>CM051838.1:47253735-47491235 GCA_028451465.1 Erethizon dorsatum | reverse complement strand
CTCGAAACAAACATGCTACACATCTTAAACACATGCAGTGAAAAGAAGTTAAAATACATACATGGGTATACAGAAGATTTCAAAAGTGCTACTTTGAGTACTATGTTATTTCAGTGAACAGATGTAGTTACCACAATATAAAGTGAAATGTTAAACATATCACAAATAAAACAAAAGAAAATGAATACTAAATGAAAAAATATATATATAGCTCACAGTATAACCAATAAAGCAATATCTGGTATCTGAGGTGAGGAAAGACAGTTCTCAATTTATTTATCTACCGACTATTCATTCTGGGACTCTTTGTAGAATTTATGTTTCCTATGTGTCAGGTTGAATTGTCTGGAAATTACAGAATGTATAAGGCATCGCAGTACCTCTGTAGTTCCCAAATAGGAATTCCGCTTTAAATCCTGTAGTCCCTATGGTCAGGAAGAGCTATGACTGATTCCACGGAACATAATTCCCTTCCCTTTAAATGTGGGTCTTACAGCCTAACTTAAGGGTATATGATAAGGGGAAACTTAAAAGAAAAGGGGAAAGACAATTCTCAATGTATTTATCTCTTGCCCATTCATTTTCTGGGACACTGTAGAATTTATAGGTTTCTTATATGTCAGGCTCTACTTGGAGAGGTGCGAGAAAATTACAAACTTTTTTTTTTGTGGGTACCGGGGGGTCGACCTCAGGACCTCGCGCGCCAGCAGGCGCCTGTGCCGCTGAGCGATATCACCGGCCCTTTTTTTGTACGTGGGTTCCAGGAGTTGAACTCAGGCCCTGGCGCTTGCCAGGCAGGCGCGTACACCGCTGAGCCATCTCACCGGCCCGAAAATTATAAACTTTACAAGGCACTTCAGTATTCCCATAGTTCAAAATAGACAGACGTTTTTAGATCCCACAGTCTCTATAGTCAAGATGCTCCATTGACTGATTTCATGGAACATAATTCTCTTCCTCTTTTTATGGATCTTATAGCCTTGCATGATAAGGGGAAACTTAAAAGTTTCAGTAATACAGCTATCCCACCAATACCCCTGTGTCCATTTACATGCGTGTTAATTTGCAGTAGAGAGAAAAGTAAAAAAGTGCTAAATAGCAGGGACTGTAATCACAAGAGGCTGATAATCCTGTCACTTGTTTCTAAGAATTTAGCAAAATAGATAGTTGCTTTCCCCAGAAATCAAGTCAGAATTTGTGACATCTATAATGTTTTATACACAGTGGTGCTCTGACTTCAAGGCATCCAATGTTGGATGTCTACAACCACTACCCTGAGGGCTAATAAGAGAGAGGAGACAAATCTTACCTAAATACCCATGTTCTTTTTTTTTTTTTGTGGGTACCAGGGGTCGAACTCAGGACCTCATGCGCCAGCAGGCACCTGTGCCGCTGAGCGATATCACCGGCCCTTTTCTCGTATGTGGGTACAGGGAGTCGAACTCAGGACCTTGCGCTTGCCAGGTGGGCACTTATGCTGCTGAGCTATCTCACCGACCCCAATACCCACGTTCTTAATTGAAATAGAGGCTTGGCAAGGTACAGATAGTGTTCTCAAACTGCGAAGTGGAGGACCATCCAACAATGGGATTATTAAAAATGTGTGGGTAGAATTTTGGAAATTCAATGTTTAGCAAATGTAGTGAACTGAGGCTTGAGAGAAGAACGAAAAGGCTGGGAAGCCTTTACCAAAGCTGGCTGGGTGAAGCAAGACAGGGGGCAGTTACCTGCACAGAGAGGTTGCTTGATGGACAGCGTCACTGCATGGCAGCTGTGGCCTTCACAATGCCAAAGAGGAGGGACCTGAGGAATGATGTGTCTGCCTTGCATGCCAGTCCTTTCCTCTGGATGTCCTATGATTGCTTTCAACTGACTGAATCCAACCAGAAGCTGGGGAATGGGAGCCTGCAAGGGCAGGCTGTACTGGTCAGCATTGGGAACACCATAGTGAGAGGAAAAGAATTCAAGGACTTGAGAACCAAGCAGAAAAAAAAAAAAAATGTAGCACACAGTGTTTCCCAAAGTGTGTTCCAAGGAATGCTAGTTCTGTGAAATGAGCCACGAAAGATCCAAGATGAAATAAGTGTGGTAAATGCCACTTAATGTTACCACCACATCTCCACATACAATGTGCAAGGCAGTATATGGAGAACTCAGAACTCAGAACAGAGCAGTGAAAAAACTTTGGGAAAGTTTCTGCCTGTACAAGAGTTATGCACAGCTTATTGGGAGAGAAAATGATGGAAAAATAAACAAATGTCTACATAGCACAAAGCAGTGGCCAGCATTTTGAAGGATATTCAGGTCGGTTATTTCTGATGGAGTATATATTGAACATTAGTTTATTTAGAAGAATTTGGAAATATGGATTTAATAGAAAGTATAATTCTCTAAAAGAGAAATTTTGACCCCTTTCCAAATTAACTAAGACATTTTTAAGGATTTAATGGTAGAACATTCTCATTTAAATGTAGAAATAGATAAACGTGTTATTAAGCAATTTGTGAAATTAGTAGGAACCATGTAGATGAAAATGAGCTACAAAACCAGTCACAAAATGACAGTGTGAAAAGATAAAAAAGGAGCAAGTTAAAATTTAAAATCGACAGCAAGAGTCAATTAAAGAATGTAAAATTCAATTTCATTTGATTCAGAATTCAGCTGCTTATTGTTGAAATCTTACAAATCTGATATCCTTAAACTTTATCATACAGCTGAGCTGGAATAATTTTAAGTCTTTCGGTGCATTTCCTCCACCTGCTTTGTAGCCTATCATATGTTATTTTCTATCATTTTTTACTTTTCCTCAAAAACTGATCATATCATATTCATTTTTATAATTCTCAGGGTCTGGGCTTATATTTTATTTTGGTGAAGATTTTAAGACTAAATCAAATTATATGATGATGATCATTATAATTACGCAATGGTAAATATAGTAACAACAGCAATAATAAACTTTACTGCATGCTTGATGTGTACTGGATATGGCTTGTTCTAAGTGTTTACATGGGTTGTTCAATTAGTCTTCAAGATAACCCAATATTATTTTGGAGTTACTACTTTTATTCCCACCCTATAATCAGAAATTAAGCTACCTAAAGTTTAAGTAATTTACCCATTGGCACCCAGGAAGGAAACGAGTCATCCAGGAAATCTCACCCCAGAGCCAGACCTTGTAGTCATTTGTACTATAATTTAAATAATATTCAGAATAAATTTACTTAATTGAGGCACATATAACTAGGTAATCTTTTCCAGGCATCATCTTCAAACTTAGAAAACTATTCATTATAAAAATGTACCAGAGTTCAGAGTGTTAGAAAATGAAAGGATATGTCTTAGAGCAAAAAAGAAACACAAAGAAGCAGTTGAAATTCAGAAAAAGAAGAAAATGATATTCAGAAGCAAAAGTCTGCAGTTCATAGGAGGAGGAAGGCAGGGATGCTGTACTCAGTAGGGCTGAGAAGTGACTGTGGGATAAATTACACTGGGGCAGTTTAAGTTAAAGCAATGTTATTTTTATTATATCTTGTTCTATGACATTTACAGAAAAATAAAAATTTTAGTGGCATACTAGTGTTTTTACACAAAATAAATACAAAAGCCTAGTTAAGACATAAAAATTCCATGAACCACTAGAGATGAAGGAAGCATATTTAATTCATGTACTTTCAAATATGAGTACCATGGGGACATTTTTATCTGAGAGTACTTTTATTCTATGGTGCCTAAGTTTATACATTCTCTGTGACTATGTCAACCAAATTTAAAATAATTATCTGACCTTAAAGTTTAAGTTTTTTCATTTAACAATGTAATTAAAATGCAAAAATTTATGTAGAATTTAAAAAACTTTAATAATTCATTGAAGAGTATTACAGGTAGTGTTCACTAGTTTAAATTATCACTGATTATTTTAAACTTTAAAAACACACACAAATAAGTACATTAACAGGTCTGAATTGAAACTATATGGTAAATTTAAAGCAATATACTATTTAAGTATCTCCATTGTACTACGAGCACATAATAGGGTTCTGGAGAGGATTTTGATGCTGATCACCATGGTGGTGATAACTGGTAAATTGTTCCTTTAAACCTTACAAAATCCGATTGGCATCTGAAACACTGAGAAAGCATTACTGGCATTATTTCTTTATCTATCTGTTCAGAGTGAGTTAAAATCATATTCTTCCTTTTCCTATAAGAAGATTTATATATAAAACACTAACTACAACATTCTCAAATTTTTCAGTTAAAATATCTATTATGAATAATAAAGAAAGCAACAATATCGGATTACATAGAGACAGAGATGAAATGTCAGGGTGGTGGCAACATGGTGATAGTTCTTATCGTACTGTAACCATGGCAGAGACGTAACTAGGCGGGTTTTTTCTCTATTGTTTATAATATGATTATACCTACAACTAATTTCAGTGCTGGAAATGAGCTGAAACGAGCCTCTCACTGACCCAAGGAAGTACGTGTCTTCCAGAGCTGTGTTTATCTCAAGGAGTAAAACTTTACCACTTGAAAAATTTTCTAGGTTCCTCTCACTATGGCTCATGAGAACCATGGACCCACAGGACAGTAATAGATTGTTAGCTTTGTTAAATTAGGGGGATCTGTTAAAGACAAATTCTGGGTGATGGGATATATGATTTTTTTTATTTGTCTCAAACATTAAACAGAACTAAAAAAAAAAAAAACAAAATTAAATCAGTCTAGAAAATCAACTGGACAGTTCAATACAACTATCCTTTTCCTTAATGGAAACAATTTACCTGTGAACTATCTGATTATTCAACCTTCTTTATTTTTACAAAATATTTTCATATTCTCTGAACATCATACTATTATTCTTCTCGGACAGCTGATAACATTTTGAATCTCTCTCTCTCTCTCTCTCTCTCTCAATAGAGTCTCGGTAAGTACTTCACTATATAGTGAGTTTAAGACACTCACTATATAGCCCAGGTTGGCCTTGAACTCATGGTAATCCTCCCGCCTCAGCGTTCCAAGTGCTGGGATTACAGAAGTGTGCCCCCATGCTCAGCCTGACTCTCTTTTAAAAGCAGGGCAGTTTGTACAGGGCATGTCATAATGAATAATCTGGAGCCATGTTGGGGGCTATGTACTCTTTCTGCTATTTGGCTGTCTGGTCTGGGGCTAATTATTAATCTCTCTGAAATTCTGCTTCCTCATCTGAAATTAGCTACTTATGTCTATTTTGAAGAATCAATGGGAAGACTAAATGATATTTAGCTACTGAAATACTGATTTGTGTACACGACACTATCATTTTTGTCCGTGACATCTCTTCTACCAGAATGAAATTGGAAGACATGTCAGCATTTTGTATTACTATTATTATTATTTTTGCATTTCCTGTAGGTTCTAGTCCAATGCCTTTTCAAGAAGACATTCACTAAGTACAGGTGGCATGAGCATGGGATGGATGAATAGCAGAGCATTTGTTTCAGTGGGTGTCTTACTTTGCTTCTTGATACTTGGAGATTGTATCAGGCCTGAGTGTCACAAGGGTCAATCAAGCAGAGCACTGCTGTTGTTCATTAGAATTCTGCTTGTTTTAGATATTCATGTGCCCAGTCCAAGAAGAAATCAATGAAAAAAACATGCGCTTTGAAAAATGTTTTTGACTATCTTTCAAAATATAAATCAATTCCTAGTATACTGCCAATATAAAACACAAAGCTATATGCACAAAACTTTTAAAATTGCTTTTACTAAAACTTTATGGGGTAAAAACTTTTACTTAACTCTCTCTCTAGATCTTGAGATCTTATGGCATATTTACTTATTATTAAAGTTATGGTTGTGTAGAATACTTATTATAATGTAAACTAAAAGTTATTAGAAGGCTTTGCCTATGAATCCAAACAGTATAAAATATGGTTACACCTGGGGAAAAAACTTGGTAATATTAAAAAATGAATGTTCTAGTAGTGAATGTACAGATTTTTCATATGCTTTTATTAATAAACATTGTCAGTTACTATAGAGGTTACCAGTGGAGGAAGGGGGGAAGAGAAGGAAAGTTTTAAGTAGAAGCATTTATGAAGTCCGGAGAGTGACTCTAATGGAACCTGATGTTTAAATGGAAGTTTTTATCTAAAGTACATTGTGAAGTGTGGGGATCGCCCCAAATGTGCATGATTACAAAGCGAGGTTCCAAAGTCAAAAGAAAATACACAGGCTACTCATCCACTTTGAGTAGAAAAACTTAGGCAATTAGAATTTCTGGAAACATCAAAAAGAGGCCTTCTTTAGAAAAAGTTGTGTTATGATCTCAGCCCACCACTCCAGCAGCTCTTTTGCTCATTTTCTGGGAACTGAATAGGTTAGATAGTGGCTACCTTGAAGTGTTGTGTTAAAAAATTGTGTTTTGAGAAAAAGCTAAATGCCTACAATTTGCTGGAAAAGGAAGACTAGCTGTTCTTCCAACAAAAGCAAGCCATACTTGAAAAGCAGCTGTCTAAGAGAAGGACCAAGACGACACTTTAGAACGAAAACTGAAAGTAGACTCCCAGTCACCGTGGAGTTTCCGGTAGTGGGCAGTAAGAATGGACATTCTTCCATTTAAGGAAACTTCAGATGATACAGTGGAAGAGGGATTCCACAGAATGCCCCATGAAAGGAGGAGTAAGCTTGAAAATTCCGCCCAGCTCAGAGTTTGCTGAGGCTAGATGTCCACCAGAGTATCAAGTAAGAACTTTCCTACTCTCCTTTATCTTTATTCACCCTCTTCAACCGGTATCTCTTAGTTCAGTGAGACAGAAGGCTCTCTCTCTTTCCTCCACAGAGAGAAGGCACTAAACCAACACCATTACTTCCCAGACTACACCCTCAGCAGGCCTGAGTTTGGAGCTGACAGAAGAAATCTACAATTTACAAGGAGATATAGAGTTTTGATTTCTACAGAATGCTGGGAAGTTTAAGTACTAACTGTTTTTGTTTAGTTACTAAACTCTGAGAATAGGTGTTATGGCTTGTAACTAAATGTCCTCTAAAGGCTCCTGCACTCATAGGGGGATGTAGCTGGACCTAAGGTGTGTAATACTGGGATGATTAAGGGTGATTAATAGCTAAATGGGTTTAGCATAGTTCTGGATGTGGATAATGGAAGCCCTACTCTAGTTTGGTTGACGCCAAGGGGCTTATAGCCTGGATGGACTACAAAGGGAGTGGGAAGACAGGCTGGTGCTGCTGCTTGCTGCTTGCTGCTTGCTGCCTGCCATGCCATGGACCATATCTCCTCTACCTTGTCCCTGTGCCAGGCTGCCCTGCCTTGGAAACAGCCAATGACAGACTGAATTCTCTACAAACTGTGAGCTGAAATAAATCTCTCCTCCTCTAAACTTGTGGGTTTGGAGTATTTTGTCCCAACAATGAGAAAGTAACTAAGACAATAGGATTTTACTTACAAACACCTGACAATAAACAAATGGGCCTTCCTAAGATTATAGTAAGCCAACAGGAAAGGACCAGACTTGGTGAGAAAATAGAAAAGTATGGTAGGAAATGAAACTACTGCTCCCTTTGAGACTCTCTCCCGGAATCGTCTGTTGATGTAATCGTTGTGCTGCTTTACCTGCCCCCAATTGGTGTAAGGTTAAATATTTATATCACAAATAATAGTTTTAAACATATATCATTCTTTGTGCAGTGAATATTTTCTTTATTTAAAATTAGATGTGTGATAAATTAGGAGCTGTGTTTAATTTTACAAATATAGAGTCTGATGTGATACAAAAGCAAAATCATGCTATTTCCTGGGCTTTTGGGATTCAAAATGGACTGATAAAATGTCCCTGGGGCTAATGTTTTCTAGGATGAGTTAACTGATATACTAATTTTTAAAATAGTTTTTCCTACTATTTTTAAAATTAAAGTTGTTTGGATGGAAACATAACAGTAGATTTGCAATTAGGCATTTGTGGATTAAGAACTATCTCTTAAACAATTAAGAATTCTGTTAACAGCACAGCAAAATAAATCAAAACACTGAAATATAATAAATAGAATTCCAAATTCTTCTATTTTGTACTTACTCATTTTGGTTCTATCTTTTAATAAAGACACAATCTATCCTTTCATTGGATCACATTTTACAACTTAGTCAATAATTACATTTTCCTTCGCATGATAATGTTATATTTGCCCCACTTCTTATACATATTCATTGCTTTCAAAATTTGCTAAATCTTTTGTTTTGCTCTGGGCATACTTATCGGCTACTCTTTAAATATTAAGCTAGATTTAAGATTATTGAATGTTTCTATTTGACGTATTTATTTAATAAACTTCAGGTGTGTAATCAGTGAAATGACACTGATGGTTGATTCCTCGGTGAATGAAAAGAATCATATTTCAAAACCACACAGCTACACAATAAATAAATGGAAAAATAACTTGGAGAATAACTTAGGAATCTATATACTCAACTAAGTGAAGGCGCTTCAATGGCGCCAGGAAACTCAGAAAATCATAAAAGAAATGATGGATTTATAGCACCCATGAGTTTGTTTGTGTAGCTGGTGGAGCTCAGAACAATTGCCAGCATCGTCAAGGCAAGGGAGGCTCTGCTTTGTATGCCATAGAGACAGATACACTCACCGGAGACTGACTCGGAATGGAGGATATGAAGCAGCAGTCATTTGGAGGACCTTTCTTCATTCCCAAAAGTGTTCACTGCTCTGGGGTATTAATAGATACACAATGAGTTCTGGAGGCCTATAGGAGTGGCACGAATGGCACTACCTGTGGCGGGAAAGTACAGATTGTGATCCTTCAAGTTTGATGCTGACAGTACCAGTGCCAGCAGCATTATCCTCAGGCCAATTCTGTAGAATTGTTTCAGGTATTGCTCTGAGAAGCTTAGTCTCAAATATTGTTTTTAATCAGCTTCCCAATGATTATGTGAAGCATTAATAAGAGGACCAAATAATTTCTCTCCAATCAGAACAGTCTTGAGAGTAAAAACAAGGATGACATAATACAGTATCCCCAAGACAACAACCTTAAAAAGACTGATCTAGCTGTCTGTTTTTTTTCTCTTTTATTAATTTTTAATTTTTATTGGTACGTGTTTGTGATACCTATCAATCTGTAGTAAATCTGCTCTCTGTTCAATGCACTGCGGTGGATTCATTGTGTGTAACAAAGAACCTTTACCAAAATAAAATGATCGTACATCCATCCTATAAAACATATAGATGTTAGCTAGAATTAATGAGGCTAAAAACGTTTCCTTTGGAGAGATGTCCACATTGTACTCTCAAGTGATAGAGAAGGAAGCAGAGGATTCTGGGATCATGTAGGAGAACATGATGGCCTTCTAGAGTTTAATTTTTTCAATCTTTTTCCTAATTTAGAAGATATTATGAGAAAAGGAAATTAAACTCCTATGCCTTCTGGCTAAGAAGATGATAAAACTCCATTTGTAAATAGGGGAAGTACACACCCAAGACATGAAAAATTAGCTCCAGTTTCCATCCACCTGGAGGGAGTGTGATAGAGGTTGAATGGGAGACAGAGAGGAGCCTGATAAGGTTATATTGGCAACAGAACAAAGGTAACACCAACTCGAGTCCACTGATGGAAAATGAAGCCCCATTGTACTGGGACAGTGTAGATTATGGCCCTGGTTATGGGTGAGTCAAAAGTAAAGGAGTTGGAGAAGTCATAGGACAAGAGATGGCTGTCCTAAGAAATAGTGCTTCACGGGAAAAGGGATCATTTGAAGTCAGAGATGTCCTTGGTTGTTCTGAGAGGTGAAAAGAAAGGAGAGGACATCACAGTTAGAATATGTAAAGCAAAATGAAGAGGTGTCCAATATTGAAGACACACATGCACACACACACACACACACACACACAAAGTCGCCTTTTAGTGTCGTAGCAGAAGAGGAGAGAGGAGGAAGCCCTTTAAATCAGGTACGGAGAATCGACTTCTACTTCCTGAGAATTAACTCCTCCAGTAGCTGGTTTAGGAGAATCCTATTCAAATACATACGACAAAAAAGTTAATCCAGCAAAGTAAAACCTACATCCATGTAAAGTTACTCTAAAAAATAAAAATAATAAAAACTGACAAGTGAAAGCATAATGATTAAAGCGGGCAATTGAGTAGATGGAAAGCATAACACAAAATTCAGGTTGAAGCAGAAGAAAATTACATGAAAGACTGCAGTTGAAAAACAACAATGTGAATGAGAAATGTCAAACTAATAAAGAAAAAAACAAAAAACAAAAGCTATGAAATGAAACTAACTGATCTAAAGGAATAAATATCTCAGAACGTATCTCAGAAATGAAGACAAAATGAACAGGTACCAAAGGAAGAATTGCTACAGATGAAACTACACTAAAAGACATATAGGAAAGAAGTGCAAAAAGATAAAATTAGTAGTAGAAATAATATTAGTGATTATAAGCAGGGTTAATGAGAAAATAATAATTGTAGGAGACAACAAAGAAGATCCAACATAATTTGTATAATATTTGAAGCAAAAAGCCAAACTTTGCTCAAAAATAGCTCAAAGTTAATAACTAAAATTAGAACTAAAATATTTAAAAAATAAAAGAAACACTGTGAAGATGAAAAGTATTCACTCTGCTCCTGGGGATAGTGAAAAATCATTTTCTACTCTCACATATGTTATCTTTAGCTATAAAAATGAAGGAAAAGTTCATCTCTTCCTCTCTAACAAAGTTATTTTAAAATTTAATTGTTCACTGCTGGTATACACAAGATCAATTTCCTTATGTATACTAAACTTGTTTCCTGTGATCTTATTATACTAATTAGTTACAGGAATTGTTTCACTGTTGTCTTTGTTGTTGCTGTTGTTAATCTACATACATATCATGCCACTTGAGTATAAAGTCAGTTTCATTGACTACTCCCAAAATTTTTCTTTTTCTATTCTTCTGGGTAAGACTTTCCCAATGATGCTGTTTAGAAATAATAAACTTTTGACCTGAAATCAGTTAAAACAGATATACTGGGTGTATAAAACACATTAAATATGTTCCAAATTTCCAAGACTTTATAAGAAACAGAAAATAAAATTTCTCATTAAAAGTTTTATGGTTTTATGAAAAGTTTTATGAAACAATGTATTATGAAAGTTAGTTGTATTTGTCACTTTTTAAATGTGGACTATTTAAAATTTAACATCCTATGTGTATAACATTGTGTAAGTGTGGCTCATATTATATTTTTTAGTAGGTTGTACAGCTAGGAACCAGAGCTACCCTAACTCCTGGAATGTTGATGGGAAAGCCCAACAATTTTGGAATATGAAGACAAAAAGTGACATCCTAAGGTTGGCTGAACAAGGAACTAGAGGACTTTGTGTTTCTTGCCTTCTCGAACTGTCTCTTGATGGTCTTTATTCACATAAATTTAAATAAAATTGTATTCTATTTATCCCACATTTATTTTAGAATTAAATATTTAACATAATTAGCTCATTTTTAGTTGTATGTGAATATATCTGCATATATATTTAGGTCAGTAATATATATATATATATATATATATATATATATGCATAGTAAAATAATACTTCATATCAGTGAAATGAATTTTCCTTTTTGTTTATTTATACTTTTCTTTAACACATGTCAGTAATCACTAATCCAAAACTCTGAACTCCAAAGTGCTCCAAAATCTGAAATTTATTGAGTGTTTACATGATATTACAAGTGGAAAATTCCACACCATGAAACTCTGTTTCTTGCGCGTTATTAAAAATACTGTATAGTGTTACCCCCAAGGCCTGTGTTTAGGGTGCATGTGAAATGTAAATAGACATCACATTCAGACCTGTATCCATCCCCAATATATCTCATTAGGTATATGCAAATATTCAAAATTTGAAAAAAATCTGGAATCCATAATCTGTCCTAAGCACTTTGGATAAGGGATACTCAACCTGCATTGAATACTGATTCATTCATTAAAATGGAGGTTTGAACATCAGCATTGGATTTGAAAAGTTTTTCAGATAATCATGAAAATTTAGGCTTTCCAATTTATTTCAAACTGAGAACTGGTTATCTGCTATCAGTGTGATTACTGACAACAACACAGAGAAGTATTGATAGCAGAATGGAATAAAATAATAAAATGTGAAAGTACAGTAGTACCAGCAAAATTTTGCTTCTGTTGGCGAACTCCACTTCGGGTGACGAACACAACCACACCCATCTTCCCCAGAATCCTGGATACTATTAAATTCATGAAACGAGGTACCACTGTCTTTTCAGAATTTATTAAATTTTTCAGTTATGTTTATGGAACTGATATATTTTTAAAGATTCTCAATCATGTAAAACCCTAAAGTTCTATTTTAATCCTGTTAGGCTAATAGACAAATTACTATTGAAATAATTTACTAACAATCATATTAAAATAAATGGATGTCATATTTTTCTTAAAAGAAAAAAGCATGCAAAAGCCACATTAGTATTAAGGAAGCTAGATTTCAAAAGCCGTGCCATATTGAACAATTAATGGATGTTTATAAAATTTCATGTTTGGAGAAAGTTTGCTTTTTCTGCATAGTAAAATTTATGACCAGTTAGATTCAGCACTATAATAAACCTGCTTTAAAATTCTTGCACAAAATTGACATTCAACCATGTTCTAACAGTTCAGATACTGGCAAGGTCTACAAAGATGCCACTGGAAAATATATATAGTGCATAATTTTCATTTCTTTGCTGTCAGGGTAACATGTGTGCTTCATATGCTTTAGTGAAGTCTAGCAGTACAAATGTGTCAAAAAATCATAAAAATTTGTCTTCTATGACTAACATACAGGATTTAGGGCCCTGGTATTTGGGATATTTATCTCAAAGGAGGAAAAAAGAATTTATTCTTGGACAAATATATATACCTTGTGTTTAACACATTTTCTCTATGAGATTTAATAAAACTACGTTAGCTGAAGTCACCATATTCCTTGTATTTTTTTTTCTTATTCACTCCCTGTAATAGCCTGAAAAGTAACATAAGGCTCTATGGTCATGGATTTCAAAAATGGTATCCAGCAGAACAAAGTACATTAATTCTACTTGTGACTCTAGAAAGAAAATTATATCTACTATATTTGCCTTATGATTCTACTAAGGTGTTTGTCACAGGAGATAAATAAAATGAATTATTGCATTAGCCTACAGTCTTTCCCTGCAAGTGATAGAGAACAAACCTGATTTTGCTGAGGTGGAAGTGTAGGAACTCCCACAAACGGGAAGATGAAGGTGGAGGCTGCTATGCGGTCGAGGTGATAGCACCCGGGTCCTGTTTCTCTGCCTCACTGTCCTGCCTACCTACTCTCGCCTCTGCCAGACTTTAGGTTTCCTGTGGGAGGAACAAGGCAGTGGCCATACATGCTGTCCTCCTTATGATAAAAGATAAAAAGGGCCCCATTGTTTTCTGAGTTAGGAAGGAAGGCGTCCACAATCCTGACTTTGCGATGTGTGATACCCCTGCAGTTACTCCTCATTCTAGAACTGGGGCAAAACACCCTACTGCAACCCTCATGCTAGTTTACAGGACCAAGGCTTGCTCAAAAAAGATGGCTACCTAGATCATTTTCAGTTTTAGGTTCAACTTGTTGTTGTTCTAATGAGCTTTGGCTGAGGCTCAGGTCTCTTACCAAATTCCTCGTACCTTTTGTCTGTGTTATTAAATGGATGATTAGTAGTAAACTACACCATACATTAAACTTTATTGTTACATATTTCCTTTCTTGTAAAATATATTTACCTAGATAATCCTCATAAAAATGGTAATATATGCCATTAAAGGACCATTCTTTTTTATTTTTTTTTTCTCTTCTCTTATTCCTTTTACTTTATAACGTTTGCTTCCCTTCCTGTTCTTTCCTCACTGCTTTTTCTGTATTGAATTTTATCAAGCAAGGACCAGGTAATTCTTCCCTTTTAAAATAGATATTTTCCAGCAAACTCTTTGTAAAACTTACTTCCATAAAATTAATATTATTCTGTACTCTTTCTTTATTTCATGAATAAGGATAAGTCACCTGTACATAACATTAAATCACGTTTAAGGAAGTAACAAAGTTTCTAATTCATATATTTAAAAATAACTGAAAAACTCAAATAGGATGTTCCTAGTCCTTCTTGTTTGGATTCATTTTGCACCACCCAGTCAGTTCTTTTCGTCAGTTACATGTGCGCATATGTAACCCTCTTATTGTAGCAGCTTTTTATGTTGTAAGGTAATACACAAGATAAGTATGGAGCCAAAGAAAATATTAGAATAAATAAAATCTTATTTTCTATTCAACCATTCCCTTAGACTAATGTATTAAAAAATGAGGTCTCCTTTCAGGGGTCCTCAAAGTCAAGAGTATTTTCACATAATAATACCAAAATGATGCTTAAGGTTTTCACTCTCTTGTTTACGTGAGTGAAAGTAGAACGTTCTACGTGACACATAACATAAATACTCTGATGGTATGGAAAGTGTGTGTATGTACACTTGTGGTTTTAGAATTTTTCTTCTTTTTAATTTCTGTACGAGTACATGTTTGCAGCACATAATAACTACATTCATGATGGGATCTGATACATGTACTTGACACATTTTAATTTTCTTCTGCCCCCTTTCCTTCCTTTCCTCCTCCTTCTCTCCATTTCTAGGTTTTCTTCTCACTTGCAAAAGATCGGTCTTCTGTTTCCTATTTGCTCTTTAATTTATTTACACTTTGGATTTCTTATATAAGAGAAGCTACAATATTTAAGCTTATGTGTATTATTTATTTCACTTACCATTATGGCACCAATTTTTCTGAGATCATCAATTTGGGATATAAATTTAAGGTATAAATACAGTTAGGTATATTTTCCAGTATTAACCTTCTTTATTCTTAGCAATGCTATGTTGATCTTAGCAGTTAGCTTTTGTTATACCTTCTTTAATCTCTGTATCTTCATCTCACGCCCCAAATATCATAATTGTGGAAGCACAATAAATAAGTACGATTTGAACCTTAATTTGAAATAGTATATAAAGTTTCCTTAAAATTTTTCTAAATTTATGTACAATATATGTATTATTTCAGAATTCTGTAGTATTAAACTTAAAAATCACAGTACATTTATTTCTTTAAGAAAAATTATTTACTTAACAAGTGATATTAGAAGACTTACTTCATCTCAACCTATAGCTATACTGGCTACTTTTAAAGGTGTTTAAAAAGATGGAAATAAAACAACAAAGGGGAAGAAAATGACTCCAAAGAACTGGTTAAACTAACATGAGAAATAAAAATATGATGGAATTTATATTTCTTTAAGGATTATAAATATCTATGCATCAGTTGATTTTTTTTTTCTTTTTGTGGGTACCGGGGGTCGACCTCAGGACCTCGCGTGCCAGCAGGCGCCCGTGCCGCTGAGCGATATCACCGGCCCTTTTTTCGTATGTGGGTTCCGGGAGTTGAACTCGGGCCCTCGCTCTTGCCAGGCAGGTGCTTATACCACTGAGCCATCTCACCGGCCCCCAGTTGATTTTTCTTATGTAACAAGCTATTCTTGAATAATATTATGTTATCAGTTATGATGTGATGTAATATTTAAATCAACCAGTCATAATTTTAAAAGAAATTTAATATTCCAAATATAGATATAAGATCTTATTACAGCCTTTTAAACTAGATATGAACTCCTGAAACATTTTAGAGACTTAGTTACGGTATTGTTTTGGCTATAGAACTGTACACAATATTTCAAGGTCTTAAAAAAAAGCCTTGTACCGCTGACTTTATCCAGTAGAAGAAATCCCAGCAATACCAATTTCCACTGATTCTGTAACTCACTGAATTAAAGATGCAGCATGACATCTCTTTACTATTTCATTTGTGGGATTGGATGTACAAATAAGTAAGTTACAAAATGTGGCTGCAAACTGCTATCAACACCAACAAATCATTGAATATAATTCTTTATGTAAATGTCTGGTAACAGACATAGAAGGAGTAAATGGTTAAAATAAATAATCTTTTGGGGTCTCATGTTTAATCTTGGGCCCATTGTGTTGACCTGTGTCCTGAGGGTGCGAATGCTGTGCAAGGCGACTTGCTGGTGCTTTGGTGTAATTCATAAGAGTGGTGACACACCTACCTAATGTATTGTATTTTCATGGCAGCCCACACACTGAAAAGTAAGAGCTTGTTTCCCTAGGAATATTCCTGATGAAGCAGTAAAAAAAAAATTGTTTTTTCATTTTTTATTTTGCATAAAATACTTCAGTACAGATTCTTTTGTATGTTTGACACATGAGGATTTGAAGTATTCTTCTGCATGCTGAAGAACAAGAATTATCTCAAAGATGCACCTTTATTTAGCTGAGATAGAAGCTGTAGTAGTAGATATTTTTGATCATACTACACCATTTTTTTTTTTTTTGCTTAAACCAGTGGTGACAGAAACTGTGATTATTCAAACTTAGGCATTTGGTAGATATTTTCTCAAAAGTGAATTCTGTCACTTTACTAAGAGCATAGAGCTCTTCACAGCCAAATGACTGTGGCTGCCTGCATTAGGCTGATCTGTGACTTCTCAAACACTTTTTATGGTTCACAAATTTTGGCACCTAGAGGTGAAACTTCCACATTTGAGAATTTTGAGACTTCGTTCATGCATCAGTCATCACAATCACCTCTCCTCACCAAAGATCACTTCCTCAAGTTTATTCAGATTTCAAACTAAGAAAAAAGCCAAAAGTCATCAATAGCTTGATCTTTTAGCTTTAACAAAATAGTCACAAATGCATCTGTGTAAACAAGATGCCAGGCTGGGGATATAGCTCAGTGGCACAAGCGCCTGCCTGGAAAGTGCAAGGTCCTAAGTTTGATTTCCTGACCAGAAAAAATAAATACATAATTAATTAATTAAAAAATAAACAAGATGCCAGTTTTATTTATCAGTTATAGTCATGAAATGAGAAAAAGAACAGCAATATTGCTCTGCTGGTAAACAAGAGGATTAATATTTGTTTAAGTGGGTCTTATGTCCCTCAAATATTTTCTCAAAAGAATCTCTAGATCCTAACAACCAAGAGAACTACAATAAAGATGTGTCTGGCACCATTATTTGTACTTAAAGTGTTTACTTCATGAGAAAAGTACAAACACGACAAATGACTTCTGCTAATCACTCCTTTATTAGTTCTTTCACATTAATGATTTCCTAAAAATATGTGGAGTAACGGCCATCTTCCAAATATGTAGTAAAGAGTCCCTTCTTCCAGTTCCTCCTCTTCCTATTCTAGTTGGGCTCCAGCAGTCTTAAAAGACAAAGAGGCTGGGAAACATTCACTGTGGAAGCTTTAGATTGGTCTTTGTAGAAAGCAAGCAGATTGAAAATGACACTTAAGATGGACATTGAAAGATGACAATGTTGTCATGAGATTTATTTGGGTTTTAGCATTATTTTCATAAAAGCAGTTGTCAAATCCATATATTGCAATTAAGTTTAAACTGCATCTAAGTATATTTTTGCAACCAGTAGAGACTCTAAATATTATTTGGATATGGTTGTTAGAAAGTTCTGTTTTCATATTGTTATAGTATAGTGTTTCATTTCAGTCCCATCTAAGAACCATTCAATACTATTTTAGAAGACCGAAATGAAAAGTGTTCTATTTCAGATTTTATTAATATCTATTCACAGAATTAAGCAGATTTATATTTCTTTAATAATAGTAGTAAGCAAGGTTTGCAAGCAGATTGTTATAACTGTTTAGTTAAAATATTCCTATTAACTTTAATAATCCTCTACTGCCTAGGTAGCAATCATTTGTACCCATGTAGACTGAATATTTCATGAGAAATAACTGGATAGAATTCAGAGATAAAATGATGCTATATAACCAAATTGTATATTAACATGTTCTTATCATTACAGAGTAAAGAAATATGATGTTTTTGGTTAACTGGAATGGTATTATATAGACATCACTAACCAGCAATTATGTGCATCGCCACGTGTCTGAAAACTTTTATACATTATATCATTAAATCCCCACACAAAGTGGGTAGTTTGAACATCACACATTCCTTAAATTTACCACATTATTAATCTTTATTGAGCCATAGTTTATTTCCCTGAAAGTGAAAATTTTTAGAATCACCAGGACATTGAATGTTGTAATCAACCAGCTGCCAAATTAGTAATAACAATTATGGAGCAATATAAAAATAACTTTAAAAAACAAGTATGTTTAAAATTGCCCAAGAGATGAACCTGAACATAAGCCCCCTAAAATGAGAATAGGATATTATTAAATAAGATCATTAAAATTTGGAAAATTTTGAAAAAATAATCAGGTAATTATTCCCCCCACACACATTATAGCGAATACAAAGGAAGAATTTTAACATTATGTAAAAAGCATTAAAAGCATCAGAAATAAGATATGGAAGATGGATAAACACCCAAATTTGTCAACAGAGTTATAAGGAAAGAGAATGGCATTAATGAGAATGTTGAAATGAAGCCTAAAGTTTTTCCAGAAAGAACGAAGGGCATATACCCACTACCGGAAAAATAGAGCAAATGGAAAGACAAATCCTATTGTAGAGCCCTGCAGTGGGTTCCAATCTCCTGCCTGAGTTACGGTGTATGATGAGAAAGGAAAGAAGAGCAAGATACAAAAAGAGAGGTGCGTAGCAGGGATCTGGGATGACCAATTGCTCTCTAGGAACAAATGGCTACAAGGCACCTAGACTCTTGGTATTTATTCCTTACATCTGAATCAAGGACAATGAGTGAAGGGCAGTGAGTGTTTCCAGGAACAGTAATGGCAACTATGGTGGGCTAGGAAGATCAAAACATTCTTGCAAGGACAAGGACAAAGATGAGAGAGGGGGGGCAATAAGGAAACTCTAGTTTTCCCAGGTGCCTTATCCCTTTAGCAGGTCTTATCTTGCTCTGTGGGTGCCACAGCAGTTGTTAGACTTAGGGCTTCCGGCTGTGACCAGAAAAGAGCTGAGAGTTTCCATGTTTCAATCTGGCCCAAAAGGGAAGGACAAAGACAAGCTTGGATGTCCCCTAGACTCAATTTATAATTCATGGTCCCCAACAAAACCCCACATCAACAAATGCTTACAAGATAAAATAGCTTTTAATCATAATAAGAATACTAATTGAAAAATGAAAAAATGACCTGAATCAACAACAAAAATAATAAGCTATCTTTAATAAACCATTGTCATTCTCAACAGTATCTAACAAAAAGAAATTACATAATCAAGATACTTCTACAACTGCTTGATAGATTAAAGATGTAATTATAACACCTAGTTTTTGTGAATGTTAGAAATTTTGCGCTATAATTGTTTGTAAACTTTAGTTTGCTATTTAATTCTATCTAATAAAATCTTTTTAAATAACTGTGAGAAAAGAATCTGAAAGTTGTGATATACATATATGTACATATATACATATGAAATTATGAGGCACTTACAGAAAGCATTCTGAGAAATGTATTTGGAGGTAATTTTGTCATTGTGTAAATCAAGATCCATCCACATTGAAGATTAGCAAGTAATTTTTATTCAAAATCAATTTATCTATCATTTTCAAAAGTGTTTCAGCTGCCTTCACATGTGCACTCATAGACTTACCAGTCCCTTTCATATTATGTAATTAATCACATGATCATTATTAATGGTTCTTGAGTCATTTAAATTACCCACAGTTTGCAATAAACTCATCATCCTACTCATCGGCCCAACCTTTTCTTTCAACTTTTTTTACAAACTTTTGCTTTGGCCATGATTTTCATGGTGCAGTGAGGGAGAAACTTCTGAACCTGGTCTTCAGTCCTGGTCATTAGCGGCCTCGCCACATCCGGTACAGACTCTACTTGAGGTTTCATTAGTCTTGTTGCCATCGATGAAGTGGACTCTTAACAAGTTCCATGACTTTGTTCTTGTTCTTGAAGATCCTAACTCTGGTACAATCGGACAAGCCTGACTGGCGAGCAATAACCATTCCTGAGTTTCCACCTTTGTAGTTTCTGATCACTTTTAATTTTGTTTCTAGGTTAATCAGCTGACATGGCCACTGACCAGCAACACTGGCAGTGAACTCTGTAGGCTTAGGGTTAATGGTGAACAAAATGAAAATATTAAATCAAGTATAAGAGAAAATGTAATCAGTGTACAAGGCTGATATAAAATATATAATGAACAAAGCTGATAGTGTATCGTGCATAAAACTTGTATTTTTCATAAGAAGAAGTTTACTCTAAATTAATTATAAAAGTTTAGGATGGTGTGTACATAAACTAATAACATAGTCACTTATGTTAATTATCAGTCATCATGTACTGTTCATAATTTGTGCATGACATGCATTAATGTGATTGCCAGTTTAGGTTCGTTTGCACCAGCCTCATTATAAACATGTGAATCATGGGTTGCACTTCAGTGTGGCAGTGGTACAGTGGAAATGATGTCAGTAGGAGATAGGGATTTTTCAGTTCCACCGAAAGCCTCCTTTACACAATACAACATTGACCTGACTGCATGTGGATAAAACTCTGTCTGTATTGTGTGCGTGTGTGTGTGTACAGGTGTGTGTGTGTGTGCTTGTGTTTGCATGTGTGACTGTATTCTTTATTTTTGTGCAATGGGCTAACTAATTGAATCAGTAAATCATACTATGATCTATCTACCTAATGGAAAATAAATTAACATTTAAAACAATCCCAAAGGAGGATCCAGTGATATAAGTAAATGACCAGGATACACTGTTAAAAGGCAGGTTACTACACATTTTTTATATGTAATGCTAGTTTTTATTTTAAAGTATAGATTGTATGCAAATGTGCATTTGTATTGGGGTGTGTGTGTGGGTGTGTATGTGGCTCTACATGTGTATGTGTAAGAATATGTGTCTTGCCATTTAGGAAAATTTACCAATGGGGGGTTCAAATTGTTCAAACCCTCCTATATTTGCCGTTTAGAAAAGACTAGAAATCATTTCTAATGATTATTTCCCCCATCGTCTCGTATTTAATTGGCATATTAGCAAATGAACTGTTCTAATGTGGACATTTAAAAGAAGATCTGTGAACACATGCTCTTTCACAGCTATTTTGTTTTTTCCATAAACAAGGAATATATTCTTCTGGATTAAAAACATTACAGCAGAACGCTTTTAATAAGCTCAGAATGGTCTGTGATTAATCATTTTGCTGAGTCTTCACACATTCCGAGTTTATTTCCATTTTGGAGTATAAAAATCTTTTCCTTGATTAAAGGAATAGGAAAGAAAAACAGAAAATACAGAGGAGGAGGGGATAAGTGGTTTGTTAAAGGACAGATTGAGTGTATGCATTTTAATCTGTCAGTTGTCTTGTGCAGCTTTTTTTGCCAAAAGACTGCTAATTTCATACAAAAATTTAAATATTGTAGCAGTCACCCAACTTAAACATTTGGCAAATAGTTATTCTATTTTAAAAATAAAAAATATTTCTCAAGTGCTTCTGTGTTCAAAATACTGTCTCACGCTATTCTTTATGCTTTCTTGATCATTCTTTTAGAGAAAAATTTTCTTTAAATTTGAGATGATACCCACATATAGACAGGCAAACATACACACGCACTCGTGCACGAATGCACACGCATGCGCGCACCCCCCCACGCACTTTCTCCCATCCTAATCATTCAAGAGTGTCTTGGTTCAATCCATTATTTCAGAGTGAGTCGTTTTTCTCTTCTTCTCCGCTTCTTCCCTCCCTCTCATCCTTCTTTCATTTCTTCTTTCCATTTTAATGGCGCATATCCACAATCTTTTAAAATACATAGAAAGTGTACAGTAAACAAATGTAGCCCTTGGGTGTGAAATCTATTTCTAACAAGGAAACTCGAGAAAAATGTAGAAGTTATTTTACATTTGCCTCAGTTTAACAAAAGCCAAGCTAAAATCCACTTTTCACGGGAACATGGAAGCTCTCACTTTTAGAAGTGAATTATCCCAAGGGAGTATTTGCTAGATTCACGCGATTTCAGGCACCATATTCTCAATCCCAGGAATATCTTTTGTTACTTCTTCCATCCTCAAACTGACATTACAGGGAGCTTCTTTTTTTTTTAATGAAAATGGAAACTGGGGTGTTGAAGTTATACAATCTGCTCTGCTCCACTTGACTGCATTACAGTCAAATTTAAAATTGTTTCTAGAATTCCTAAGAAAATTCTTCTGAAAGTATGACTTTAGGTAGTTAGTATGGACTCAGGGGCATGCTCCTTATTTTCCATTTAAACACACTCTTTTAGTTTTGGAGTAGGGTAATATCTGTATGAAAGTTTACCAAAACTTGGATTCATTTTAACGTTAGAAGTTAGGAACAGGAAATAATACAAGATTCACTATGACATTTTTTAAAAATGGTAAATTCTTTTTCATTCCGAATCTATTGCCCTTAGCAAAAACATATAATTTTGATAAATATCTAGGAAATTCTTCCCAACACTGAAAAATACTACTATTGATCATTCAGTTTATTTAGTAAAATCAATATAGTAAGACAATATTTAGACCATGCTAATAACTGCAATTAGCCTTCTCACCAATACTGATCGAAAGGGTGATTTAGCCGTATCTACTACCTCAGTATGAATACATCTTATCATAGTTATCCACTGACTATCCATCCTTGGAAGAAAAGCGACTGCATTCTACTTTACTCACAAGAAAATGATGCTTACAGAACTTGGGAAAGCAGGGCAGTTTAGTGATTAGTTAAGACTGCTGTCTGCTTTCACTCTGAATTTCCCTCCACCACACTTGGCACTTGAATATGAACATTTTGGAACATGTTACTGGAGAGAAGTGAAGTTGTAGGCGCATTTATTTTCAGTTGAATGAGAAAATTTAAGTAGTTTACATTCACTTCCGTGGATAGCTCGGCGATGGGTAATTGTTTCAATGTGACCCAAAGGTATAAGGACCAGAGGTCAGTCTAATAATGACATAAACATGTTCTCAGCAGAAAAAAGTACATGGATAGTAAAGCACATATACACAGAAGGTGATTTGTATGCATGGAGGGAGGCTCTAGCCTCCAGAAAAATCTTCTAAATCATATGACTCATATAAAAGACATTTGATAAAATATTTTCCACAATGCGACAACAATCTTAAACACTCATGTCATATTACTCATAATGACCTGTGAACTTTCCAAACCTATTGATAATAATGATAATAATAATAATTTATCAAATATTTTAGAAAAATAGTGAATCATGTTGTCACCTCTCTATAAATATATGATAAAATTATTTTCTTTTGTAAAAACCATGAACACATTGGCAACATAACAATTTTTGAAATAAATTATCGAGATAGAGTCAGGAAA
The DNA here is from genome assembly GCA_028451465.1 of Erethizon dorsatum. Classification (NCBI taxonomy): domain Eukaryota; kingdom Metazoa; phylum Chordata; class Mammalia; order Rodentia; family Erethizontidae; genus Erethizon; species Erethizon dorsatum. Next base: position 47,467,796 of record CM051838.1, on the reverse strand, counting down.
TAATAAAAATATTTCTATTATTTATCTGAATATTTTGATGTTTAGGTAATTTGTTAGTTTCTTGAATTATGTAAATATTTTGATTTTCATTCTAAATTAATATTTCCTTTCATATATAATCTTGTGATCACAATTTTTTATTCATTTTCCTAAAAAGAACCCCCAAATTTTATGAGCTTTGAGTTTTACAAAAGGTAGATCTTCCCTCAATGTTCAATATTGAATACTTTAATCCTACATTGACCATTAGGTCCGGAAAATAATGTATGATACTGTTTCCATATTTTTATCTTGTGCTTCATGGATATAGGTAGATTTTGCAAAGTTTCCCCAAATGTCACAGGCAAGGAAAAAATAAATTCAGTGTAGGACTTTCTTTGTGTCCACTTCCATTGAATTGCAATTCATTTCTCAACCTTCTTCTTGAAGAAACATTTCAACTGCTGAAGAAAAATATGAAAAGGCTTTCATTAGTTTCAATTGCTGCTATAAACATTACCACAAACTTAGCAACATAAAACAAAACCATTTGTTATTTCACAGTTTGTGTGGGTTGGAAACTGAGACACAGTGTGGGTCAACTGGTGAAAAAAGGCTGAAATTTATTACTGGTCTGGGTTTTAATTGAAAGCTTTAGAGGAGAGCCTACCTCTAAGTTTATTAAATTTGTTGGCAGGATTCATTTCCTTAGCATCAGAGGACACATACTTCTATTGCCTTTCTCACTGTTGACTAAGTGGTTGTATCAGCTTTTACAACCTGCCCACATTCTTTGACTCTTAGTTGTGACCTCCATCTTCAAACCGGTAATGGTGAGTAGACGCCTCCTTAGTTCAAGCCTTTTTAGTCTTCACTTCTCATCTCTCTGCTTTTCACTGCAGCTCCCTAATAGACTCATCTGCCTTCCTCTTCTGCATTGAAAGGCTCATGTCACTACAACGGGATCTTCTAAGTAACCAAAATATTTTAAGGTCAGATGACTAGAAACCTTCCTTCCGTTTGCAAAGTCCCTTCACAGAAGTATCTGTATTAGTGTCCAATTAAACCAAGAAATGAAAGTCCAGGGAGGGGTGATCTTTAGAATTCTATTTACTACTGTATTATTTTAGTTCTAACTTCTGGTTTTACACTGGGAAATTTAGGATGAAGTGGTTTATCCAAGGATTTATCCACAATATTTTACACCATGTTAATAGGTAGGTGAGACTAAATTTCTTATATGCACCTTGTTGGATTATCTGCTTAAGGAAAAATACATATGAGCTTATCTAATATTCATAAAAATGTTTAAGTTCCCCTATAATCAATAACAAAGAATATCCCTACTTCAAGGCTTAATAAAGAATTCAAACTATCGATTCTACCACTTTTGTCAAAATACCCAGCATTATTGGTACTTGACATAAGGACAAATTATTAAGTTCTTTCTTTTGTAAGGATCAGCAAACTTTTCCTGGAAATGACCTCTTCATAAATAGTTTAGACTTTTGAAATATTTAATCACTGTTGCAACTACTCACTCATGCCAGTGCAGCATAAAAACAGAGATGGACCACAGGTAAATGAAAGAGTGTAAATATGTTCTAGCAAAACATTCTTTACAAAAACAAGTGTACACCGGATCTGGGGAGAGGGGGATCTCTTTTGTGTGGAGATTTGGTTTTTATATCTCTGTACTCAATTGCCATGGTCACGTACAATCTTGTCACTTTCCATTCCTGTACAGAAAGGTCCCCACTTATGTATATTTTGTTCTTTGACCTTGATTTTAATTGAGATTTGATTGAAAACCATGAGATCATGTTTTTGCAAATCACATAGTTTCTTAAAAACTGTCAAAGTTAATTAATTGTACTATATTGATAATGACCCTCTATAAATTCTCGAAATTATAAATTTCCTTCAAAAGTCTGTCTGGGGTGTGTGTGTGTGTGTTTTCACATGAAGAATTAGTATGCTTTACTTTATCAGGCAATAAAAATTACATATCCTAGATGGTCCCTTTTTTTTCACTTACAAGAAATTTAGACTCAAAGCAGGCTCTAATTTTTTTTTTATGTGTAAGGTTTGAAGCACATTTATTTCCCCCTATTTTCTCTAAACTTTGGTCTTGTTCCACATATGGTTCTAATAGCCTCCCTAAAATCCTCGCATATGAATTACAAATGAGTACATAATGTTAGATTTTGAATTAAATTATCATTTATGATTGGTCCCCTTGAAATCCAAGTATCGGCATTTACATTTTATAACTTGAACTAATTAATATTCTGTATTCTTTGTATGGTTCATTCATTTTCTTCATGTCCCAACATTGGTGGAATAGGTTTTTTATATTTAAAATTCTACACAAAGTAAGGGAATATGTATAAGCAATTACCTCTTTTTATTTAATAAACTTTGCATTAGTCTATGTCATATGTATGAGAATTTGTCACTTGGCGCTACTGATATTTTGGGCTGGGAATGCCAGTGAAGGAGACAGCTTCCTGCCCTGTGCACTACTCGGCAGCATCCCCAGCCTCCCACTAGATGCCAGCAGTATCCCCACCAAATGTGTCAACCAAAACCATCTCCATAGAGTGTAAAAGTCCTCTGAGGAGGATAGTTGAGAGCCACTGCTTTATGCTGAAAATTTCTCAAAGGTTAAATTAGCAACACTGATGAACTTCTGAATGTGAGTGCACTAGTAAAAATAAAAACAAGAACAAAAAACCCCCTGCCATTCCCACATTGCACAGCCACTTCCTGCGACCTCGCTGTCACCATCCCTGCAGAACGGTAAGTACTGTTATGACTTTCAAGGCTCCAGATTTGGTTTCCTTTCTTTACTGTGTATTATACATAGAATGTACTTTTGTTGCTTTCAATCAACACTGCTCTTATAAGATTTGTTCATATTGACATAGCAATAGTTCTTCCACTTTTATTGGCATGTGCCATAATTTATTTATTCAATTTACTGTGGAGTGATGTTTTGGTATTTCTTAGCTTTGTTCATAGAAATGTCTCACTTAATTCAATTTCTTCTGTTCAGATTTTCCACTTCTTGGGTTAGTCTTCTTAGATTGATTTTTGAGGCATTTGTACATTTTCTCTTACTTTCTAGGTGTATTGACAGAATAGTCAATATTCAACATGTTATCATATTGGCTTCTAATTATGATGGAATTTATAATTATCTTGCCCCTTTTCACTTCTGATATTACTAAATTGTGCTATTTTCATCCCCCTTGAACAACTGTGCAGGAGATTATCATTTTATATCATTTCACTACTCTTCACAAACAACTTTTGATTTGGTTGATTCCCATTAGCACGCATTTGCTTTTGGTAAATTCATTTCTTCTCTTACCATAATTATTTCCTGTTATTAAGTTCCTTTGTGTTTATTTTTATATTTTTTCTTAACTTCATGTTACATATGTATGTATGCATTCTTACATTTATGTATCACTGACTTTCAACTTTTTAAGAAAATATTTCTATTATATGTTTTTAAAGGTTATAGTTTTCTGATTAAGTAGAGATTTAGCTTTATCCTATAAATTTATTACCTCATATTTGATTATATTTCTGTCCAGAATGTTTTTAATTCCCTTAATAATATATTCTCTAATCATAGGATAATTAAGAGTATATTCCCAAGTACTGGAAAGCATTTTAAACTTTTTGTCACTTTTAGCCTTAATTTATCCGAAACAAAAGAGGATACTTGAATTTATTCTTATAAATTTTAATGAGCTTTTTTAATCTTTAGGCATATTATTAATTTTGGGAAAAACGACGTACAGTTGTATTATATGTATTGTTGGCTGAATTGTTCTACAAATGTGATTTAGATCAGATTAGTTGAAAATGTTCAGGAGTTGTTTATGCCTTCTGAAATTTTTGTCCTGTCCTGTTAGCGGTGAAGGAAATATGAAAGTTTTGCAACTTTATTATAGATTTTTAGTTCTGCTAACACTTTGTTTTATACAATTTTAAGCTATGTTATTAAGTACATATATATTTAGAGTGGTTATACTTGATTGATGAATTGTTGTCTTCCATCATTAAGACATTACCATTTTAAAATCTGGCAATATTTCTTGATCTATTATTTTTGCTGTTAGCATATCAGCAAGAGTTTTCTTTTGGTTTGTCTTTCTTTCTATACTTGTAATGCTTTTTCTTTCCTATATATATCTTGGCTACATCTCATTAAGCATTGTAAAATTGGGTTTTATATTCTAATTCATTTCAAACTTTTTAAATGGTATATTTATCTTGTTTACATTTAATGTAATTATTTGACATATTTGTGTTTATATCCATAATCTCACTATTTTTCATTTGTCCATCTAGTTATAGGATCTTTTCTTTCTTCTTTAACACTAGATTAAGTAATTTTTTATATTTGATGTCCTAATGACAAATTGCTTATTGATTACTTGCATCATAGAATAAAATGTGTCAATTATTCATTACCGTTGACTATAGGTTTTATGATTATATGCTTTATCAGAGAATATAGTGAAGTTAGAACATAGTAACTCTCCATACTTCCATTTCAATATTTGTGGCAATTTTTCATTAATTTTAATTCTTCATATGGCTTGGAGCTGAGATATTATTAAAAGTATTTTTATAAGCTAATATCCATGTATATTTACCCATCTATTTACATCTTGCATTACATTTTATTGCTCCCTATATTTTCATCCTTTAATTCTGCATTATTTTCTTTCTGCTTAGAGATATCTACTTGGCATTTTATTTTTACTGCAGGTGTTCTAGTGAGAAATTCTCAAACTTTGTTCGGCATTGTCTTTACTTTGATTTCGTGTTTCAAGGCTAGCTTCCACTGAATTCTAGGTTGGCAGCTATTTTCTCTTAAGTTCCTCAGACGTGGATGTCCTTTGTCTTCTGGACTTTATCATTTCTATGAGGAAGTCAACTGGCTACTTTAGATGTTCAGCTGCTCCTTTAAGCCTTACATGTCCTTTTCTCTCCAAGATCTTTGGCTATTTTGCTCTTTTAATCTTCTTAAATCCTGGTTGCCTAAGCAACTCTCAACTACAGTTCCTTCAGATTAACAAATGATTCACAGTTTTTCTACCTCTTAGATTCAGTCACACACACACACACACGCGCGCGCACAAACACACACCCCACAAGCAGTTCTTGCAGGGAAAAAATGTTCTTTTTGGGGTGGTTTTTTTGAGACAGGGTCTTGCTATGTATTTCAGGCTGGTCTTGAACTTGCAGCGATCTTCCTTTCTCAGGCTCCTGAGTGGTGGGATTACAGGTGTGCACCCCCACACCTGGCAGATGATGTACTCTTAAAGGCTATGCTGTTTCCTTCTGGATTAACTGACTCTCAAGCAATGGCTGTCTACGTGGTTTTCAGGTATCTTTGTCTTTTAAACTGGATTTCTATTTGGATGGTTAAAAATGCTTATTTCCACCATATTCTTGATACCTAAAGTTTTAAATTAACGCATTACAGAATGAAAAAAAATTTTAATTTATTGATATCATTTTCAAGTCAAGGAACTAGATATTAGTGTGAGAGGATACAAAGTCAACCGCGAATTGTAATTGCTTGCTACATAACATATTTTTAGGATCCTGTTAAGGCCAGAACACTAAATATGCTAAATGTCTGTGGCTTAAGATAACAAAGTTATATTTTCCTTACCATGTACAATCTGCTGTATATTGGTAGAACCTCTGGATAACTGTCATCCAAGTGGTGACTAGAATCTAGTTACTCTGTATTATGATACTACTCCAGGATCCACCAAACAGACTGTAGCCTGCAGGTTGAATCACTGAAGTTCTCTTCAATTTCTCTGGAACAATAAATTAACATTTGTACTTTCAAGCTATTGATGAAAACAAGACACATGATCCAAGGTTAACTGTAAGGAAAACTGGACAGTTTAAGGGATAGAGAATTTTGGGTAAGCGTTGGTAACTATGCCAAATTAATCACCTGTGATATGCAGAGTTAGAACTGCAAAATGCATTCAATACCTCGACCATATGCCTAAGAAATAGTGCAATAAGAATAGGGACTTTATGAGCAGTAAAAATGTCAATGAATCAAAAATATCAATGATTCTAATAATCAGGTAAAACAATAAATCTCCACACCCATTTATATTATAGAAAATATTTTCAAGCCAAGGGAACTAAAAAGACCTTCAAATCTTTATTCTCTGTGATGCTGATGCTAAGATTGTGGATAGAGTATTTGCAATCTGATACATCAATAAAAGTTAGACTTCAAGAACAGAAAATAACTCTTAGAGAAATCACTAATGCAATATCTGGTTCATCTACTTTTGTATTACAATTCTTTAATAAGCTAGTGAGAAAAGCAATTTGACAGTTTTAGTGTTTTTGTATAAAGAATGTCAAATGAGGGTAAAAATACAAACAGAAAATGGCATAACGTTACTGGTAGTCTTCAAAATGATATTGAGGATAATAATTTAGAGAAGTATAAGTTTATTAGAATACTTGAGATATTTGAAAATGTAATATAGACATAAATTCTTTTTTTAATTAGGTTTATATGTCATAAGCTTCAGAAGTTACTATTCCAGGATCATGCCATTCATTGAATGATACCCATACATACTTCAAAAGGGAAGAAAATGACAATAATGAATGTAATCACTCATACACTGCAGTTACTTTGCACATAAATGAAGACAATCTTTACTCATTGGAAGATGGGGCTTTTAGCTTGTGTTTTGGATTGATTTTCAATGTTACTGATAATTTTTTAGGGGTTTACTCACACTTACATTGACACCATAATTCCCCTTATGAATAAAATACTTATCCAACACAACTTTTGATTTAGGGAAGTTTATTTTGTATTACAGTAGAGCATCTTATGTGTTTTTGGACAAAATGTATAAACTTTAGAATATGAATATCATATTTTGGTTTACATACATTTCATAAGACCAATGCTTCTATTTCCACTTTACAGGTAGCTATAATCTCATATTTTAACAAAGGGATAGGGTTTTTACTATTCTAAAACTTTTCCTAAAATCCTTCAATAAGTTCACATTTAACATATACATAGGTCTTTTCTGAGAAACTCAAAATGTAGAGCTCATTTAAAAGTGCTCACTTTATTTCATTTTCAAAAGGTGAAAAATAATTTAATTGCAACCACACAATTTGATTCAAAAAAAATTGCAAATTAAATACATTATGCCATGAAAAACCCTTTAAACACTATATAGAAATTGATTACTGATGAAATATAGTTATGCATATGTGTGTGGATATATATATATATATATATATTATCCATATATGTATTATACATATTCATATAAAACCAAGAACAAGCATATTTGCTACTGAAATGGAGATGGAAAAAATATATATTATATACATTTATATATAATATATATGCAAACTGAGATGTATATTTATATTTATATATATGAATAATTCTAAGAATTCAGGCTTACTAACAAAATTATATTTGAATAATTATTTCTTTTCAGAACTCCTACCGAACTATTGGTATATGAGTGCAAAAATATGCTTCTTCACTCAAAATAAATTCACAAATGTTAAGGGACAAATAATCTGAAAACTTTCTTACACATTATTTTATGAAAACTGAAAATCTTCTTAGTATCATGAGAATAAATCTCTTGTTAAGCATGAGATTGCCACCATAAAATGTAAGGAGATGACCAGGGTCATAATTAAAAGGAAGTCACAAAAGTGACATGCCATTTTTATGCTACAGTTTTGGATTCTTACATATCCCTTTCCCCACAAAAACATAAAACTCACTTGGTTCAGAATATTCTACCATTTCTTAATTGTCACTCTGGTCACATTTCCCACCCTTAATCCGATTCTTTGAATCTTAAAAAAAAAAAATCTGCTGAGCACTAATTATTTAACCTTGCCTCCTACCTACTTTCCCTCTTTATTCTGAGGTTTCTTAAGGGCTATAATGAGCTGTCCCCACACAAACAGGCCAAATTAGTGGATAATTACTGCTGGGCCTGCGAATGTTCTCAGTCCTCCTTCCTTACAGTTTCACAACATTACCAGAATGGTCTGTCGCCTCCCTACCAATTAGCAACAATTACTACTTTATAACATTAGCGGTGGCAGGCTTATTACGTCTGAGGATATGGAAAAGTGAGATGGGGTAGGGACAAAGGCAGGGCCAAAGGGGTCATTGTCATGAGGGACTCCAAAGGTTCATATTCATCTTTTTATTTCCATTTATTCTGGATTACAGCTGCAAAGATTTATAATAATTCTATTTGATGAAAAAAATTATATACATATCGGAGCTTGTATTTTTCTCCTTTCACACAAGATAATCTCCGAGGTTGTTTTTCTCTTTTCACACAAGATAATCTCATTTTGGTGACTTCAGTTTTTAAAATATGGGAAACGGCTCTGAATCATTCTATGGAGCAAGAAGTGTTGTTGTTGTCGTTGTTGTTGTTGTTATTCGGCTTCATAGTATAGAATTTTTAGTAGAGATTTTATTCCTGGCATCTAAGTTTAGTTTCCTAAATTATGCCTAAGGTGTCATTGAAAAAGAAGGTACTGTGGCCTAGAATATTAACAAAACATTCTTTTCTAATCTGTTTTTAAGTAGGAAAGTTAAGGTCAAGTTGAATATCGATAAAATAGTCATAATGGAGCATACATGAAGATAACTTCATTTTGGGAGTCTGGGATACAAAAGACTCATCTCTCATAACTTATCTAATTTCTATTTTTCTAATGGAAATTTTATTATTTCTGTGAGGAAGGTTTTAAGGATTTGAGTAATATTTATATGGAATGAGAAGCCAACATGTGTCCATACCAGCACAAAAAGCTGTATATGGTACTGTATATGGATAGTTTTTTTTATTTAAAGAATATCCAGGGAGCTCACTTTTGTATGATGTACCTCATGAATCTGGCCTTTCTGTCATGTTTGGTGGTTGCCTGCTATCAAGGCTTCCTTTGCATGGACACAGAACAAAATCCTAAATCCTTCCCTTGGATGGCATCTTAATGATTCTAGCTCACTCGTACTTCAAAGAAATTAGTGTTTCCAAATGGAATGGGAAAGAAACTGTATATCCTTAATATTTATTAGAAGCCAAGCAAGGCAGTGTTTTGGGTACCACTGATAGGAAAAATTTTCACATGGATTTGGTAACCACCACTGACAGTGTGCTGGGAAGCATGAGGACAAATGTTATTATTTTTATGGAATAAGGAGACCACTGATGTCAAATTTAGAATTGTCATTTTAGCTGAGAGATGAGAATGAGCATGAACTTATGAAGTTTAATAAATATTAGAGGACAAGAAAGTAGAACAAGAGGTTATGAACCACGTATGTGAAAAACTTCACAATTTGAAAGGTAAAATGTTAAGGATAATAAAATAATTTTGTAGAATGAGGCTTTTGTATATTTAAAGGGAGAGAAAGGAAAAATGATGATGAAGGAGATCAAAGAATTGCAAAGGCATGAAATTTAAGGCATGTATATACTTCCAAAATTAGAAGAAAAATATATAATATTTTCATTATGGTTAAGAAATAATATAAAATGAAAGTAAAAATAGAAATACATTGAAATAAAAGGACATACACTGAATGGCCTCAGTCTTTATGGTGAATTAGACAGCAAAGCATGTGTTTCATTTAGAAAATTTCAGTAGTCATTCCAGGGAGGAAAAGTTGTATAAAATATTTAGCTTTGACTGACAAGCAACATAAAACCATGGAAATCAATAGTAACTGTCTGGTAGTCTGGAACTAATAGACAATTCAATTGTTCAACAAAAACAACGAAAAATTCAGTGTGTTCTTTACGATGTATAGCAAATAATTACTAGATTGACAGCATTTTCTACTTCGTGATTATTTCTATGTGCATCAAATGTCAATAATCACATAATCTGTAGATAGAACCGAAGTTGATTGATTCAAATATTCATTATGTAATAGAAAATAAATTGTATACTTTATGCCACATGGAATGTTAATCATAGATACCATAAAAACACAAATTTCAGCAATAAGAACAATAGAATAGATTTTATAGTGAAAAGCCACAAACAGTAGCACAGGTTTGGTGTCATGGTCAACTGTCAGTGTGATTCATTTGATGATACAATAGTTGAATATATTTTATTGCCAAAATTCCAGATTACTAAACATCTACGCACTTAGCTTCCATAATGTATAGTTAGAAGCTTGGGGCTTGATTAAGAAAAATTAAATAATATATAAGCTTCAGAATAAAAGAGGAACATATTTTTAATCTATGAAAAAATACTGCAGTACCTCTCTCCTATGGCTTACAGTTTCTTAAAGACTCCAAAATTTCTTTTTCCATAAGTATTTTGATCTTTTATTGCTTTCTTAATTTTAAAGTGTTCTTTTATGGCATTATTTGAAAGAAATAAAGTCTTATGCTGACACGAAAAATGTGCATGAATGTGCACAGGACCATTATTCATAATATCTCCAAGTTGGAGGATGACCCAAACATCCTTCCAGTGTAAATGATTGAATAAACCATACTACATCCATATCGTAGAATAAAAGGTGCCACTACTGATAGACCAGAAAATTTGGATGAATCTAAAGGGAACTATGCTGAATAAAAGAAATCCAATCCTAGATGGTTCACAACTGTATTATTCCACTTACGTTACATAATTGAAGTGTCAAAATGCTAGAGATAAAGAACAGTTTGCTAAGGATTGAGGAGGTGGGAGAGAAAGATATGGCTGTGCCTGTGAAATGATAGTACTCAAATTCCCAATGTATTTTATGGCTTGTGTCTAAATGTCTCCCCCAAAGTCTCATGCAGTCATAAGTGGGACTTTTCCAAGCTGGTTGGATCTGGAGTGTGTGATTATGGGTTCAAGGGTACAATGCTAGGATTAAGGATGATTTACCTGTTCTAAGGATGGGTAGCCGGATAAAACATAAGAGACAGAAGGAGGGCTAGGGTGGTCACTTGTTGCTGTTACCTACTTCCTGCCATGAACTATTTTTCCTCTGCAATGCCCCTCTGTGATGCCACTTGGCCTTGGAGCCAGCCAACTATGAACTGAAACTTCTACAAACTGTGAGCCAAAATAAATCTTTGCCCTTTTAACTTTCAGTGTTGAGTATTTTGTCTCAGCAACAAGAAAAGTAACTAAGATACTGTGTTAGTCAACTTTCCCATCACTGGACCACAACACCTGACACTCAAAATGCAAAGGAAGAGAGATTTAATTTGGTTTACAGTTGCAGGAGATTCAGTCCTTGGTCAGCTGTCTCCAAGAGAGAAAGATCATTGTGCAAGGACGTAGTGAAGCAAAGATGCTTAGCTCACAGTGACCTGGAAGCAAAGCAGGGGGATGGTGTAGGAGAGGAAGGGGCCTGACACCAGATATTGTACCCAAGGCCGCACTTCCACGACCCACCCAGACACACCCAAAAATGTGCTTTACTAACCCCCTGGCTGGACCCCAAGCCATTAGAGTTGATACAATTTAGGTCAAATATCATATTCATCATACAAATCCTGGATAAAATTGGAAAGAACCAAATGAACACACAAACACACATGGGCTGATATAAAACTGACCAGATCTGAATAAGATCAACAGATTTCCTCAGTATCAGATTTTTGGTTTTGATATTATCCTATTTGATTTATCCAAATTTTAGATTCATCCAAATTTTCTGGTCTATCAATAGTGACCTTTTATTCCTGAGTAGTACTCTATCATATGGAGGCAGTATGGTTTATTCGATCATTCACACTGGAAGGATGTTTGAGTCATCCTCCAACTTGGAGATATTATGAATAATGGTCCTATGCACATTCATGCACATCTTTTTGTATCAGAATTAGACTTCTTTTCTTTTGAATAATGCCATAAACAAACATTTTAAAATTAAGAAACCAGCAAAAGCTATTGATAATGTGCTATCGATATTGTGCTAAAATATTACAAGAGTAGAAAGTAGAATTTTTCTGCAACATTTCTTACAAATGTTTTCTTTCTTTTTTTTTTTTTGTGGGTACCGGGGGTTGACCTCAGGACCTTGCGCGCCAGCAGGCGCCCGTGCCGCTGAGCGATATCACCGGCCCCTTTTTTGTATGTGGGTTCCAGGAGTCGAACTCGGGCCCTCGAGCTTGCCAGGCAGGTGCGTAGGCCGCTGAGACATCTCACCGGCCCACAAATGTTTTCATATCTTAAAATTTTCTTAAAAATAAGGATAAAAGTACTATTCATATTCAAGGGAAAAGAGGTCTAGTTAAGAGACTTTGTAAGAGTAGTGAAGGAAATATCACTTAAGTAAGTCTCAGAGTTTGCATAAGTTCCCTGTAGGTGATCTTTGTAGATGGAGATGTTAATAACCAAATATTTGAGTCAAAGAGAAGAAAATAGGCCACAACACTGCATTCAGAAATCACTGATTATTTTAACAACCATTCATTGAGAATTACTAGATATAAAGTACTTTGTGTAGGATGTTGGAAATACAAAGTAAGTAAATACTCATGTTTATGGAAATTACAGGTTGCTAGAATGCCTATTCATGTAAATTGTGTATTTCTCATCTAATACAATAGATCATTTTTACAGATACATGTAAAACTTTCTATTATGGAGAGCAATGTGGAAGGGTACAATTTTAAATGATTTACAATTAGGTAGAGCACTTTTGTTACATGTGAGAACCTGAGTTCTATTTCTAGTACAGCAAAATAACTAAGTAAATAAATAAGGTTATATTTAAGGTTTATGCTGTTATATTAAGGTTTATAACACAAGTTATACCAAAACCTACACTAAAATTTTTACTAAATGCTAAGCAGTGAGTGGCATACTTATTACATAACGTAGTTTCTATTAGATTAAGAGACACACAAAGTGCAAGTAGGCACACAAAAAAATTACTAAATGCGTTTACTAGAGAAACTAAATCAGGTAATGTGCTATAGTGATTGACGGCGGTGCTGATAATGGGGCTCAGTAAAGCATCAAATAGAGTAAGATAAAGTCTCTCAGATCAAGCTACCTTTCAGCTAAAAGTTGGAAAAAGTGTATCCACCATTGGAAGCAGGAATAGAAAGAGAGTCTAGGCCAGTGATGGCAAAACTTTTTTGACAGTTTTCAATGTTACAAAAAGCCTGCTGCACTACTTATGCCATAGGTTCGCCACCACTGATCTAGGCCCTACTATTTGAGGCTCTTGCATTTGCTATAATAACGCCTTTAATAAACACCCTGGACTATGAGAAGAACATAAAGCAAGCTCTGGACAGGTTAGTGAACAAGTGGGAGAGGGTTACAAGGTGACTTTAGAAGGGAGGCAGAGGAAGGTCGTAAAGAGCATTCTTAATCATGGTACAAGTGTGGTGTTTTAAGTAAGGAACACAAAATATAGGTAATTATATATTACTTTATATTCCTAATCATTGCTCTGGCTTTCTTAAGGAAATTGGGTTTGGACAAAAGGAAAAAGAGAGAAAATATTTAGGGATTTAAAACAGTGCCCAGAAAGATAATTATTTAGATTAGGTAGTGTCAGTGGTGGAACAAAGAAATACAAAGGTCTAGGCATATCAGCACTGTGGGCTGAATTTGAATGACAAAGGAAAGTGAAGAGTCAAAGATATACTTAAGATTTTGGCTAAGGAAATAAGATGGAAGTTTGTTTTATAACATGGGGGAGGATATAGAGAGAACCTGTTTTGAAAAGTTTGATAATAGACAATTTGATAGGTTAGAAGACAAGAGAGGGCCGGTGAGATGGCTCAGTGGTGTAAGCACCTGCCTGGCAAGCTCGAGGGCCCGAGTTCAACTCCCACAACCCACATACGAAAAAAGGGCCGGTGATATCACTCAGCGGCACGGGCGCCTACTGGCACGCGAGGTCCTGAGGTCGACCCCTGGTACCCACAAAAAAAAAAAAAAAAAAAAAAAGAAGACCAGAGAGATACTGAAAATGGGGTTAGATAGGGAGTGTGAATCAGGAACAAAAGAGGTTCCAGGCAGAAGCTGTCTAGAACAGAGACAGTGAAGGGAACAGAGGGAAGAATTCTGGAAAGAAAAGCAAGGGAGTAAGAGGATAAGAGAAGCCTGCAAAGAAAATAGAAGCCAAGAAGAACACAACAAATAGTTCTGAAATATCAAGACATACAAAAGGGACATAAAAGTTTTCTTTGGATTTGGTAGAAATGTTACACTGGCAAAATAATATCAGAGTGATAGGAAAAACAGATACAAAATCCCAGAACCAAGGAGTCAATACAAAAAAATAAATGGATTGAAGAATTGGTTCTATGAAAGATTAAAGAAAATTGACAAACCTTTAGCCAACCTTATCAAAAAAAAAGACTCAAATTAATGTAATTAGGAATGAAAATGGTGAAATCACAACGGATCCTTCAGAAATCCAGAGGGTCATCAGTACCTACTTCCAGAACGTTTACTCTAATAAGATGGAAAACACAGAAGAAATGGATAGGTTCCTAAATACAAATGAATTACCAAAGTTGAATCAAGAAGATATAAGAATTCTAAATAACCCAATATCAGTCAATGAAATTGAAAATGTAATTAGAAACTTACCAACAACAACAATCAAAAAAGCCCATGTCCCGATGAATTTACTGCTGAATTCTACAAGAAATTTAGACAAGATCTAATGTCAGTGCTTGTCAAACTCTTTAATGAAATTGAAAAGGAAACAATACTCCCAAAGTCATTCCTGGAAGCAAGTATTACCCTGATATCAAAACAAGAGAAAGACCCTACCAAAAAAAAGAAATACAGGCCAATTTCCCTTATGAACATAGATGCAAAATAATCCTCTATGATACTGGCAAACCGAATGCAGCAAATCATCAAGAAGATTATATACCATGAGCAAGTAGGATTCATCCCAGGGATGCAGAATGATTCAACAAATCAATAAGTGTAATACACCATATCAACAGAGCCAAGGACAAAAACCATATGATCATCTCAATAGATGCAGAAAAAGCATGTGACAAAGTCCAACACCCATTCATGATTAAAAAAACCCTACAGAAAATTGGTAAAATTTCTCAATCCGATAAAAGCCATCTATGACAAACCAACAACCAACATCATACTAAATAGTCAAAAACTGAAAGCTTTCACTCTAAAATCAGAAACAAGACAAGGATGTCTTATCCACTGTCACCACTCCTATTCAATATAGTTCTGGAAACATTAGCCAGAGCAATTAGAAAAGAGAAAATAAAAGGAATAAAAGTAGGAAAGGAAGAAGTTAAATTACCATTGTTTGCAGATGACATGATACTCTAGATAGAAGACCTCAAAAACTCCCCCAAAAGACTTCTAGATTTAATAAACAGATTCAGTTGCATACCTGGATACAAAGGAGATGAGGAAGTAGGATTTTTACTGCAAAGTTGACCAGAGAAACAGGACAGTTATAAGTACAAGCGATACAGCAGGTATAGCTGTTGCTATACAATTTTCAATAAAGGGGCAGGTATAAAGATCCTGGAAAAGATTAAAAAATAGCAAATAGAGGATGAAGTCCAAGGCATAAGTGGAAAAACGATGGTTGTCTTTGTCTTCAGTAGGAATGTATATCAAGTTTATGCAAGATCTGTCTTTGATATTTTTGATGAGTGAGGTTTATCAGCTAGGAGGTAAGTGAGGTGGAAGCATTTGGACCCAAAATAACTGAAAGAAGCTTTGAAACAGTCAAGTCTGTGAGTGGGTAGGGACCTTAGTAAAGAAAACAATAGAACCCCTGGGTTGTTCTTAGTGTCCATCTCACCCTTAGGGAGATATAAACACACAAGGGAATCTTATTCAACCACTAAGTACGAGGACTTTGAGTCATTTTTAGAAAAATGGATGCATCCAGAGATGCATCCACTGTAATGCAGAATAAACCAGGCATAGAAAGCTAAATATCTCAGAGTTTCTCTCATATGAGAAGCCCATTTACAAATAAATTAAAGAGTAAAATAATGCCAGATGGTTTGGAGTTAGGCAAGGCAATCAGGGAAAGGGGGAAAGATAAAAAGGGAGAAATGTACAAAAAGGGATAGAATATAATGAAGATATATTATACATATGTACTAATCCCCCACAATGAATGTGAATTTCATGTATTGCAAACATACACCAATTTATTTATGTATAATGTGTATATTAATTATATACATATTTTTTCTTTATCTGACCATAAATATAATCAGAAAATTTTGTGGTTTTTCTCTTAGCTGTAGTCAGAGAGAGGATTTAAAACTTTGAGTTTAGGATAATGAAGAGAAAAAAAAACGAAGGAATGGAAAGTACTTACACCAACTAATTGTAAGAATTCTGGACCCCAACTTGGTAAAATGAAGACAGGAAATGAAGAATAATTATACAATTGTGAAGCCTGCATTCAGAGACCTTAATGTACGCCAATGAATTTATGTGATATGAAAATATAAGAGTTAGTGATCACAGATGATAGAAATAGGAAGTGCAGCAAATTGTTGCTGACAAATCTAAGAGATTTGGGAATAGAGTGCAAGACATTCTTCTTTCTTGGTGGAAGTGTTCAATAATAAATATTGGATGAATTAGGAATGGGATATCCTGATAAGTGAGAAGCTCACTGGAATAGCTTAATCCAGACCCTCCATCTCCCTCCAAAGAAGTCCTTCCTCCTTTTGCCCAGACTGCCGTGTGACCCCAGTGAGGCTAACCCAGGGAGCTCTGTCTTTCAAGGTCCTGGCAGTACAAGTCAGTCGGGTAGGTGCAGTGAAGACCCTGCCTGGCCCAAGCAGCTTCCCAGTCTTGGGGGATGGACTCACCGTGAGCCTCAGGATTCTGCTGGACTTTGTAAGTAATGCCCCAGCTTCAGCCACTGGATTGCACATGAAGGTGTCCCTTTCACTGCACTCAGATGAGTTGATAACAAGGGCTTGGCAAACCTAAGTTCCCAGAGCCGATCTGAGGGATGGGTACAGGAAAAGATTATCGTAGGGTAAAACATCAAGGAGTCAGGAAGCAAAACTTTAAAAATAGTTTGAGTCCTTTGTAGGAAAAAGGATGCACCTTGAGACCGTAGTGTGAAGTGAAGTAAATCAGATGCACAAGCTTAAATAGTTCATGGTTTCCCTTGAGAAACTCGAAGTATAAATAAAATAAGGAGCAAAATAAATGGTAGATGATAGTAAACAGAAAGATAGATTTTTTTATAAATGAGAAGGACACAAAGAGATGAAGGGTCAGGGAAGGGGACATAAAAATTTAAGATGTGTTATGTACGTGTGCCAACTCCCCATGATTAATGCAATCATTAGTAGTGGAGGAATATAATACAACCCTATAAAATGAACATCTGCCAGGACTTTGTGATACTTAGCTATCCAAAAGTTGATAATAAAGACTAACATTGGATCCCAGTTATTTTTATTGTCTTTTTAACATAAACATTTTGAGTGAAACTAATAAGTATGGAATGCAGAGTGTTCATTTCTAATGTAATATCTTCCAAGAACCTTGGATTGTTACATAAACTTTGTTCTGCCTCTTTGACAAATATCAATGCACTAAGTCCATCCGGGAGCTTAGTTGCAGAGTAAATCTCCAACTTCTCACCTACACATCATCACATACTTTCTGATGATGTGTTGTACTTATTATTTTGGAGCTCCTGGTATGATGGGATATATTTTTTGTATGAGACGGATGAGTTTATTTTTCCTAATAGTTCCAATAAGCTTTATTCTTTTCTTACTTGGTCCATTAATCCTTACTGAATTCAGTGTCTCATGAATATGCTAGTAGGCAGATTCAAGAAAAACCTTTTCCATTCCTAAAGCTGGCTTTAAAATGAGAATAAGAGGAGTCAGAGCATAGAACTAAACATGATGCCAGAAGTAAGCTTTTCTGCAACTTCAGGTGAGATTGGTTTCTCAAGCGAAGCTCTATTATTCTGAAAACTGGATGATATTTTGTGTGGAAGCTGACCTGTGCATTCCAGGAGGTTTAGAGGCATTCCTGATATCTTCAACCAGCACAAGTAGCGTCTCCCTAATTGTGATAACCAAAACTGGCTCCAAACACTGCCAATATCTCCTATGAGGCAAAACTGCTGGATTATATTTTTTAAAACAAATAACACTATAATTAAGATGTAGAAAATTCAACTGCCTTGCCCAAAACTATGATTTTATATGAAATATGTACACAAAACTGTGCTTCCTACAGCTGAGTGGTTTAAGGAACAGCAAATATCTAGTTAGAGTATCTCTTCAAAGAGGCCATAGGTAGCACTCTGGAGTTTAGTTAATGTGGTATATATGTGAGAAATTTGATGTTTTCTGTATCTTACAATATTTTAGGTGCTGAATTGTGACCTCCCAAGGTTCATAGGTTGGCATTCTAACCCCAAATATTCTAAGTATAATTGTATTTAGAGATATGTTCTTCAAGGAAGTAAATAAGTAAAATAAAATCATTAGAATGGGCCCTACTGTTGGGAATGGCTGAGCCAGAGATCGGCAAACTCCTTGGGAATAGAGGAAAGCCAGTCCCAGGAACATGAAATGCCAGAGGCAGATCGTGTAAATAAGTTGACCTCCATCTCAGTTGCATATCAACAAGTTTTTGGCCCCTCAGAGTTCCTCCCTGTTAACCACAACACGAGTAAATAGCTCTGAGAATGTTCTGCTTTCTGTGTTTTCAGCAAAACACTGAGACCTTGCACTTTCGACCCTGTCAAACGCTTCCCCCCTTTTTACTGTGTATAAATAAAGATGCTGAGGCCAGCGTGGCACTGCCACCTCTCCATCAGAGGGCCGCGTCCCACCCAGTCCCTCCTTTCTTTTTCCTATGTGTCTTGTCTTTTCTTAATCTCCCATCGCCCCCTCTCAGGATCCCTTCGGACACGCGGGATGTGGCACCCTACTCCAAAAGTGTGTCTCTATAAAAGGGGAAATTCGAACACAGATGTATGGAGGGAAGACACACGTGAAGACACATATGTGTCCTTGGCCATGTCCAGCCAAGGAGAGAATCCTCAGAGGAAACCAACACAGCTGACACCTCACTCTCAGACTCCTACCCTCCAGAATGTTGAGAAAACACATTTCTCCATCATTATGACCCACTCTATCACACAAACTCACAAAACTTCCTTGCCTCTAAATGTCTACCATCGCTGATGCCAAGAGTGGAAAATCTTACCTGAGAGAGAGCTAGACTGGGAGAGTTCTGTAGCTAAGGGATCATGCACTTATGCGAATGGGCTGATGACCAGGGAACAGAGAGAAGACAGCTGATCACATCGGAGGCCAAACAGACAGTATTAACACTGACAGTCCTGTTATTTTCTTCTAGTAATACAAAGCACCAGAGAGCATAATCAGAGTGGGGAAAAGGTTGCGATTGTTTGATATACTTCCATTACCTGGTGAAATGGCAATTTGATATAGATACTAGATACAGTAATTTAAAAAAATATTTTTTTTGTCACTTGGTTATAGTCTGAGATCTTGGGATGTGTTGATTAGTTGTTGAAGATCGCGGCCATTTTAGAACTCAAAAGCACAAGGCATGGAGAACAGCTGGACCTTACTCCTAAGGAGCAAGGAAAGAGGTCCAGGCGCAGGCCTTCCCATTTTGTGAGCTCTGACTTTGGAACTTGGGCCCCAGCTCTTGACTGCAGGAGAACAGGAGCCAGTGCTCCCTTTGTCATGCGGCGTATAAACCCCATGGGCTCAGAACCAGGGATGATAGACTCCACGGGCCAGCTAGAGTCTCACATACTCCCAGAATCTGGAGGGCCATGAGGTCTTCACTATGGGAATTCTCTGCCCATAAACACTGTCTCAGTCCCATGTGTGCTCCATCAGATAGTGCCCCCTTAATTGTTTGAAGGAATTGTACTTCCTACGCCATTACTGATGAGTGCCTGAAGTATACCCACGTGTGTCAATGGACTTTGGAGACTAGAATCCCCCAGTGCCCCCTCTTCTATGGGATCCGTATCCACAGGAGAGGCGGTGCACTCTGGTGAGTACTCTTGGGTAGGTCTTAGATGCCATTTACTGCCTCATCAATTTGATTTTAGTTTGTCCCTTGACTGTTTCAGCCAAAGTCTATACACAAGATCCTACACACAAAATCTGTTTATAAGACATAGTTATCCACTCAAAATATTCTCACTCAAAGGGGAAGGGCTTGGGACTGAGGGCATGTAGAATTTCTTCCGCTTTGGGGACAAGCATGGAATATGGAAGAGCAATCCGAAGCAAATGCAGCTAAGACTTGGCATCATTTACTCCTATGCTGGCATTGAAGGCCCACTTTGTGAAAACCAGTTCAGCAGGGCTGACCTTGGGATGCCAAAGTCTGAGAGTGAGGCATCTCTAAGCAGAGGTCACACAGAGGGGAGGGAATGGCTTGTCACAGCACTCACCTTACCGTAGGACACAGAGTATGTGGTCATAGAAGAATTTAATGCATTAAATAATGGAGGAGAGAAAAGATTTCTTTTATTATTATTATTAAGTTTATTGGTACCATTTAGCTATACATAATGATCACATTTACCATAGGGAACTTGTACCTGTGCATGATGTATCTTGGTTCTTTTTTCCCATCCCCCTCCTTTCCCTCCACTCCTCTTCCCCTCCTAACCTACAAAGCTTTGTTTCCATTTTATTCTTCTTTGCTCATTTTTTTCTTTTCCCTTCCTTCCTTTCCCCCCTCCCTTCTTCCTAGTTCCCCTTTCCTTTTAAACAATTTCTTCCTATTTCACAGTATCTGTTATACATTTTGGTTCTTTTTACCCTTTCAGTTTCTCACACCAGAGAGACAATGCAATATTTACACATTTGTCCAATTTATTTCATTGAAGAGTATGGTCTCAAGGTCCATGTATTTACCTATAAATGTCTCAAGTTTATCTTTCTTTATGGCTGAGTAGTATGCCATTATATAAAAAGACTATATCTTTTTTAGCCATTCCTCAGTTGATGGGCATTTGGGCTGTTTCCAAGATTTAGCTATTACAAATTGTGCTGCTGTAAACATGGGTGCACAAATATCACAGTGGTATGATGGTTTCAATTCTTCTGGGAAGATACCCAGAAGGGGAATAGCTGGGTCAAATGGGACCTCTCATCCTAGAGGAATTTCATCCTTTGAGGAATTTCCACATTGATTTCCACAGTGGTTGCACCAGTCTACACTCCCACCAACAGTGGAGAAGGGTTCCTTTTTCCCCACAGCCCCACCAGCACTTGTTATTGGTTGATTTCTTGATGACAGCCATTCTTTCTTGAGTGAGATGGAATCTCAGCATTGTTTTAATTTGCGTCTCTCTAATGACCAGTGATGTTGAACACTTGTTCATATATTTATTTGTCATTTGTCTTTCTTCATCTGAGAAGTGTGTATTCATCTCAGATGCCCATTTTTGGATTGGGTCTTTGAATTTTGGAGGCCTGATTTATTTCAATTCTTTATATGTTCCAGATAGAAGTCCTTTGTCTGAGGCACAGTTGGCTAAAATTTTTCCCACTCTGTGGGTTGTCTTTTCACTCTGTTGGTGATTTCTTTTGCTGTGCAAGAGATTTCTAAGGTAAATTATGTGTTATAAATGTTGTTTCTTTCATAAGAAACTTTTGAAGATGGTATTATTTTAGTTGGTATTGTATTATTATTCTAAATTTATTTGGGAAGAAATGAAAGACTACAGGTACTAGGAACATGCCCAGATTTGCTAAGCAAATACATGTCAGGGTCAGGGTGTGAGTTAGTCTAATTCTAATTCTCCATTGTTTCTTTTTTCTTTAAAAAAAAAAAACTTTTATTAGTCCATGTTTGCAGCGCACGATGATTATATGCATTGTGGGGAATTGGTGTGTGCACATAAAACATCTTCATTCTTTTTCATCTCCTTGCCCTCTCCTCATCCCCCTTACTTTTGCAAAAGATTTATCTGACTTTTTCCTATTACACTTTGTTTATTTTGCTCTTTAATTTATTTATATTTTGGGTTTCTTTTTTTTTTTTTTTTCTTTGTGTGGGTACCGGGAACCAAACTCAGGAACTCGCGCTTGCCAGGCAGGCTATATCACCGGCCCTTGGGTTTCTTATATAAGAGAAACCATGCCATATTTAATCTTGTGTAACTGATAATTCCATCCTTAATTTCTGTGTTATGCTGCCACCTGAAGAAATTGCTTGTGGACTTTTTTCCACATTTGCCAAAGGGTGGGGTTAGGGTTAGATTTTAAATTGTCTAACATCTCTACCATTCACATGCACTCGAGGAAATTTACAAGCAAAATTATTTCCACTTAAAACACCTGCAAAAGCACTATTTGTTTACTCACCATATGTTTTCAGTAGAAAACTCTCACTTACTTCCCCAAGGAGTAGTGTGTGAAGAACAATTTTTTGTAAGTTGATGTTTATGACGAAGTATTTCATATAATTTTATGTTTTTTAATAGGTCACATTAAATCTCGGTAAAGTCATGGATAAAAAGAGGACAGATATATTTGTAAGTGAACTAAATCTAATTGTCTTTTGTTCTAGTTTGTACAAATGCCTAGAAGGGAAAATGAAACTATCATTTTTTCAACTCATGGGGGGGTCCAAGAATATTTTCAGGCACGTAATTTATTCATGTTAGTGATATAAGTGTTAGCGTTAAGTGTGATATCACTTAAGACAAATCAAATTCACTAAATTTGAAAAAATGGATTTTAAATAATTTTCAAATATTCAACCCTTTGAAATTAGTTTTTTTTTTTTTTTTTTTTTTGCGGGTACCGGAGGTCGACCTCAGGACCTTGCGCACCAGCAGGCGCCCGTGCCGCTGAGCAATATCACCGCCCCTTTTTTCGTATGTGGGTTCCGGGAGTCGAACTTAGGACCTTCCTCTTGCCAGGCAGGCGTGTAAGCCACTGAGCCATCTCACTGGCCCAAAAGTAGTTTTAAAAGTACTTGTGCTGGGCCAGTGAGATGGCTCAGTGGTATACGCGCCTGCCTGGCAAGTGTTAGGTCTTGAGTTCGACTCCCAGTACCCACATTAAAAAAAGAAAGTTTACACCATTTTAAAAACACTTGTGTATTTATGTTCATTTTAAAAACCTAGAGCAAATATTTAGAATACCACAAATGCCATGATTTTATTTGGCTTCCATGTCTTTACTAGTTCTTTTATAGTCTTCTCTCACCATACCTAAAATATTTTTAAGAGAGAGAAAAATATTAGGAGGGTGTGGTGGTGCCTGCCTATAATTCCAGTACTCTGGGATGTCGAGACAGGAGTATCACAAGTTCGAGTCCTGGCTGACCAATTTAACAACTTACTGAGACCTGTCTCAAAATATGAAAAAAAAGGGATGGAGTTCTAGCTCAGAGCAAATTGTGAAGGCCCTGGGTTCAATCCAGCCAGAGAGAGAGAAGAATGAAGTATATGGGCACACAAACACTAAACTGTACTTGGTCTTTATTATACCAAATAATGATCCTTTCTTGCTTGCTTTCTTTTTTCTCTCTTTCTTTCTTTTGAGACAGGGTCGCTATGTGGTACAGGCCAGTCTTGAACTCACTATGTAGCTCAGGCTGGCTTCACACTCACAGCAATCCTCCTGCCTCAGCCCCCCGAGTCCTGGAATTACAAGCATGCATCACCATGCCTGGCTAATTGGTACATTTAAATTGGACATATATAAGCAGTACTCAAAAGAACTATCACTTATTAATTGAAATCAGATTAACTATCTTTCCTTTTTGTAGCCATTTAATCACAGTTTAAAATTTGCTCACACTCCTGAATAATAAAAATTCTAGCCGGGTGTAAAGAGTCCCATACCTGTAATCGCAGCACTGGGGAGGCTGAGGCAGGAGGATGGCAATGAGTTAGAAGTCATCCTGAGCTACACAGTACAACTGATACATTTTACAGCACACACAGAATATAGTTGCTTAAATCTTTTACAATATTCCTTTCTCCTTTTAATATTGTTCAGACCTGTAATTACGTTGCCTCATTTTCTTCATAAGTGAGTAATTTATATGTTAAAATAATTCTGAATACAGATTTATACAGTTTTGAGATCATCCCAAAGAATCAGGTATAGTAGTTCCATTGCTTTTATGTATTTTTTATTTCACTTTCAACTTTACTTCCTTTCTTCTGCATATTTTTATGTTTATTTTCTCTCTCCTCCTAACCTCTCTCTGTTTACTTTGCTAAAGCGTAAGCTGAGAAAGTAGATTTGAAACCTTTCCTTTTTTTTGTATAAGCATTAAGTTCAGAATAATCCTCTGCCTAATATAAATTGTGTAGTCTCTAAATATTTAAATTTTTTTCAGTATATTGAAGATTTATCAGGTTTTACTTCACGAATCTTGGATCTCTATTAAGCAGACAAATATCCGGTTTTTTGTGACATATTAATAAATAGACCCCTCTATCTTTGTAGTAATAATCTGTACTGTGAAGTCTGCTTTTCTCGATATGTTTTGCCACTCTATCCTCTTCGTGTTTGTATAGAATGTTATTTTATATCTTTGTACTTTTAATCTGACTTGCAACAAAGGTATGCTGTTTTTCACATTAAATCAGAAAAAATTCTGCATTTTAATTAGGGTCTTTAGTCAATTTACAATAAGCATGTTAATTGATATAGTTGAGATTAGCTATATCAACTTGATATTATTCTATTATTTTCCCATGTGTTTGTTATTTATTATCTTTTCCTCTTTTATACCATTCTTTTCAACTATTTTTTATGTTTCCAGTTTATATCCTTTGTTAACTTATTACTTATAACTTGCAGTTCTTGTTTATGGTGTGTTATTTAGGTTATTCATTCCTAGTTTATCATTCTTAGTTTTAAGTAATGTTGTACTACTCCTGACAATAGTGGGCATCCATTTACCACTGCCATCTTTAATACTGTCACTGTCAGTCACGTATTTTTCTACTTTTGAGTGGCAAAAATAAATGTTATTTTTACTTTGACATGTGTGTTATCTTTCAGAGAGATAAAAAATGAAATTAAACATTTAAAAATCTATTTCCATACATGCCATTTTCATGTTATTTATGACTTTGTCACTACATTTCTATCTAATGTAATCTTCCATCTACTAAAATACTTTCATTAAATTTCACATATTGAAATTTTTTTGGATAAAATTTAGTGTATTTGGTACAAATATTTTGCTTTGTTTCTGTAAGATATTTCTGGCGAATATAGATTTCACTTCGTTTCACTTCAGTTTCATTTCATTGTCTCACTTGAGTGCTTCAAAGATTTTTCTCCACTCTTCTATCTTGTAATTTTTGCTCATAAAAATCTTTCTTCTCTAATTGCAAGAATTACTCTTTATCGTTCATTTTAATAAATTTGGTTATGATAGCCCTTTGTTTGTATTTCTTTTTTCAAGTCTTTGTAGGTTGGAGGTAAATATCCAGCTCAGCAAGGCCCTGGACCTCTTCCTTCCCAAATCCTACTGAAATGCTTCAGAGTGTTACTTTGTAAGGTTAGTGCCACCCACACAGTATCAAAAAGGCCTCCCCTGAAACTGGAAGAAAAAAAGTCCTGTTGTGTTGCTCATGTGTGCATTTATTTTATTTATTTATTTATTTATTTATTTATTTATTTATGTTTTTGTGGATACTGGGGGTCGACCTCAGGACCTCGCGCACCAGCAGGCGTCCATGCCGCTGAGCGTTATCACTGGCCCTTTTTTCGTATGTGGGTTCCAGGAGTCGAACTCGGGCCCTCGCACTTGCCAGGCAGGCGTGTATGCCACTGAGCCATCTCACTGGCCCTCATGTGTGTATTTATATGAAGCATTCTTCATCCTAATTATTCAATAAGTGTTATTTAATATTAACTACATGGACTATTATTAAAGTATCCAATTTACAAATGAGGAAACTAGACAAGTAAAATTAGGTAACTTGCCCAAATCATATAGCTTGGGCCTGAGATTAAAAGGTGAAAACCAAGTGTTTCTTTCTCTAAATCCATGCTGTTGTACTGCCTAGCTTAATTACTTTAGACATTGGTTTGTAAGTCCAAAAACAATTAGGTTTGAAGGTATAAACACACATGTAAGTATATATGTACAGTACTTTTATACAAAAGAAAATGTTACATATATATATAAGTATGTATTTTGTGTATAATATTTCCTTTTTTCCCCAAGTCCAAGATTTTCCCCATATTTTTCCATATGTTATGAATTTCAGTGCTTCTTTGAATCAGTGTACATACTAGCTATAATAAAATAGTGTCTCTATTCTCTCAAACTGCCATTAATTAATTAGTGTTATGTTTAACCATTGGCATCTTAGAATCCATTAGAGACCCAGCTACTCAAAGACTCTTATCAATACAAGTGCACACTGACCCATTCCCAATGCAGAAAATATATTACCAGAAGGATATTACAAGAGTGAAAAGACAAATGATCTATTCTTAGGTTCTGAATAATAAAGACAACAATAAAAAGCTTAAAAGTTTTTTAGACATCACACTATTTAAAACAGTTTTGGAGACTTGGAAAGGATATCAAACTATTTTTTCTAGGGTCAAAGTAATTATTCTATTCATTTCAACAAGTACTTAAAATTTTGTTATTGCGTTGTTTAGAATTAATGGTCTTTTTTTTTTATGTGGGTACTGGGAGTGGACCTCAGGACCTTGCACTTGCCAGCAAGCGCTTGTGCCTCTGAGCAATATCACCGGCCTTTTTTTTTCCCTTATGTGGGTTCCAGGAGTCGAACTCAGGACCTTGCGCTTGCCAGGCAGGCACTTATGCCACTGAGCTATCTCACCAGCCCACAGTGGTCTTAAATAATATTCAAAGGAAAAAAATAAAAAGATTCAAGCTTCTCAACTGACCTGTCTGAAAATTGATTTTTGACCAGAAAAGAGACATGTGAACAATTTTATATTTTTATGCTTATTTTAACTTTAGTCTAGATATAGCTCCAAGCTCAGCCAATTCATTTTAACTAGTTGACTTTAAGCATGTGAGAAATGCAGAAACCTCTTTCTTTTAAAGACATAGGTATTGCACTGTTGCTATAAGAAAAAATAAATCTACATACAAGTACTTAAAGATTGATACTATAAACATGTCGGGATGTATGAAGTTGATTTCACATCTCTGTCATGGGCACATCGTGTTCTATGAGCATGATAAATTTATTAGGTGTGTGCATATAGAACTTTATAAGCGAAATAATGAAGTGTCTCATTTATATATGAGATCTAAAGAAGTTATGTGGTTTTCTCCAGCGCTAGCGCCAGTTGGTAGCAGAACCAAAACGGATGCATTTAGGATTCCTTTTACATACACAGAGAGATTATTTTAGAGAGAGCATTTTGAAACATCCAAGAAGATAAATGATTCATAGTTTTCTGAATATTCTCAATCTATATACTTATATATCACTTATGTTACAGTTTATTTTAGCAGGCTGGAACTTAAATACTTAGCATACCCAAACACTTACAAATACAATTGGGTAGTGCACAAAAAGATGTATCCCTGGATTAAATATGATTGATAGTATTTATAAATAAATATATGCACAGCAGATGATTTCACATATGAGATATACCTGATCAATAGCAGAAAAATAGTAATTTTTCTCCTCACATTCTTCCTTCCTTATTGTCCAACTGATATGTGTCTTAACATCATTTTTTTTCTTTATTTCCTGATCAGACCACACCCCAGATTTCAACCAGTCTGTTAAGAGATCACTGAACATCTTTTCTAAAGTAGTTCTCCTTTTTTTCTCCCATACACAGCAGTTACAGTGGATACATAGACTTGTGAGCCTTTGTCATCTTGGTGCTTGTCCAAACTTCCTCAATTTTATAAGAGAAAGAGACTTCATTCAGCCTCTTTAATAAGAATACCAGTGTGGGGTAGAAGGCAATTGAGAGATTATCATAATTTTATTTACAACTTCTGTCTTGCTAATTGTCTAATTTTCTTCCTATTCAAAGGAAAAGGTACAACATGAGCTCTGACTCTCCATAGAACTTATTTTCTAAGCTTTGAAGTTGTTTTTCAGTTGAGATGGTGGAAGAACACTTGCTCTAAAAATTTGTTAAGAACGTAATAAGATATCCTGGAAAGTAGTGTTTCACAATCCGTTGCTGTTTTCTCTTGAAGATAATTGTAGTTTTAAGAAATTTAAAGTGATTGGTTTTTGCAAAATGCTGTATTCCTTCTTCATATATTTAACATTTATTCATCAATAAAGACTTTGTATCCATGGGTGACAGGAATTGAAAAGATGAATAAGAAACACAGCTGACCTCAGGAAGCTTACAGTCAGGTACAAAGAAATGATGCTGTACAAAACTGTAAGATGAAGGTTTGTCTATGCAATTTTATTAACATTATTATTATCTATCCCAGAACCAGAGAAGTTTAAAATTAAGAATCCTAAAATAATGTTATAATAACTTACTTACAAATAAAAAAGTGTGGTCCAGATATTTAATTTTTTGTGTCAAGGTTATTAAGAGTCTGCACGCCAGGCACAAGGAATAGAGCAAAGAACAATATAGATTCCACTTCAGTGCTTTTAGTAATTCCAAATTATGGGATAAGTGCTGTGACAAAAGAATGTACAGAAAAGTAAGGAAGCATGAGAGAGGGACATCTTCCTGTGCTGAAGAGTTTGGGGATAGTTACTGGTGGGAGTGATGTTAAGCTGAATCCTGAGAGTTTATTTAGGGTTTTCATCAAAATAAAAAGTAATTATGGCATTCCAGTCTAAGAAAATAACCAAAGTAGAGACTCCAGAGGCAAGGAGTACTTGGTGGGTTAGCACAACTGAAAGAAGTTCTTTATGGCTAGATGCAGCCAGAGGGTGGGGGTGTGATCAGGTAGAAAGATCAGCAGGGCTCGTGTTGTTCAAGACAGTGAAAGACTAGTTGATAAGCAAGTGACATGTTCATGTCTGCCTTTCAAAATGTGACTGTATCTTCATAAAGTGGGTGGAGGGGTGGGTAGACTGAAAGAAAAGGGAACTATTGCAAGTAATTGCAGCCACCCAACTGAAATAATAGAGGGTTGAGCATGAAGAGTGAGAGTGAGGATGGGATCAAAGAATGGATTTGAAAGCTCCTGAAGGGGTTGAATTGGGAATACTTATTGGTTGAAGTTCAATATTTGATAGGAGGAAAGTTTAACCCAGATGTCCAGTTGTTTAGGAAGATAGCAGGGAGAAATGAAGGTTTCAGAAAGATGGGAGGTTTTCTGCTAAGTTTTAAGATGTCTAATTTGAACAAATTGTAGAACATTCAAGAAATGTGGAGAAGGCAATTATTAGCTCTACATCTCAGAAGAAATGTGTGCTGGTCCTTATATGGAATAGCTTTTTCTGTCATCTTTGCCTACTTTGCACTGATCCTTTGTTTAAAATTCAAATTATGTATTGTCTCTTATGCCTGGTCTAATTCTAGCTTATATTTTCCATAATAGGAGTGTTTGTCACAGTTCTTACTACAAATTTCAGTTGTTCATTTTCTCTTTTTACAAAATATGGTTTCGAGCTCCAGTGTCACCCCAAAGTCTCATGTATTTGAAAGGCGATTGCAACATACGAGTGTGTACTCAGTGGAGGATGAGCCCACTGATGAGTTCGGTTGCTGAGTGTGCTCTTAAGGGGTGGCGCCTGGCTGGAGGTGGGTCACGGGGGCCTGACCTGGAAGGGTGCATTCTCGTTCCTGAATCCACCCTCCTCTCTCTGTTTCCTGGCTGTCCTGGGTTGAACGCCTTTCCTCCACCATGCTCTTTCTGCCTTGGAATGGTCTAACCATGGATGGGACACACGATCCAAAAGAAATCTCTCTTCCTTTAAATTGTGGGTGTCACTCGTTTTGTCCCACTGATGGGAAAGTAAATAAAACACAAAGTGAATATCCTCCAGGAAGTGAGGAATGCTTGTGTGTCCATCCTGTTCAGCTCCTTGCAGATCGTAATAGTGCCTTCTTTCTTGGGCCATGCTCATGTCTGCGACAACTGTTGACACATGGTAGGCAAGCACAACATATGTTGTTGGATTGAAATTTTATAACTAAAACAAAGTTTTGTTTAGCTATGTAAACAATGGAATTTTAGTGGGAGCCAGATTGTCCAGGGCCCTGGATGCTAAGTCAAGGGTTTCAATGTATCATTTTCCTTTTGACTAGCACTGTAATTGTTAATGTGTAAAGGGCTTATATTATAATGATTTATGTGCAGTTTACTGGCCATTTATTCCTATACGCACGAATGTCAGATATGAATTATGCGTAAGCTTGAAAGTTACCATGTCCACATTTGAGTGGTTAGTGTAATGGATAAGACAGGGCACTAGATTTCATCTTCTTTGGCTCACCCAATGTCTCCTTTTTCAGCCTCTTTGACAAGGGTAAGGAAAGGAAACAGCCTTGCCCTTGCTTTGATACTCTGAAAAACTGGGCTCTTTTTGGATTAGCAGATTAATTTACACACACACACACACATATACCCTTTAATCATTTTATCTATAAAATTGGATGTTTGGGTTAAATTATACCCAAAGTTCACTACAGATAAACTGTTCAAATATATATTTTCATAATCAAATCCTTTTATCTTCTGCTCATCTAGTAGATTTTATATGTTCAAACTTGGCCTAATATATGCATACCTATTTCTGATAGGCTTCTTAATCAGCAGCAAACTGAATTCTTCTAATAAAAATCCACACCAAAAGCACTAATTATAATGATTGCTTATCAAACTTAGAACAGATGTGTTTTAGAAGATCCACTTTATACTTTTGTTTTTAAAATTCTGTTAATATTGTTCTGAGTAAGGCAAGGATTTGTAGTTCTAATTGAGAAATTCACAATAATTATGAGTTAATTTGATAGATTGCCAAGTGAATATTAATTTCGATACTTGTGAAATGTATTATTCCCATGTTTAATTGAAGGAATGATAACAGACCATTGTAGCAATCCCATTACTGCACGTGGTATGCATTGTGAATTAATCACATGGATGATAACAACCTGTTACTATCTACACTCCATTTTGAAATGTAAAATTCCTAACAAAATGGTTTCATTTCCAGCATCCTTAAAATACAAAGAAACTGTCATAGTCTTTTTTTGAATATTATAATTTTCAGCATTGTTTATGCAAAATACACACAAATGTAAATATGGATAATAATACCTTAAGTGTTTTATTATAATAATTCCTCCATTTATTTTCAGAGTTATTTTAGATATGGAAGTTAGTTAATATCAATCTAATGGTGTGATGCAACTCTCTAAAACAGTAGCACCTACCCACTCTTGAAATGTGGACATTGTTGCTAAAGAATTAAATTTTTAATTCTACTTAATTTTAATTATTTTAGATGTAAATATAATGAGCTACATATTGCTAGTAGTTATTCTAATAGCTAGAGGAGATTCATCAGTTTAGAACAATATTTCTTTACAGTATGATAACTATTTTATGGCATTTGTTTTATATAATCATTTTATACTTAAATTTAAAGTAAAATTTCTAAATATTTTATACAAATAATAAGATTTCAAACTGAAGTAATGACAATACACGTTTTTATCTTTTAGAACAACATCCATTCTTAAAATATTGTCATTTTCACTGGAGTCGGCATAAGGCCATTTATCACAAACCCACTGCCAACATCTTAATACACAGGAAAAACTGAAAACATCTGCTCTAAAACCAGGACAAGACAGGGTGTCTACTCTCATCATTCCTGTTCAATATAGTATTCAAAACTTAAGCCAGAGCAATCAGGCAACAGAAATCAATAAAAGGGACACAAATAAGAAAGGAAGAAGTAAAATATCCTTATGCAGAAATGACAATCATTTACATACAAGACTGAAAAATTCGAGCAAATCACTCTTAGAACTAATAAATTCCTAAAATCAGGAGTCAGCCATTAGGATCATATCAAATTAAAAAGCTGCTTAGAAAGGAAACAACCAACGCAGTAAAGGAACAGCATACAGAAGGGAAAAAATTACCAGTTATTCCTCAGACAGAGGACTATCATCTAGAATATACTGAATTCAAAAATAATTAGACCCAATAAAATGAGCAATTGAAAGGAGTAGACATTTCTCAAAAGAAGAAGTACCAATGGCCAATAAGTACATGAAAAATAAAATGTTCAGCAGTTAAGGCCATTAGGGAAATACAAATCAGAATGACACTGAGATACAATCTTACTCCAGAAAGAATGCCGGTCCTCCAGATCTGAAAAAAACGAATGCTGGCGAGGTTGTGAGGAAGAAGGAAGCCTTCCACATTGCTGGTGGGAATGCCAACTTTGTAAACTAGTGGAGCCAGTGTGGGAATTAGTATGGAGAGTCCTCAAAACACTAAAGCTAGAAGTCCCATTTGAACCAGTTATTCCTCTTCTGGCTATCTTCCCAAATGCAAGAAGTCATCAAACTACAGTGATCCATGCGTACACATGTTTATAGCAGAACAACTGATAATAGCTCAATTTTGGGAGTAGTTTATATGCCCACCAACAGATAAGTGGAAAAAGAAAATGTGTATGGAATATATATGTGTGTGTGTGTGTGTGTGTGTGTATATATATATATATATATATATATATATATATATATATAATTTCCCATATATAATGGAAAATTGGAATATATAATGTAAATATATATGTATATATGTAAATACTACTTCAACATAAACTGATAAACTTGAAGTTTTTGTAAGGAAATAACTATCTTGAAACACATTGCTACATGAAGTAAATCAAACACAAATGGATACAGATCATATGGTTTCTCTCATGTGAGAAACCAAAAATATTAATAATTTAAAGAGCAAACTAAAAGAGAAATGGAAGGTAGACTTGCAGAGGTGGAAAGGGGATGTGGGTTTGAGGAGTGGGGTAGAATCTGAATGAGAACTGGGTGAAAAATGATGAGGATGCAGTATGTGTGTGTACACTTCCCCTGATGAGTGTAATTATCATGTGTTACAAACACATACCAATAAAATAATGAAGAATAATTTTGGATTATGGTATTTGTATATGAGTTTATCCTTTTTATCAGTGTTACATTGTCAATTTATAATACGGAGCTTGATACTTCAAGGCTTTCTTACGTTTACTAATTGTTAAATTTTTTTTGTGTGTGTGTGTGGGTACCGGGGGTCGACCTCAGGACCTTGTGCGCCAGCAGGCGCTCGTGCCACTGAGTGATATCACCGGCCCTTTTTTCATATGTGGGTTCTGGGAGTCGAACTCAGGCCCTTGCACTTGCCAGGCAGGCGCTTATGCCACTGAGCTATCTCACAGGCCCTAATTGTTAAAATTAAATACCACGCTCTTCTTACTCTTCTATGCAAAAGTAACTTTAATTCCCCTGTACTCACGCACACACACAAACACACATGCACACTGCCCTTCAGTATGTACTGAGGATGGTTTAGTCCTTACCGTGACCTGAAACAGGCTGACACAAACAAACAAAGAAACACCCGGCTCTTTCTGCTGCCTAGAATGAGGTACACAATGTATTTTGGTATTTTACTCCACAAATGCCTGGATATTCTCTAGAGTTCTCAAAGCTTGTATTACTGTGTCTGCACTACAAGTGAAAAAGGCCTATTCTTGATATATTTTTCCAGTGAACTAACATTCCAAATTATTCAACCCTTCAAAATTACACCAAATGAGCACTTAAAACAGTGATCCTTTCACAGCAACAGAACCAAGAGAGGCTGCAACAATCTGGATGTGGTGAGAAATAGAGTCCACCAAAAAATGTAGACACACTGCAGGAAAAGAAAAACTTGTATAAATATTTTAATACGAAATTTATCGAGACATCATGAGATTAATACAAGTTACCTTTGGCCTCTACAATTACAAGAGGTGCTCAAAGTGGTGGCCACGAGCTTCCAGATATTTATCAGTACGGCAGTCTGCTGCTTGGATAACACTGGTCATTGAGATTGCTGCACGTGCATTTTCAATTTCTTCTCTAAGGGCCAGCAGTGCAGTGGGTTTTCTGTGATGTACAACATCCTCTAGGGTTCCCCATGCTGGGGTAACACCATCTGTTGAAAACAACACCATAGTATTTTTCTTTTCCTGAAGTGTGTATACGCTTTTTTTGGAGGGTTCTGTATAAGGCCTTTAAATACTGAGCCTTTATTATTCTCCAGGGTAGTGCTCCTTGGGACAGTCTACCATGGACACTAGATCAGATTTTATACATCTGCCTTGATTCAATTACTTCTTAGTTCAAGAGTTAAAATAATCATATTACAGAGATGCATGCATACCCATGTTTATAGGAGCACAATTTCTAATAGCTAGATCTCGGAAACCACATGTATGTTCATCAACAGAAGCATGGATAAGGAAAATGCGGTATTTATTCCAGTGGAGTAGTATGCTGCCATAAAGAAAAATAAACTTCAGGCATTCTTTGTTAAATTTGGTACGACATGAGAATGAAATGTTAAGTGAAATTAGTCAGACACAGAAGGTTAAATGTAGTATGGCTTCTCTTAGATTAAAAAAAATATATATATATATATAGTGTATATCTCAGCAAATGTTTTACATATATATATATATACATATCAGCAAAATAGAAATTAGATAAATAGGTAGTAGGGAGAGACTCAAATAATTCCCTAATTTACCTATTCAGCTGTTTCAAAGTGTTTAAATATATATACTAATTAATTTCACTTACACTACTAGTTTCTCTTAATTCATTGAAAACAAGATTTTGTAGTATCATCTGTTTGTTTCTTTTTTGTAAGAAAGAAACTTTTATGTCTATGTCTTCTACTCTGAGTCACTATAAGTAACTACTTTGAAGATAATGATACACAGTGTATTAACTATTCTTATTCTCTTATTATTTTGCTATGAAATTTTGTTTTGTTTTAAATAAAATAAAGAAATTTTGATTACCAATTCCCCATTTCTTATAACAAGGATCTTCACAAGTTTTGATCATGAAATTTGGCTTGGAAAAATTTACTAAACATAGAGTTAGATGCATATTAATCTCAAAATTATATACATGTAGCTACAGGTTATAGCTTATTGTAATGTATCTTAAGTTGTATTTATTGTATGACTTTTAGGTTTGAAATAATAGATGTTAACATAAATTCTTATATTGCCTCTTAAATAGTTCATCATTTGAAAATCAGACACAACTAATTTTTTTTCTTTTTTTTTTTTTTTTTGTGGGTACCAGGGGTCGACCTCAGGACCTCATGTGCCAGCAGGCGACGTGCCACTGAGCAATATCACCGGCCCTTTTTTCGTATGTGGGTTCCAGGAGTAGAACTTGGGCCCTTGCGCTTGCCAGGCAGGTGCTTATGCCACTGAGCCGTCTCACCGGCCCCGTTTTTTTTTCTTTTGGAAATCACTGGCTTAAAGAATGAAGTTGAAACCCTGCATCCTCATTTCCTAGGGCCAGTTATGGCTTTTGCCTTTTCTTCCTAACCAATTTTCCACTAATTTTCATGGTCTCACTACTATAGCAAGTGGTTTCAAAGGTTTTTGTTTGAATTGAGTACATTTTGTGTAGTTTTTTCCTCAACACCTTAAATAGGATTATTAAAAATTTAAATAGGAAAAATCTTTGGTTAATTTTGTTACAAATGTAATTAAGAGCTTGGCATAAAGCATTCATGGTTTCATATATGGACATATTAGAAGTTCTCGTAAACATCCCTTTAAGTGAGAATTTGCACTCTGATCTTTTAAAAATATATTTGGTTAGTATGCATTCCTTCTTCTCCAGCAATCCTCCTTTCTCTTTTCTATCCCTGCTTTCATTCATGATTCAGATGAATGCACATCCACTGGCTTTAAATTGAAAAGTTAAAATTCTAGTAGTGCACACACAAGCCAGGAGAAATTAAACGCAAGTAAATTGGCTTGGAATGTTCTCATTTCATAGAGTCACAAAAATTTATACAACGGCAAGTTAAAATGATATGCTTTATTCTCAGACTATTATGATGTAAACACTCTGCTGTAAGTTGTGTTTGTTTATTGGATAATATTGATGTTTAGGAAAAGAAATGTGAGCAGTTGTTATTTCAGTAATTTAAATTGTTTGAAACAAATGATTTCCTACTACACAGCAAATACAACAGATTAGCACTGTAGAAATGTTAAGATTCTCTATGCAGAATGCAATATGGACCCACAGAATGGAGAGAAGAGCGTTAAAATGGTATGTAAGTGCTTTACGTACAGAACATCTGTCTCTTTTCATTTTAAATATTATTAATAGTCAAGCATTTAAGAGTATTGACTATTAAGAGTGATATACAATGGCAGATCTACATTTCAATTACTGAATTTGTTAAACTATCTTTTTGTTTCTATTTAATGGTGTTAGCAGGATTTGGGGAATTTTTACTTAAAATGGATTGCAGAGTTTTATTGAATAAATTTTGTACAATAATTTACGAGGTGAGGTATCATTTTGAATAAGAGTTCTATTATTCATCACATCCACATACACAGCATTTAATAACAGTGCCCAGAAAAATATCCTCTCGCTTTGTTCTTTGCAACATTCTGCTGTGCTGTTTTCTCTCTCTCAGACTTTCTGTCCTCCGCCCAAGGTCCACGTCTCCAGAATCGCCTCCTCCGCGTGCTTCACAGCGCAGCCAGAACGCTCTTGATACCTTCTCCGATGAACACATATCTGAGGTGTTTCACTCTCCTCTGCGTTAGGCTAACGCTTACCGTAGGTTGCTGTAAAATGTATCCCAGCGGTGAGTGGGGTGCTGGTCATACAGAAAATCATAAGTACTTGGGAAATGAATGAATAAGCATGCAAAATATTTACATGGTATGAATCAGGGTTTATACTGTCATTATTTCATCATAGTAATATCATTACAGACAAATTTTGGCTATTCTTCTAAAATGAAGGTACTTGGAGAGCAAGGATTATTCTTATGCTTTTCAATCATTGAATCCCTCTCCCCACCAGTATATAGGAAATACAAATAAGATTGTTGCAGTTGAATGGAACTGAAGCACCTCATGCTGCAGATGAGGGAACCGTGCCCAAGGAATCTAAAATCGCTGAAAGCTGAGTCAGAGTTGTTAAGGGTGTAATTTTCCTGAGCCATCCTCCAGCTCCCAATCACTTACTCAGCAAAAAATTATGAACTACTTTCTATCTGCTATCTTCGAAGTGGAAATTATTGAAGATTATGGAATGGGTAATTGCTGGCCGTGATTTCCTAGTCAGGACTGACCCTCCAAAGTTAATGTAAACACTATAGGAAACTATATTCAGTTTCATAGTTAGCGTGCCAAAGATTTTCCTGGAGTTAATTGAGTTTACTATTTTATAATAAAAGAGATTCCCAATGACACTTTCATTATATAAACCCGAGTCAGTTCAAATTTTATTAAATTTATGTTAACTATGACATTTATTGGAACATGGACTTTTTCTTAAAATAATAATTTTTAAACATAAAAATAGTAATTTTTAGCCAGGGATATAGCTCAGTGGCACAGCGCCTGCCTGGCAAACACAAGGTCATGAGTTTGATTTCCGATGCCAAAAAAAAATAATAATAATTTTTAAATGTAAAAAAAAATGATTATTTTACATAGTATCAATGAATAAAGTAGACGCTACAAAGGCAGTAGCAGAGGTTTTAGAAATGTTGAGAAAATATTAGGAAAGCTAAACAAATCCCTAAACAAATCAGGAAGGTCTATCATTGGCAGAGGTAACAGCTGGGTAGTGTTTCAAAGGGAAGGAGTTTTGTTCTTAATGTTCTAATTTTTGCTTCAGAGTTAATATGTGGGAGTTGACCAATGATTTTTTCATCACAATGGCTTTAAATAAATAAACAAAGTTTGGATAAGTGATGAATAAATGAAAAATAATATAAAATTTTTGTTTCTATGGGATCAGTTTAATCTTATAGGATCAGTTTTAGTTTGTATATATTCACATCAAATATACAAACCTAGAGAAGTTTTAAGTAACATGTTAAAAATTTGTAAATGTTTCTTGTCTCCACCTCAAATGTAAAACATAAACATCACATGACATAATATAATGTGTGCACATACGATGTATTAGGGAGACTTTTGGCCGAAAAGAACTTCTCTGTGATTTATGTATTATAGCCTAACAAACATTCAATGTTTAGATTTGCATTATTACATTTTGCTGTATTCCTTAAATAATTAAAATCCATTCAAAACAATTTAATATGAGAATCAGTAGCAGAAAAGTCATAAAATCTAACTAACACTCTCAGTCACAGAAGAGGAGAGATGAGTCGGGTTTCTAATTTTCCCCCAAAGAGTCAAATGATCTGATCTAACAATGATAAATCAAGAAATAGAGGAATAAAGCTATTATTAGAATTATGGTGAGACTAACAATATTACTC
This sequence comes from Erethizon dorsatum, assembly GCA_028451465.1. Lineage (NCBI taxonomy): Eukaryota > Metazoa > Chordata > Mammalia > Rodentia > Erethizontidae > Erethizon > Erethizon dorsatum. The sequence continues at coordinate 47,429,243 of CM051838.1, read as the reverse complement.
ATGAAACTTACATTAAATAAATCCGTATCAGAAATTTCGGGGGCCGGTGAGATGGCTCAGCGGCTTAAGTGCCTGCCCGGCAAGCGCGAGGGCCCGAGTTCGACTCCCGGAACCCACATATGAAAAAAGGGGCCGGTGATATCGCTCAGCGGCATGGGCGCCTGCTGGTGCGCGAGGTCCTGAGGTCGTCCCCCCGGTACCCACAAAAAAAAAAAAAGAAATTTCAATAAACTTCGGGCACTAGAAGTTATGTGAGAGAATTTCTATTTCACATGTCGTATGAATGTCCCTTTCCCTCCAACATAGGAACACACTTACGTTTCAGCTGTTAAACTATTTAACGTGTTTTATGCATCTAAGGAGAAGCATGTACCTAAAGGTATCCAAATAGAATGATAGGTCTTAACTAACAGATTTATCTACTGGTGGAATCTTTGAATAACATGCAAAGTCATCTAGGCTTGGAGGAATTTTAAAAAGTTATCACCCAGCTACTTCTGCCTATAAACAGACAGAAAAAAAAAAGAAAAGAAAAGAAAAAAGGAAACAGCACCAGACATTTCATTAGCATAACTTGTCCTGAAATACATATTTATTATCAGTTTCAATTACTTTTAAAATTCTTAATATAGAACTTCTATTAAAAGCCACCCAAAACAGAGACAATTTTACTGATTTAATTCCAACTGCTATGAGCCTTTGTCCTGGAACCACGGATTATTATTATGGGTGTGTAACACACCCAGCATTAGTTTTATATCAACCATTATATGAGAAGCTAGGATAGGTGGGATTCTGAAAGGACATGTATCATGATACACAAGTACTTAAGTTCATTGATCTATTTCTATTTTCTTATTAACAGCCTCACTCTAATTTGTTGTGGATCCAAACAATTCCTGTAAAAAAATTGAGCAGGCCAGGTTTGAACTCACGCAGAAGCGGGGATTTGACACCTAGCCGGGAGTCCTTCCTCATCACGCTGCCTCCTTCCGCAGGTCTTTTCAGAGTCGGTGACCCATCGCTAGGGCTCCCGGCGCACTCCGCACTATTGTTTAACTGTGAAATTCTGCCTGCCAGATGGGGCCATAGGGAAATGGTGTCGCCGGCAGGTGGCTGGTTTTCCTTGATGCTTCCATACCTATTTCTGGCAAAGATGTTTTTCCCTCCCTCTTTTGCTATTCCCTCTCGCTTATAAAAAGCTGTCTGCCCCACAGTCTTCCCCTAGTGTGATGGACCAAGGTTCATTTCTGTCTGTTTTCAGGTTGAGAGCTCATCACATAGCAATGTCCAAACATGAGAAATTGTGATAATTAAACTTCTTTTTTTTTTCTTTGCAGAATAACTAATTGTAAAAATTGGCAGGCAGCCTGCCATTTGAAAGTGAAGAAAACATCTTGTTTTAACATCTGAGCAGGGATTTTTTTTTTGTAATCTGTAAACAATTGGACCATATGTAGTGTGATGGGAAACACGAAGGCTGTGATAGAACATCACTGAAGGAACCTTGTGTTTAATCGCTCTTCTTTTATTCTCTGAAATAGAAATTAGCTTTTAAATTCTGGGCTTTATCATGATTTTAAAGGGACAGTTTTTCTTAAAATATCAGACAACACAGACAATTTACCAAGTCATGACTGAAAGGCAGGCAAAGGAATTCCAATTTTCAAAATGTAAATATGTTTTTAAGACACCTAAACAGGTAACAGATGTAGCCATGGGCTTTTACAGCCTTTGTTTTGGCCTGCCTTCCACTTCCAAGATACGGAGAATCTACACAATATGGTTCAACTCGTACGAGGTGAATCATTTTCTAAATAAATTCTGTGGATGAAATGGAAGTCAAACAAAAATCTCACCACTGATTAAGTTAAAATCTCGAAGAATAAAATCATATCCTCTCCAAATTTTGCTACATTTTCCATCTTCATAGTCATAGGGTGGGCAAAGTGCACTTTTAAAAGGGTTTCAAAGGATAGTCGGTGAACTCTTTTGTATCTAATACAATTCCTTATATATCATAATTAATTTCCTTTATATTCAGTTGGTAGCTCTTAAAGTAAAATAAACTATCAAAAGCATTTTGAAATCATCCCTGTGTCATCAATCTGTAATGAAGGAAGCATGTCCGAGGCGAAGGGCTAGGTTCTCTGCCCGACTCGCCATGGGCGGTACATCAAGCTTTCTGTGGTTAACTTTACCTTCTTCTGCCTGGGGCATCTTTCCCCTAAAATTAGCTGGTTTTATCAGGTCAGCAATTTTTAAAGGCACTGTGAACAGAGAGGCAAATTAGAGTCACGCAAAGAATTTTTGCAAAACACTATTGGGGGAGAATTGTCTGCTTCAACTTCCGCCTCTCTTTGCCTCTCCCCAAAGTCATCTCAGGAAGGGGGAGCCACTGTGCCTGTTGGGAGGTTGTCATCCAGAAGAGCCACTGACCCAGATATCTAAATAATAGGCTACTTGACATTATGGAAGATTCAAAAGCATCTCGTGGCTCCAGGTGCTAGATTTCATATTTTTACCTCTACTGTTTTGACTTGATAGTTTTGGTTTCGAAATATTTAATATTTTGTTGGGTCATCGTTCCACATGAAATGTAAATAGTAAGAATACGTGTATGGTTGTTTTGCCATAAACTCTTACGTGCCTCAGTTGTCTCCCAAATTCAGTCTGTTTTGGAAAGCTGTACTCACAGGTCTCAGGCAGCAAGCTGAAAATTACAAAGGCACCTTCCACTTCTCTGCTGTAAAAGTTGTACTTACCTTGTTTTCAGGAAACCAACCTCTGTTTCCAAGGAAACAAGAACAAAAAGGCATTTGGCAGCTAGCATCTGGGACTTAGAAGAACTCTCACATGTCAATTTTAACTGCTGGCTGCCGGCTCAGACCTAAAAATGTGGGGTATTAAAATCACCTTCAGACTTTCAATGCACAAAAGAATATTAAACAAGTTCTTTTTTTTCTTAATTTTTAAACAATTGCGTTTAATGGGAAATCATTTAAAATATCCTTTGAAATAATATAACAAGTTCAGTATTTTTAAACTGTTAGAAATAACTCAATACAAACTCAAGTGTTATTTTGAAACAGTAGGCACATATATTGCAGGAATATTTCTTGATTTTGTACCATTGATTTTTGCTACTTGCTAAATTATGCTGGCTTCTCCTATCTTATTGCTTTCTATGCTCCCAAAGTTTTAACTTCTTTTTTTATTTTTATTTTTGACTCAAATGCAAAATACACCTTATTCAACAAAATACCCTTTCTCATATGCAAAAGATATCTTTTGTTTTACCCACTCAGCTTTGAAGTCATTTTTAGTATTTTCATAAAGTCTTTAAATGATGAAACATGAAAATATAGATAGACATTTTTCTCTCAAAAATGTGCTGTTTGGATTCTAGGCCTGGATACCAGCATTACGTCTGAATAGGACTTGCTCGCTGTCCGTAGTTTGTACCTCAGAGCTTCCAGCTGCACCCTTCAGTCTGCAGAGTTGCCAGGCCTTCCCAATTCATGGCTACTATATTCATTTGAGTTTATCAAACTCCTGCTAAAAGACAAAGCTGTATGAAATGCATTTGCATATGGTAGCAGTTAGGGAGAATTTAATGTTTTTTGTTGTTGCATTAAAAGCAGAAACTGCAGGAATACTTTAGGTATTTAGACATTGTCAGGAACTGATTAATAATTACCAAGATAATATAGTTTCTAATTAATATTTATACTCCATCTTAGGTTATATTATTTGATATTAGTCTACTATTTAATTGCCATCTTCAAGTTTAAAAATGTTTTTTGGAATTTCGCTCCTTGACCGTGACATCATTTTTCAGTATACCAGTGTCCTTTGAACACCAAGATGCCTGTGGGTAGTCCTAGTAGGTGAGATATTGCGGATTGTGTGTGTAGTGATTTATCGCATTTGTGATGTAGACTGTTCATGTTACTTTTTATTGGTAGCATATTTGTAATAAGTTAAAATGTAAATTTGTATGATTTTGGAAAATGTCTCCATGTCAGACTTTTGCAAGTAAATATGCTTTCTCCCCATCCCAAATACAAGTAATATTAAGATAAATTTATGTAAAAGTATTTTAATGTAATTTCTCCTAATTTTGCTATCCACAAATATGTATGTGTAAAATCCTTTAATTTTCCTGATGCAGCAACCTAGATTTTATACTCTTCATTTATGAGTTCAGATTCTGTTGAATGTCTTTACTCTTGAGGGGAAGGTAGGCAAATGCGATTCTCATGTTTAATATTTTTTGCTACTATTAGAAAGTCAACTTGTCACAGGAGAGAAATTACCAGAATTTCATAATAAAGGTCGTGCAAGCAGTAGTGTATAAAAAATCAACAAATAATGTTATGAATGATAAATAGTTTCTCAAGGTTGAAAAGCCTCTTAAGTAGGAAAAGTACAGCAAACTTTATATCAAAATTTAGTCAGACTTTAAGAGGGTGCCAAATCCCAATATTATTTTATTTAAGACATGATTCAGACACTATATGCCCACCATTTTAAGATGGATACTTTTGTGTTTAGTATCTTCACCATGTTGTACAACCTTCACTGCTATCTAACAGAAATGTTTTTGTAAGCCTACGAGGAAGCCTCATGTACACCACCAGCTGCTACCCCTCCCCTCTCTCCAGTCTCTGGCAGCAGTGGTCATGATTTCTGTCTCTATGGATCTGTCTGTTCTAGACATTTCATATCAATACTATATAATTTCTGATCTTTTGTCTTTGACTATTTTCATTAAGCATTCCACGTTGCAGTATATGTCAGTACTTCATTCTTTATATGTTGAATAATATTCCATTGCATGAATATAATACATTATTTTAATCCATTAATCAACTGGTGAAAATTTTTCTCTTGTTTCTTGTTTTTTTCTCTATTAGAATCATGCTGCTATGAACATTCATGTACATTTTCTTTTTTTTTTTTTTTTGTGGGTACCGGGGGGTCGAACTCAGGACCTCGCACGCCAGCAGGCGCCCATGCCGCTGAGCGATATCACCGGCCCCTTTTTTGTATGTGGGTTCCAGGAGTCGAACTCGGGCCCTCGCGCTTGCTGGGCAGGCTCTTAAGCCGCTGAGCCATCTCACCGGCCCTCATGTACATTTTCGAGTGAAAATATTTTTTATACTCTTGGGCATGTACATAGGAACAGAAATGCTGGGCCATGTGGTAATTCCAAAGTATTATTTTAATTAAAATAAAATAATTATTAATCAAAATAAAATAACAATTAAAATAAAATTTTAATTAAAATAATACAAACAATATTTTTATATTAGAAATATAGACAGAAATGAGACAGAAAACAGAAGAGTATAAAATTTCATCCCTGAAAACCTGGTTTTAAGAGCCCAACAACAACAACAAATAAGCAAATATATAAGTAAAGTATATACATTATTAGTGGGGTGGTGTTTTTGTTTGTATCTTTGTTTTTATTTCTATGACATTTTAATAACAAAAAATTTAGGTGGCATTGCTCAGATATCAACTTGTTGATTTCATGTTAATTTAAAAAAAATATTACAAATATAGGCTCAAAATAAATAAGTAGCATTGATACAATGAAATCAAATAATTATACGCCGACGGCCTTTGACTTACAATGGTTTTGACTAATGACTTTCTTTTTATTTTATGAGGGTACAAAAGTAATATTCACTCAGTAGAAATTATGTCTTAAATTTTGATCATGTCCTCCTGGACTAGTGATATGCAGTAAATAAGTTCTTTCTCTTGAGATGGTGAACAACAATTGTAAGACAGTTCCCCTTCAGAAATGTGGTCACAGGGTAAACAAAAACCAGCGTATCGTGTGGCTAAGCGACAATGCTCGGCAGAGCAGCTGAGTTAAGCACATTTTCAGTGTGTGATATTCTCAGAGCATGAGGACTTACTAGCACATAAGCCATTGTTCATTGAGGGGCATCTGTATATTCAAGAGCACCTGTATTCACATCTGAAGCCAAAAGTCACTATTTTATAGAAGAGGGAAATTATTTTAAGTGAAATTGTTCTAAAGTTGCTGAATATGAAGAGTATTCAGTAAGAAAATACCTCTATTTTATGTTTTACAATTTCTTGGTAACATTTTTTATCTACTCCTATTCCATTGAATGAGTGAATTTAGCATGGTCTCTTTACTTATTGGTACCTATTTATAAAATAATCACATGCCCTTGAGAATAATTTCAGACTCACCAACCTTTTTCTGTGGTTTCACTACGTACCCATCTGTTTCTCTCTCAATCCTTCTCAATCTTTCTCTCTGTCTGTCTCTCTCTTTGTGAATGTCTTATCGAATATATAATACATTACATGCCTCTATGTGTGTATATGTATTCTATCACTTTTTGCCTCTCTTTTATGATTAGGAAAACTTTCTTACATGAGTATCTTTGATCTGTGATGATCTGCCATTGTGTTAAGCAATTTACTTCCATTTTCACAAAAAAATTATCATTCTAATTTAATTTCTCTCTCTTGAAAAAAGATGATAAAATAAAAAATAACCCAACTGGCTTTTCATATCTTTTCTAAATCATTTTTATTTTGAAATTTCTTATTATCATTTATTGTACAAAACACCTATTAGTCAAAAATTTGAAAGTAACGTGATGAAAAAAGATCTATTTTAGTTTATAGTTTAGTTCACTTCCTTTTCGCAGTGGTGGGGATCGATTCTAGGGCCTCACACATGCTGGGTAAGTGGTCTGCCATGCAGCTATAGCCCCAGCCTAGGCACTCTATTTTAAAAACAGTAATGAAAAGCAACTGTTATTAAAGTCTATATCACCCTCTGGGAAAGAATGCTCTTCTTTCAGAAAGCTTGTCCTCTCTTTAAGTTCATTATTCTCTTTTTATTTCCCTGATAATGCTCATTACTCTTTCTCAGGCTCCCTGCTTGTGTGTCACTTGGTCTTTCCTTTCCAATCATCTAATGATCCATCTCGAGATCTTTCCCTGTCTAAACACCTTCTATGTTCGTACAGCTCAGACTCCTTCGTCTGTCTCACTCAATCAGTTTAACTAATACTTACTGAGTCCCTGATAGGTCCTTGTCTCTTTGTGAGTAGTTCCTAGATATACTTCTAGAATACTCCAGAAGTACAAAATATGGCACCACTCTTTTCTTATCGTAAATACAATATGTACGCACACCAAAATGGGAGAGGATAAGGATATGAAAAGCATTTATTTTTACAACAGGTAAGTGAAATACATGAACTAACTAGATTAGGACAAGGTAATTTCAGGGATGGAGGGGAATGAAATTATATAAATAAATCTCAGAATGGTGACTATCTTTTATCTTTACATGTATTAAGGGACATCCTTGGAGAGGTCCCATTTTACAAAATTTTATCAACTAACACCTTGTGAGAGTTATAAGGCACCAAAACACAAAAATTTAGTTTGATATAATTAATGCCTTAGCGAATGTCAGACACTCTGCTGGCCAAAGAATGGTCCAGGAAGATTCAAGATAAATTGATAAAAAAAAGTTTGACTAGTAGATACTCCAAGTGACACAAACTCAACTTCGGCCTTAAATAGATCAATTTTTAAAATTCTCAAGTGATGGAAAAGAAGCCCTTCTGTTAGTCAGCTCTTTGGTGCTGGGATAAAATAACTGACCTCAAAAATTTAAGGAGAAGAGGTTTAATTTGGCTCACTGTTTCAGAGGGCTCAGTCCCTAGCATACTGACTGCAAGGCAGAAACAGCATGGCAGAAGAGCATAACAGAAGAAAACCGCTCAACCCCTGGCAGCCAGAAAACAAAGAGCAGGGAGAGATCCCTTTTAAAGATACGCCGTGCCACTAACAACTCATGTCCTCTAATTGGACCCCAACTCCTGACAACATAATCAGCTCTGAACTCATCAGTGGACTATGTAAGGAAACCATGGAAATAGAGCTAGTGAGTGTGGGAGGGCCAAATTAACATTATACCTAATGAGTTCAAATTGTATACCATATTTTTATGACACTTTCCTTCAACTTGGTGATCAGATAAATAGCATGAGAAAAATCATATTTAAGAATGAATATGTAGATGTCTATAATTTATAAATCATTGAAAATCATAATATGCCAAGAAAGGACGGGATAGAGAGATTTCAGATTCATCTATGAAGAAGTCTTAGTTGAAATGATTATAGGGGATACATTCCTAAAGGCTTGGCTTTGCTAAGCTTCCCTATGTCTCCATGTGTGTCCACATTGCTGGGACTCCAGCAGTAACAAACTGATGCTACCTTTATCGTTTTCAAATGCATCCCTTCCCTAGTCCTTCTAGTATTCACAAATGTAGAAGCTTATAAAATGGAGCCTAAACTGCTTCAGTTGGTGAGTTCTAGTATGATATTCTAGTGTTTTCCAACATGAAACCATAAACAAAATCCTTTAACTGGAAGCTGCTTGTTTCTTTTTCTACTATTCTCCAGGCATAGTATATGTAATATACAGTTTTTCATTTAAATTTCACAGTAGCTTATTGAGAAACTGAAGCTTAAATTCATGAAATCACTTGTGATTCATATATATATATTCTTCACTTTAATATGTAATTATATTGTAATAGGCTTTTCTGAAGAAACAACTCCAAGTTAACTTAATGTCCAATCATCTTAACTAAAAATCTTTATGCTAAAAATATGAATCTTAAACTAAACATCAAAACCTGGTTTTTGTGAGATATAGTTATACCACATAGAAATATATATATTAATGTATACATATTTACACATACTTATATCAATGTACATGCATACATACATACATGAGAAAGTCTTAGATTTGCATCTTAGGCTCTTCATGCACTTTTACAGAAAGTCATTAAAATGACAAGAGACTATTGGTGATTAATGACATGAGACACATTTTAAATGTAACACAGTGAATTCTTTCCATTGGTTTAATTCAGCCAGACTCTGTGTCTGACATGTGTGTACATTATACAGTAAATGATCTTCCCCTGGATATTTATGTAAGAAAAATCAAAGAATATATTTCAACCAAAAATCCCTAAAAGCTGTTTAATTATACGATTTTTATCCAAACAACTTTTGAGTAGTTTTGGTGAAAACAGTTATTTGAAATTCAAAAATTCCTTTGTAATTCCATTTTAGGTATAAGTTTCAATTGCATATCTCACAGAATCTGTTCTTATAATGCGAAATTGTAAAACTTGAACTGATTTTAGTCTTTTGGGTATCCTTTTGCCCATTAGATGTTGAGGCTGCTAACAACCTATGAAATGGCTAAAGACAGGCAGCCAAGGGGGAGGAAGAGGAGAAGGCCCAGACCAGCGGAAACAAGAATGAATGTTGACAATAAAATTTAACTATCTTAGGACCGGTGATACGGCTCAGAGGCATAACAGCCTGTCTGGCAAGCGCGAGGTCCTGAGTTCGACTCCCAGTACCCATATTAAAAAAAAATTAACTATCTTAAACATCTAGCCACTACATGTATTTTCTATCAAAATTTGCTGGAAATGTGTATCAAAATCTTACTTTCTTGGGTTCTAAAATGTGGGTGCATTGACTAGAACTGAAAATATCTACACACTCCTCAAGATGGATTTACAACAGGAAACGGGGCCACCTTCCAATGACAATAGTATCGTTAGTTAGAATAAAAATATTTTTGCAAATAATCATATTGTAAGTTATAGAATATACTGTCTACAAAGGTCTGTGTTCTGTACTGAGATTATAGAAACTTTTGCTTGATTCTTTTAATCAACACATGATTTTTATTGTGCTAACTTGTATTATTTTCTGTGATCTTGTTGATAACATGCAGCAATTATAGTTGTGCTTTTATTGATCATGATTGACTTCAAAGTTTACCAGGTTTTTGTTTGGAAAATGAAATTTAAATTTCTTGCTATACGTGTAAATATGTGTACATACATATGTATGAGCGTGTGTGTGTGTGTTTATGTGTACATGTATGTGTATAGATTTTATTTTATGATGCAAGAACCACTGGGGATAAAAGAGGATAACTTGATGTTTTATTTTTTATTCTGGGTAATGAATATACATATGGATATGCACAAAGTATTAATTATTTTTTGGCAGGGAGCTACTTTTTATTTTACTGAGTCAGGAATCATTTACATGAAACAAATATTTACAATTTTGTAATACAATTTTGATACTGATAAATTACTTTGAAAATATTCTTTTTCTGTTTTTCCCCACTGAGCTTTAGTAATTGTGTTTGTTTGTTTTCAAACAGCAGAATCATTGATTTTGTTTGGTTTGAGGAGGAAATGTGTTCTGCCTGTCTCATCATCTTGCATCTCTTGGAAAATAAAATAAAGTCAAGACATGTCCTCTTCTCTTTCCCTTTTTAAAATCTTTTTTTTAAATCTTTCCTAAGATTTTAAGTTTTATTTTGTTTCCTAGCCATTTGACAATATAACTGGCAACTGAATTTACATCTTACTTTATCAAGATTTTTGGAAGAAAAGAAATAGGATAGGGAAATTTCATTGTAGATGATCTAAACATTTCAATCCAATATCGCAGATGAACGTCATTATAGGAATATAAACAAATTATTTCATTTGCTGCTTCAGGCAATCTCAAACATCTAATGTGATGAGCCTAAGTTTGATTGTCCAGGAGCTCACTTAAAATATTAATGTTTTATTTGTGGTACCAGTGTCATGCAATAAAATAGTGTTTGTTTACTAATTTGTTCAGGTTTAATTCTTATCCTAAATTATTGTGATTATTTCCAAAACTTCCATGGAATCTGTATGTCTTTCTCAACACCCAAGATTCTAAACATTGGCTGGTTTATTTCAGCACTGGCCATTATAGCTAGAATTATTTTTTGTTTTAGTTCTGTTGGTATTACCTTACTATGTTCTTTCACTTTTCTTTGTTCTTGTAGTCCCTCCTTTCCGTGAATTATTATCTTATTGGACTTTAATTCCTACACTCTACCCGTTTAAAAGAAAGCATTCCCCAGATTGACAATTTGATATTGCTCTCATGGTCACTCCTAGTATTACTTCTACTACAACTACACTTAATACTACTCTTGCTGGGGTGTAACTGCAACAAAGCAGGAGACTGCCAGCCCCATCCACGACACTTAAGATGTGTGATTTTGTGTGATTTGCCTCCTTGCCCACCTCTAATCCTTCCCACTGTGTCCATATGATAGGTCCATGTTAGTACAGATTCTGTGAAATCACCTCTATTTCTGGCTTGAGGACACACTTGGTAACAGCCACCACTATCTCCAGAGGTTTGAGATAGAGTCATAATATTAAGAAATTTTGCAAAACACAAAAAAGCATTTGGTGTGCATAGTGGTCGAATAAGTCTGAAGTTTGTGTGGATACTAATATTTCATTTATGAAAGACTGTAATATTCACTAACAAATACTCTATACTATTTTTTATTTGTTTAATGTAAGCTTCTTTGCACAGATTTTTATATCTCAAGGTTAAATATGTTTTAACATTATGCTTTCAGAATTTAATTATATTTTTATAACTGGAGAGTCATTTTTGTTGTTTTATGTCAGATTTCCAAAGCATTATGGAAAGTTTGATTTATAAGGGATTATTTTGTGAAACTTTTGTTTTGATTATGCACTTGTCCAAATTCATAGAACTATACACTAAAAAGAATGAATTTAGCTTTATGTAAATTAAAAAATTTAAAACCATGTTTTAAGATACTCTAGGTTGGTGAGGTAGCTCAGTGGCATAAGCGCCTGCCTGGCAAACGCGAGGTCTTGAGTTCGACTCCCGGTACCCACATACGAAAAAAGTGCCGGTGATATCGCTCAGCAGCACAGGCGCCTGCTGGCGTGCGAGGTCCTGAGTTCGACCCCCGGTACCCACAAAAAAAAAATACTCTATATATTACTGTATACTTTTCATGTATATATATGTGTAAGACCACAGAAATATGGAATCATAATTATCAAAGCACCTTTTTTCTTTAGAATATAAGTGCCATAAAGTCAGGAACACTGTCCTGTTTTATGCTCTTTTATCAACATAGTACCTTTTAGACACTCAAGAAATATTGAAAAGATGAATGTGTAAATTAATCATTTGACATTACTTGATTTTAATAATGGCCACCGAATACTTAGGGATTTACTTCATCAGTCAAAATATGAAGCATATTTTAATAATACATGATAAACTATAAAGATTCACTACAGATACAGATATTAGTCTCTATTTATTTATTTATTGGTTGATTGATTGATATTTAAGAGTTTACCCAAAGACCATAATATAGATTAGGATTCACTCTTGGTGTTGTACACACTGTGTTCTGGACAAAAGTACAATGGCATCTTTTCACCATGACAATATCATACAGCATAGATTCTCTGCTCTCAGTATCTTCTGTGCTTTACTAATATAACATCATGAATCAGGGAAAAATAGGAAGACAGTGAGCAAAGAATTGCTATGGGTTAGAAGGAGGGAGGAATAGAATCATTCAGTATGTAGCTTTCTCAAATAGGTTTCTTTTAGCTTAATAGCATGCATTTAAGTCTCCTCCATGCTCATGGCTTAATAACCCAGTTCTTTTTAGTGGTAAATAATGGCCCGGATGTTCCATAGTTCGTTTATTCATTCTACTGTAGGACACCTTGGTTCTTTCCAGATTTGGACAACGATGAATAAGCCTGCTAAAAGGCTTCCATTTGTGAAGTAAATGCCTTCTCCTAGTACCTTATGGTAATGTTTATGTAGATTGTTTAAAATACACCAGAATAGAGGCAGAAATATCATTTTAACTTTCAATAGATAGTTATGGGTGTCATTCTGAATAAGAAGAAAGAACAGATGAATACCAGCCAAAATGCTCACTAGCAATTTCTTTGCCTTTGAGCTGACATTAGACATGTGAACACAAAGCTTTGTTTCTACTCATCTAGGCACACACTGTTATGTCAACCAGCATTACCGACCTAGTAATCTCTCAGCTTCCACAGGAGTCACTAAGGTCACTTATTTTGCTATATTAAATGGCAAAAGAAAAATAAGGTCTCTCAAGAAAGAAGCCTCAATTAATTCAAAATGCACATAATGGGCTCTAAAATAACAACAGCATTTTAACCACTAAGTTCATTAAATATTTTCCCAAACTCATAACCATTATTTTGCTTAGTCAGATGTTTTCTCAAAGGAGAGTTCATTCACTTTAACTGCTTAAAATACATGATGAATGAAGCAATTTGCTTTTTTATTTACATTTTACCACTGATAATATTTTATTAAAAACACCACCACAAAAGAGCACATTGTGACTTTAATCAGTTCTCTCTTTCTAGGATAGGGTATTGTCTCTTATTTAAAATTTTAGAGTTATGTTTGTGAATGACAGAGAATAAGATATCCCTAGAAGTTACTAGAACACTCAATATTACAAAATTAATATATGCCCATTAATTAACATAAACATAAGCACAAACACAAATTAGAAATCTCTCTCAAATAATGATCTTTAAGAGGAACTGAAAATTTCAATATTTGGAATTATACTGCCCTGAAATGAAATGATATAATAGTTTTCATTTAATTCCTTTTTACAGCAGATGAATCAATTCTGAGCATCTTTGATTTTTAAAACACATTGTAAGTACACATCAGTCTATTTTTCATCTCAAAATAAAAATAACTGTGCATTTTCTTTTTTTGTTCAGCAGTGTTCACAAAACACATTCATATCAAGCATTATCTCATAATCATTTGAATATGAAATTTCATGCAATTGCCACAGCAAACATAAAATCTGGGAAAAGCACATTTTATTATCACTTGAAAATTATTGAAAAAATAGTTAAGTGAATAACTAGACAAAGAGAAGATGAGGATAATGTGAGTGGGATATTTTTAAAACTACATTTTGGATATTGCTCATATTAGATTTTTTATATATTTACCTGAAGTTCCTATTAAATTGAATATTTTATATTATTTTCTTGGATATTTTTCAGTACATTGTTTCATCACCTGTAAAAATGAAAGGCACATTCTCCACATATCTTGCCTGTTATTTCTTTAATTTGTCTAGCTAAATGGGATAAGCCCTTTAGTAAGCTCTCTAATAATAGCTTTGAAATGGGCAGCTTTATCTTGTTACTGCAGTTATTGATAATGTTTATAATGTATCTTTATTAAAATATACACTGGATATTACTGGTGAATAGGTTATAAGGCAAGAAATTTTTCTTTATACTTTTAGTCTGCTAAAATATTTTTACATGAAGAATATCAAGTTTTATTGGGGCCGGTGAGATGGCTCAGCGGCTTAAGCGCCTGCCCGGCAAGCGCGAGGGCCCAAGTTCGACTCCCGGAACCCACATACAAAAAAGGGGCCGGTGATATCGCTCAGCGGCACGGGCGCCTGCTGGCGCGCGAGGTCCTGAGGTCGACCCCCCGGTACCCACAAAAAAAAAAAAAGTTTTATCAACTTTTGTAAGATTTTAATAAAGTGATCATAACTGTACTTTTATCTGTTTATGTAAGTAATTATATTCATAAATTTCCTGATATTAAACTGAGATCATCCTATGATAATGTCATATCATTATTTAAACAAACATTTAAATATCATTAAATGTGATTAAATATCATTTTAATAACAGGTATTTAAATAGATAATGTTGCATTCAGGATTTCAACATCTCTCTTCAGATAAAATTAGCTATTCATGACTATTTCCTTTGCCCAGCTTTTAAATTACCATTACGACATTTTTATAAAATTTGCTGAATATCCTTTCATATATAGGTCTCCCTTTCCCTTCCCCTCTCCCTCTCTCTCGCCCCCGCCCCCTGTGTGTGTGTGTGTGTGTGTGTGTGAGACTCTCTCTTCGTGGTGTCACCCTTGCTCTTACTGGCTTTCCCAGTGTCCAGCCTGGAGGATTGAATGACTTCATTGTTCTCACTGTGGGCTTCACCACCTCACACTTGTTCAGCAGACCAATTCTCACCTCTTTTTCCTTCGTCCCTTAAACTGACATGGATTAGATTCCAGAAATCTTCTTATAGGTCTTCTCCTATGAAGATTTTGGACATTGTTTCTCTCCTTCAATCTGATCATGTCCACCTCTGGGTTATGCAGATTTTTCACAATTTCTGGCATTTTATGAGCACTTCTAATTTCCTATTGCTAAAGTGGCAGAGATGGCCTCCCTCACACAATATATAGTTGTCACCGAAAAGCAGATGCTAGTCAGGGTTCTATTCCTAAACCATTTTTCATTTGGGTTGACCCATGCAATTAATGTGTTCTTTTCAAAAAATGGGGAAAGGAACAGAAATGATTTGTTATGAAGATGGTTATGCAGGAAATATACCTTCCCCATATTCTCCGTATGTAAAACTCGGGTGACAGGCATTCTCAGTGACTTGAGCTATACTGTGGCCTCGAAAGCATGTTTTCCCCGGGGAGAGCTGCTTCAAAGACCTGCTCCAGAGATTCAGCAATTGCTGCCAGAGGACAGGAAAAGTGATATCTGCTACTGTGAGTACTCCCACTCCTGCAGGATGGGCTGTTTTAGAAGGATCTGAGCATCACTCCAATTTCTAGCACTAGCAACATCAGCACTGCAGAGGACAGAACAGCTCTAGAAGATGCCAGAGACACTGGTGGAAGTATTCAAGTCACTTGAACTATCTTGTGGGGAAACCCCACTAACTAACCCGGAGCATGTACATTTTATGGTTACATGAGCAAGAAATAAACTTCAATTGTATGAAATCACTGAAGTATTACTTTAAAAAAGTCACAGCAACAATAATTACCCTAAATCATATCAGTTATCGATATACAATTTCTATGAAGAGTTTACAAGTAGTAATCAAAATACACAATTATAGCAGTAAAAGACATATTGCCATTAATACCCCTAAAAACATTGCTCTTGCTTTGAAGATACTTATCCCATCATTCGTGCTACTTCCTGAAGCAGTTCTGGAAGTCCTCTTTTGTGAGCGTCTTGCAAAATATGGTGACTGCTACAGCCAAGTGCCATTCAACAGAAAGGCGGCCTTGTGAAAAACTACTGTGTGTCCTCATCTGCCTTATTCACCAGGCCTAGTACCATGTACCTTCTGGCCCTTCCCCAAAGTCAAAACGCCTATGAAAGGTAAATGTTTTGAATTGATTCAGGACATTGCAGCAGCCACAACAGCACAAATAAAGACACGAAAGGAGACTTCCAAAATTGCTTCAGAAAGCAGCAAGAATGATGAGATATGTGTGTTCAAAGCAAGGAGGAGCATTCTAAAGGGGATTAATGCCAGTATAATAAAGCTTTTTTTAAATTTAAGCTTTCACCCTTGTGATCATAACCCACATTACCAGAATTTTCTGTGGCTTTTCAGTGGAATAGGTACTTGTTTTATTTTATATATTTTCTTAATCCTCATCAATTTCAGATATATAAAGCAAAATTGTTAAAATTGTTGTCCCCTTGAAAAGTTATACATATTACTAAAACATTCATAATTAATTTAATTGATTATCTGGTGTTCAATTGCTGAATAGATTTTCAATATCTAGTCAACACTTACTGTCAAGGGTTTGGTAAGATGTGTCCCTTCAAAAGTTCCTTGTGTTGGAGGCTTGACTGCTAATAGGTTTTTGCAAAGCAATTGAATCATAAGATCTCTAACTTTATCAGTGGCTTACTCCTCTGATGAAATTATAATTTGATGGTAAGAATTTTTGTTTGTGGGTGATGGAAAAAGAAGTCGGGGCCTAGTTGAATGGAGTGGGTCATGGGAGTGTGCCCTTGGTGGCTATATTTGGTCCCTAATCCCTTCTTCTCTGCTCTTTCTTTCTGCTTCCTGGTCACCCTGAGGTGAGCTGATTTCCTCCACTACACATTTCCACCTTGATGTTTCTGTTTTGGAGCCAGCCAAACATGGAATGAAATGTTTGAATGAAATGAGCCAAAATTATCCCTTCCTCCTTAAGTTGATTTTGTCAAATATTTTGCCACATTGGTGAAAACCTAACACACTTAATCTTGAGGTATGGGAGAAATATAATTTGACCAAAAATATTCTATTTTACACATTATTAAGCTTTTAATAAAGATTATAGAGTCAAGGTCTTGTATGGGCACAACTTTCTGAAGTTTTTAAGGCTATGAAAGTCTACATTTGATAGACGCTATGCCATCCCCACATACAATCCAGACAAACACACTATTGCTTAAAGAGGATTGCTTGTGTTTGCAAGCCTCCCAACAACTTTGTTTCATTTAAATAAGCCCAAAAGTAACCCCTAAAATTCCATATATCATATACTCTACTCTGAAATTGAAGAAATAACTGCTTTTACAGTAACCACTTTTTTAAAAAAAGAAGTTGTGCATAGGATGTATTGTCTAAAGAAAAGTGGGAGATACTGTGAAGATGTAGAATTACATATGTGAACACCAATTTTACACCAATTTTATAGATGAGAAAGTCATTTTAATTAATTTCATATAAGGCCAAAATACGGAGATAAGAGATAAAAATATGTTGAAATTCAAATAAATTTTCAAACTTGTGCATAATTTGGAGCAAGGCATTCTCTGCTACCTAGTTACATGCAGTTTAGGGAGTAAAATATGTATGTGCATGGGTAATTTTGGGATTATGAAATTCATTTTTTCTATAAAGAAAATATTTTTGGTACTGAGGCTCACTTGCAAAACCAAAGTATAAAGGAAGTAAAGAGGAAAAATAAAAGATAGAAGATGCAGAGATAGATCTTTTGCAAATGGGAAGGAAACCAAGAGATGGAGGGTACATTAAAAAAAAAAAAAAAAAAAAAAAAAAAAAACCAGGGCCGGTGAGATGGCTCAGTGGCATAAGCGCCTGCCTGGCTA
Source organism: Erethizon dorsatum (assembly GCA_028451465.1). Classification (NCBI taxonomy): domain Eukaryota; kingdom Metazoa; phylum Chordata; class Mammalia; order Rodentia; family Erethizontidae; genus Erethizon; species Erethizon dorsatum. Next base: position 47,411,312 of record CM051838.1, on the reverse strand, counting down.
GGGCGAGGTCCTGAGTTTGACTCTCAGAACCCACATAAATGAGAAAAATGGCCAGTGATATCGCTCAGCAGCACAAGCGCTTGCTGGCAAGCACGAGGTCCTGAGGTCAATTCCTGGTACCCACATAAAAAAAAAAAAAAAAAAAAAAGATGTGTTATGTATATGTACCATCTCCCCACAATGCAGGTAGTCATTAAGTGTCACAAACATGTACTAATTAAAATGAAACAAATGAACAAAAAAACTCTATTTGCATTATGCTACCAGTACCATTGTATCACTAGCCAGAAGTGTACAGACTACAATCAGTGTTCCATACAGTAAATTCCAAAAAGACCTGTGAACTTTGTGTGACTCAAATGAGAGATACAATATGGTATTTAAGGTTATGTATTGGATTTATTTCAGTTAACATTATTTTTTTGCGGTGCATTTTTTCCTACAAATGGCTCAAATTTCTCCTTTTCATAGCCAAGTAATATTCCATTATGTATAGATACACCTTTTCTTTATCCAATCATCTGTTGATGGATATACAGACTACTTTAAGGCAAAGTACAAATAAAGAACACAATAAAGGATGGGTAGAATGAGACAAGGGGATGGATCTCCTGCAAATGGGAAGGGGTCCAAGAGAATGTGGGTGAGAGAAGAGGGGAAGGGGAAATAAGTGGAATAAAGATGTGCCATGTACAGGAACCTAATAACCTCAATGAATGTAAATGTCATATACCATAAACATAAGATTAATTGTATTGGGCCGGTGATACAGCTCAGCAGCATAAGCGCCTGCCTGGCAAGCATGAAGTCCTGAGTTCGACTCCTGGTACCCACATAAAAAAGAAAAAATGATTAATTGTATTAACAGGAATGAAAATGAAGAAATAGAATGTAGAGGAGGAGGGAGGCAGGATTTAAGGGGAAGGGCATTAAAAAACAAATCAAGCTGTATTATGCACATGTCCCCACTCACCAAGATGACTATAAACTGCACAAACTGCAAACCTATACTAATAAAAAAACAGTAAAAAATGACCTTTGAAATGTGTAACTGTGTCGTCTTCACTTCATACAGGGGTCATTACACAATGACTAACTATATGGAAAAATGGGATGCAGGGAAGCAGCAGCAGTGTGTTGTTACTTTCTCTTTCTCTAATACATCCATCACTGCCCTTGTTGGGAAGATGAACACTGGGGTTTTGCTGCCTTTTCCATTCCAGTGCCTGCCCAACAGGAGGGAGGACCCACTACATCATCCAGGGCCTTCAATTTGTCCTGCCGTGCCTCATGACCTGGAGGTTTTTATCTCTTCCTTTCCTCTTCTCCTTCCTTTCGCTGTCTCTCTGTCTCTCTGTCTCTCTGTCTCAGTCTCTCTCTCTCTAAGGGGGATATAATGTTCAGAGTGTACAGACCTGATTTAAATTTCAGTGTTTGAAAATAACAAGGGACTCTGAAAGATGACAGTGACCTCTGTGGTGATAGATATTTCTATTCAATATTTCCTTGCAGTTTGTTGATGTGACCATAATAGCCCCTGATTCCAGTGTTTATCCAGTTAGTGCTTCTGCAGCTGTGTCAAGGATATGTATTTACCGTTGTTCATTCATAGAGTGACTTCCATTCATTTTTATAAGGAAATATAGATAATTCAGACATGTACTGTTTTATTCATCTACTAATTGATGTGCTCAGCCAGTCACTTAATGTGTCAGTTAAAGTAATGTGTACTGCCTAATAGATAAACCATGAACTCCCTGTAGCTTTAGCCAGGCGTGGTGGTGCATGCCTGTAATCCCAGCACTTGGGAGGCTGAGGCAGGAGGATCACTGCAAGTTTGAGGCTAGCCTGGGCTACACAGTGAGTTCAAGGCCAGCCTGTACTATACAGTGAGACTATGTCCCAAAAAGTATAAAAAAAAAAAATCTATATTTCTTTTTAATGAACCTAATGTGGGAATTCAGAGGAATGTCTTTTCTCTGTTGTTAATTTCCTTGTCACTTTCTGTCTGACTGCCAAATCAATGTAATGTGTCTTAGCTTTTGTTACAATTTAAGGTGCAGTTCTCAGTAACAATAACAATAAAGTAACACCTGCTGTGATAGATAACTTCAGGGCCTATGACTGTATAAAAAATTGTAGAACTTAATTGAGAATTATAATGTCATTCACTCACACAACTGTCCCATACTTATTCTTTATCATCTGAGTCCACCACATAATGATTCCATTTCCTTCATCTTTTGAAAGTACTGTGTCCAATATCTGGATTCAAGGTTGGTATAAAAAGAAAAGAAGAGGGGAGAAGGCACACTTACCTCATAATCCCACTGGCACAGAATCAACACCCATCGCTACCACTCAATCTCCATTGGCAAGAAGTAAACACGTAGCTTAGGCGCTGTAAGTAGAATGCTACCCTCCCCCATTCCGAGTAGCCATACCCAACGACTATGTTATCGTTCATAGCAATGAGACTTTACAGATGTGATTTAAATTAAGGACCTCAACATGGGGAGTTATCTTGGGGTATCCAGTTGGGTCCAATCAAATGACATAGGTCATTACAATAGAACATTTTTATGTGACTACAGACAAATGGTTGAAAACTGCAATGTTTTTGACTTAAAAGTTGAAGGAAGGGACCACAAGCAAGGAATGCAGGCAGAGCAATTGCTTCTCACCAAGGGCACAAGAAAGGAACAGAGCTCAGTCAGAGTCTTCGATTTCACCTCAGATTAATCCACAAGAGAATGTATGATAATGAATTTATGTAGTTTCATGACAGTAAGTTTGTTTTGATTTCATACAGCAACGATAGAAAAATAAAAGTGTTCTCAGTCATGGTACTGCATGTATTTGGGGTCAGAAAATTCTTGCTTATAATGACCTATTCTGTGCCTTGTACAATGGTAGCAGTGTTCCCAGACTAAACTCACTGGAAGGCCAGTAAAAACCCACCTTCCCCTAGGTGTGACAGTTAAAATGTTTCCAGATTGCCAAATATCCTGGGTGATTAAAATCTTCTGTGATTAAGATCAATCCACATTGATATATGCATTGGATGGAGGTTAAAGAAGCGGTTTGTGGCTAGGTGGCCACCCATGACTTCACAAAAGCAGTATTCTAAAGTAAGGTATGAAACTTTGCTGGTCATCTCTACCACACTCTTCCAGCAAATATTTAACAAGAGCCTGTTTTTAGGACTGCCAACCTATGCTCTGTGTAATTCTGGGTTTGTGTGTCTTTGAATAAAATAGTTTTTGTTCTTATTAAGCTTAAGATCTAGTATAGGAGAGAAAAAACAATAAGTTTGCAAACAAAATGCTAAAAGTGTTAAGTGCTATAAGTGAAGTAGAACACATAGCAGAGATTTCCAAAAGGCATTTAAATCAGGCAGGATGACAACCCTGAGGAGAGACAATTAATCAGGAGCCTTTTATAAAAAACAAATTAGGAAAAATCACCAATGAGGAGAGAGCGCAGTGTTACAGAAATAGGTAAGGGGTGGGGTCCTGGACTGAGGAAGCGACGAGCTTGGCTTCTCCGGGTAATGAAAAGGAACTGGGCACGTGAATCTCAGTTAACGGGGAGAGAGAAGCACCAAGTCAGCCCCTGATAACATAGGGCTTTCACGGTTTTCAATGGGCCATGGTGGACATTTTCAAGGGGGTGTAGACGTGCACCTGAATCTCCTTTAAGGAAGAACTTTTCACAGCTGCTAGAAGTGTGGTTAACAGATGGCTTTCAAACACCAGTCCCTTCTCTGGGGACTGTCTCTGCCACAGAAAAATGACGTTTCCAGGATCTTGCTTATCTCCTCACTTTACAGACAAAGTAGATACTGAAGACTGGATCTTTCTTTCCTTTTTCCTTTTTCCTTTTTCTTTTTCTTTTCCTTTTTTTTTTTTTTTTTGACATTACCAACGTAGTCCCCAAAGAACCGTGAGAAGCAGATTTTCATTTGCGTCCTCTGCTAAACAAATTCAACGAAAGCCTTTTACTCTAGAACAGGGTCTTCAAAGCTTAGAACTTGGATCAAAAGCATTAGTATCAACTGGACACCTATAAAAATACAAAGCCTTCAGGTCCACTCCAGACTTACTGAATCAAAAACTATAAAGGGAGAGCTGGGAATGTATCCTAACATACCCACCAGATGATTCCAATGTTGATTAAAAAAAAAATTGAGAATTACTAGGGTAGGTTTGAGTTTATTCAACTATTACATATTCAACTATTTCTGTAAAACTGTTGAATCTTATGAATTTTTCCAAATGAAGACAGATGGGCCTCAATAGGAATTCTAATCAGATCTTTTGATAAATTAATTTTTTACTCTCTTCTCAGAAATATAGTGTTTGAGAATGCAGTACACTTAAATTGACAAACTTCTTAATGGTAAAACTATAAATGACCCAAAGAGTTTCATTATCCAAGTACCTTCCTAGATATGTACTTAATTTGGGTGATATTATAAGGCTTCACAGATATTTTGATTTCTAGAAATGCAAAAGCTTTATATTTTTTAATGTTAGTCATGGCAGCAAAAGAGGGTGAATGGGGGAATTCAATGAATTCAGTATAATATTAGTACATAGTAAGGCTCAGCAGAAAAAGAAAGATGAGTGGGAAATTAAACTGCCAGTGGTATCAACACCGTTCTCATTCACCTAATTGGTATTTAATATCCAATAATATGCCATGGCTAAAATAAACCTTCGTGAGATTTCCCAGGGATTAAGTTCACTGTTTTTCATCTATAAAGATGATAAAACCTAAAATAAGGCTACATTTAATGGAGAAAATTGGGCCTAGTTTTGATCTCTTTGATGTGGAGGTAGCGTCAGATTGCGCATAAGTTCCTGATATCCTGATCATTCCGTTATGACAAGCATATAGCACAGTTTTCTCCGCTATTGCAAGTTTATCAGAGTCAAGTTGCTAAAATAATAAAGATTTAAAAGTAAACTGTTCAAGAAGTGCGCTGGAAGGAGTGTGAATTTATGATTAAAACGAGAAGCTTAACTTCTGATTCTGTTGTCTTGGACAAGACAGACATTCCAAGTGCTAGAAACCGGTACTGTGAGACAAAGATGACAGTATCGACTTTATAAGTTGGTAACAATATCAACTTTATAAGATTTTATAAGGGGTTAAATACATGTACTCGGGAGGTAACACATATTACACTAAGTCCCTGACTTATCATTTGAGTCGCAAACTTTCCCAAACAGACCTCACGTTAGGAACATTCCTAGATGCCAACAAATCCTGGAAGAAGCTCCTGCATCTGCAGTATAGACAGGGACTTACTATATCTGTGTGTGTGTTTGGCTTTTTTATGCTTTACATTGCATATTTTCTTCAAAGCTCTCCTCCAAAGAAGTTAACTCTGAAATCAAAGCTAGTCCTGTAATGTGTCCCGCATTTCTGTCTCTGTGGCAGAGGTGAAGTGAGGCTTCAGAGTAGGACACCATGCGATTATCTACTCATCACCAGTTCCCTTGCGACACAGCGTGCACGGCAGTGTCTGGCTAGTTGGCTACGGGAGAGACCGTGGGAGCCAGCTAGAATCACTGTACTGCTTCCCGCCTCCTTTTGCCTTTCTCTTAGTCTCAGTTTTCTCACCCATGAAATGAAAATGTTACACTGAAGACTATCAAAATTAAAATTTTATGCTTAATAAGGAGGAAAAGTATAAGATTTCTCCTATTTCTTCCATTCTTTCTCTTCTTTTCTTTTAAATTTACATGCTTTCTTTTCTCTCCCTAGGGTCAGCTTTTATATTTTTTCTCTGGCTATTCCTGGAAACTAAGTGTCAATTTACAGATATACAATCAAAAGTATTGTCATATCATTCCCGAACATACATATTTTATTATACTCTAAAAGACCTAAGGTAACTAATTAATTAATGTTTTATAGTACCAGGATTGAACCCAGGGCCTCAAGCATGCTAGGCAATTGCTCTACCAATGAGCTACACCTTACCTTTGGCCCCATACTAAAGTTATTTTGAGACTGGAAAGGATTTATCTTTAAAGATGAGTTTTAGTTAGATACACAGTTGGCTATAGTAAGTACTAAAGCTGACTAAGAAATTATCTATGGAAAGCAGAGTAACTTAAAGACCCTTAATTCAAACCAAGTAAATAACCACCTAGCTTAAAAGATGGACTTTAACCAAAATACTCACCATGGAGCAGTAATAGAAGGGGAAATAAGCTGGAAAATGTTATCAGAAATGTATTTATGAACAGGACACATTATGCAGTATGGGTGCAGTTTAGATTAATCTTTTCTAAAAAAATAAATACAATATGGAAAGAATAATCTCTTTCACAGGAAGCTAAAGAATACAGGTCCTAGATATATAGAATCTGGAAGTTGAAACTTTAAAATTATGTTTTACATAAGATTCTCCAAGAATTTGAAGTAACATGAACTAGAAAAAATATTTAAGCACACCCAGAAAATATTCACATTATGCAAATTAAAGTCAATATCTGGATATACTTCTTTTTCATGTGATTAATTACAGTATTTTGTCAAATAGAAAACAAAAATTTCAACATAACAAATGTTCAGGAAAAATAAGATTCAAACGTATACTATTAAAATCTATTTCTGGAGTCTCAGTCAATCCAATTAACTATGGGAAAACCACACACACACACACACAACCACACACACACAGATACACACACACACACACACCACGACTACCACAGAACCACATAAATGATTCTCAGGGTAAAATAATGCTAAAGAAAGAGGAAAACCAAGTGGAACAAGAATAACAAAGATAAATGAAAATTGCATGTGATATTAAGATTTAAAAGTTCTTAACAGTTCCACATGAAGGTTAAATCCACCATCAGTAGCGTGGGGAGCACAATTATTTGTATATAAAGGGTTCACTTATGTACAAAGATCACATAAGTAAATTCTGACATTAAGTTGCAAATGTCATGCAAGAAATACAACTGTCTGATTGATATGCACAGTGTTTGCCAGGATGGTGACAGCCAAAGTAAGTTCAAAGTCACAGGAAATGTTGTCATCAGCCTAGTGTAAAAATGTACAATTTCTAGCTATTCTCTTTCTGTTTAAAGGTGACTGCTACTATCTTTTCCCTAGGCTACTTGTTCACTGTAGCTTATTATCATTACAAAGTATTAAAATGGATTAGCTTTTCCATATTGTGCTCGTATTGGGAAGGGCATGCTTCAGACAGCTCACTGACAACGCTTTTGAAAGAAGAATTTATTCTCTCCACTAAAAATTACTAAGCAGTTTGTTTTTGAGAGTAAAATCTCTAAATTGCATGCTTGCAAATCCCTCTTTCCTGATAATTCATTTAATATAAAGAAATCAGAGAGAAGCGAGCAGTATCTAATTAATATCTTGTAATGCCTAAGTAATGTCAAGCATGACTCCAATTTATAACTGAACTATATTTTTACATTGAAAAATTCAATTACATTTACTGACAGACTTTGAAATGCCACATTATTTATATTGGCAAACTTTGCAGGCTCACAGTATATTTATTAACATTCTTTCCACAGAATAAAGCATATATACAATACAGATCACTGCATTCTTCAGTTTTTAATCTTTCAAAGTGATATGTATATCCAGCCGAGCAGCAAGGGGCTGCATTGGCCTAAGAGAGCCAAAAGACCGAACAGAAGCAGACGTTAATGTGCCCTTCTTTTTAGTTCTCCAGGCAAAGCAAAGTAACCTTGACATTTCCCTCTCCTCCATGGCTCCCACTTGCCTTTCTCACTCTCCTTCTCTGGTGCCTCCCCCTCAGCCCCTCCCTGTCCACCCCTGCTCCTACAACCAAGGGGCCTCTCACACACATCAACAATTTTGAGCTGTGAAGAGGTTCGATTGCCACATTGGTGACTCGGTTGCAATGCACAAATCATTTACTGGGATAGCATGCGGACATGACAGTGACAGAGAGACATCTGTTGGGCAGACGGGAGGGAAAGGGGGTTATTCACAGCTGGTGCATTTGTCCTGCTAGCCACTAGGCCACCACAGTGTCCTCATCCTCCAGCTTCCTCCCGTTTTCTGCCTGCATCCTGCTGTCAGCTGCCAAAAGATATCTGTTCTCACCCTTTGCTGAATGAAAAGGTGCTAATGCATGACTTCAGGATATGTCAGAACATACAGTACTTACAAGTGTTTGGAGAAAAAGAAATGAGTAACTAAACAGGAATTTTACTGCAAAGAAGAGGGAAAAAATAGTCAAAGGCTAATCCTTTTCTTTAACCATACCCTGGGGGGCAGAGAGATTGGGAGGGGACCTTCTTTAGCTTGAAGCCACCTCTCCATTGCTCTCTTTACATGAGATGTACAGTAGCTTTTACATCTCTTAATATCCTAAGGGGGAAAAAATTTTCTTCAAAGTGGCTATGATGTATATTTCTGCTATCTGATCCTAGCAAATGTATCAATTAACATAAAAGAAATAATGCAAAATAACTATCAGAGTAGTCTAGGAATATTAGTTTGCATTTTTTCTCCTTGTTATATTCTTAGGAGGAAAAGACAAAATTAGAAAAGGATTGAAAGAGACATTCCACTTGTGTGTGATAGCTGTGATCAGATGACACACTGGTGCATGTTGTAGAAATCTTTCTCTCTTCTCACATAATGCCTAGAATAGAGAGCCCATTCACTCACCTCCGACAAGAGATTCCTCCCGAAATTGGGCTAACACAGGTGACTCCTTTTACACCCAGAATCCACATCCAAATCTTCGGGCTGGTTTTAGAAATCTGATGATCCAGATGAGATGGAAAGGTTTATCTAAGGCATTTAAATTACGAATGCTGAATCAACGCTACCAGCAATGACAAATATGCTAGTAGGAGAGCAATTTTTCACACAAAAACAGACACACATATAAAGTGCAAAACACAATTAAACAAATCATATGTAGCATGAGTGAGATGATTTTTTATTGGACAACAACGCCTGCCAAATATAGCACTGCAGAAAGATCCTGGAATGTCAGGGCTTGCAGTCCTTGAGAAATAATTCTGCAGCATCATCCCAAGTGCTGCTTAATTTTTGCCAGTTCTCATATTGGTCTTGTGGCTCAGGTGAGAGAAAGAAGAAAAACAACTCTGAAGAATTTAAAGGAGAAGTCAAACCCATCAGATACAGTAAACTGAAGTCAGAATATTTTTTAAAAATTGATAAAATGATCGTTTCTATACCTCACATTTTCTACTAAAACAATGGCATTTGTTTCTTCAGAAGTTATTACACTACCTGAATGTCTTGCAAACGTTTAATCCACAATGTGAACACAATTTTTAAGAGTGCCATATTTTAATTCTCTTTTTAAAAAGCTTAGCAAGGTCATCTAATTTATTCAATTTTTCTCTTGATTTGCTTTCTAATACTTGTTTTAAATGTATTGGGTGATTTCAATTTATATATCTTTGAACAGAAAAATCTGAAGTGTTCATAAAAACGATGTTAGCATTTTTCTATAAGAATGCAAAAATACAATTAATCCATGTAAAGAAATGTTTACTTGCTAGGATAATTCATATAAACTAGCAAAATAGCTGTTTTCATAATTTGGCTATCATAAGAAATAGGCTAAATTGTTGTTGTTATTGCTGTCAGAAATTCTCAAGAAATACATTTTTCACAGATCTTGTCGCTTAAATCCTGAACTCATTTTCACCTTATTTTTTATTAAATTTATTTTAAAATGATACATAAAGGCATACAAGTTATTAACAGGGTAAGGTAATGTGATACAGATATATATTGTATAATATTTAAGTCAAGTTAAATTTATTTGTGTTTCAAACATTTCTCATATTTTATGATAAAAACTTCCTAGGTTTTTAAGATGTAGAGTTCATTGTTACTATTATTGCCATCTATAGTCCTTGTAGTATCCAATAGCACAGCAGAAGTTCTTACTCCTAACTGTGACTTGGTATCCATCGCTCAACCTTTCTCTATCCCTCCCTCCTGCCCCAGTCCCTGAGAACTACCATTCTACGGTCAACTTCAGTGAGATCAAATTTTTTAGATTCCCCATGTGAGTGACATTATGCAATGTTGATCTCTCACTTAAAATAATGATCTTACAATAATTACTTAATGTATGGTTCTCCAGTTCCACCTATGTAGTTGCAAATGATAGGACTTCAGTCTTTTTATCACTTTATACTATTTCCGTTATGAATAATTACAACGTTTTCTTTATTTATTCATCAGTTCATGGACATTTAAATTTATTCCATATTCTGGATCTTGTGATTAATGCTGCAATAAACAGGCATGTATGATATAGATGTAAAGTATAGATACCTTTATCACGTACTGATTTTATTGCCTTTGTGTATATACTTAGTAATGGGATTGCTAAATTGTGTGACAGCATGATTCTTAATTTTGGGGGGAACTTCACAATGTTTTCAATTTATGTATAGGGTCCCTTTTCTCCACCCCCATGCCAGCACTTGCTATGTTTTGGTTTTGTTTTGGTAATAACTATTCTAACTGGAGTGTAATGATATTTCACTATAGTTTTAAATTTCATTTCCCTTGGGCCGGTGAGATAGCTCAGTGACATAAGCACCTGCCTGGCAAGCACGAGGTCCTGAGGTCAACCCCCGGTACCCACAAAAAAAAATAAAATAAAATAAATAAATAAATAAATAAATAAATTTTCCTGACGATTAGTGATGTTGAGTATTTTTTTTCTTATACCTGTTGGCCATTTGTATATCTTCTCTTGAGAAATGTCTATTCAGGTATTTTGCCCATTTTAAAATCTTATTATTTATTATTTATTTATTGCTATTGAGTTGTTTGAATTTCTTATATATTCTAGATATTAAAAAAGCCTGGCAGCATCACACTACCTGCCTTCAAACTATAATACAAAGCTTTAGTAATCAAAAGAATATGAAATTGGTGTAGAAACTGGTACTCAGATCAGTGCAATAGAATAGAAAGCAAAGAAATAAATCCATCTACAGCCAACAGATTTTCCACAAAGGTGACAAAAACACACATTGGTGAAAAGACAGTCTCTTCACTAGATAGTTCTGAGAAAATTGGATATCGAAATACAGAAGAAAGAATCTAGTCCTCTATCTTTCACCAGCTAACAATTCTACTCAAAATACATCAAAGACTTAAATGTAAAATTTAAACAAAAAATACCAGAAGAAAACAAGAGATGCTTCACAACATTGAATTAGGCAAGGATCTGGGGAGATGTTTTTTGGATAAGACACTAAAACCCATAACAAAAGCAGACATAAGCAAATGGTATTACATCAATTAAAAAGCTTCTACATAGAGAAAGAAACAACAGAGTGACGAGACAATGTAAAGAATGGGAGAAAATACTTTCAGACCATAGGGCTGATAAAAGGTTAATATTCTGACTATATAATGATCTTGCCAGTTTTTAAAAAAATTCCTCTGTGTGACAGAGGTACTCGTTACCAGCCATCTATACAAATTAGAGATGATACAGATTTTGTGGTTAACTACATTGATAATTTTTATCAATATGACTTGGGAATATTCAAATGACCAAAATAAATCCCTATATAATATATATATATATATATATATATATATATATATAGTGAAACTATATAATAGGAAACTATACAAGAGGAAACTATATCATAGGAAAATGGAACGTGAACGAAAATTTTGCTAATTAACTTCAGTAAGTGATAATGCAGAAATAACTACCGAAACACAAGAAAAGAAATATGATAAATACAACTTGGAGTGCTGTGTAGCAACAATCACATGAAGTCAGAAATTTGACCTAAAGTGATGTATGTTTAGAACTATTATCATCCAACATATTAGACAAATTTACAGAAAAACCATTCATCCTTTTATTAATTCATCTTACATGAGTACTGTTTCTTGATGCAAACAAAATATATTTCCTTGAAATGAAAACAGTATTATATGCAAATATAAAGCAAAGAATTATACAATAAAGGCTATGAACAAGAGTTCGAACATCATAGGAGAATAAGTAAGACAACAGTTTTCAGCTACGACAATTTTCTTCGATCCATCCATTGTAACAAGAGCCACGGCAGTAGTCCTTTCTAGAGAGAATCTGCCTACGCACGCACCTTTCTAGTGGGGCAGACCGAGATAACCAAGTGACCTCACTCTTTCCCCTGAGTCACAGGTGCCAAGGCCAGAAGGTTAAATGAGATGATCAGGTAGAGGTTAGGAAGCATAAATTTAACTGGACAGTTTTTGAGAAACAACATAAATACCAAGAGTGCATGCATGACATGATAGTCTATAAACAAGCAAAATCACATGCAACTGAAGCCATGAGGTAGAGAAAACACAGAGGTCACTTGGCTCATGGAAGAGAAGACAGACAGATGTGCACACTCAGAGAGGAGCTGGTCACCATGAAGAATGAACTACTGGTGTGACGATACATAAACTCATGTGCTGAAGTCCAGCAAGGCACCCCACACCCAGTCCCAGTTATGGTGATTCCTGGTCTTATATTTTTTATCCTTCTTACAGGACTTCTGTGTAGGGAGCGATGAGACAATTTCATGGTTGCCGCCCCGCCTCCCCCTCCTGAGGGCATCCAGTGCGCCAGCCTACATCCCCCATGATCCTCTCCAGCCTAATCCGGAAATGACAACGACCTATCCATGCTCACTACATTCCCCGTGAGATGACAGCTTCCGCCCCTGCTTCTATAAGTGCCTTAGATACTTCCTCAATAAACGAGACTTGACTGGAACCCTTCATCTTGTCTCTGTTTCTCTCTCCTCTTGCCCTGTGCCCCCATCCCATTTCTCCTCCAGGTGGGACCCACGAGTTGATCCGTGGGCCGGATCAAGTGGCGCCCAACGTGGGGCCCACCCAGAGAGGACGCCTTCCAACGGACCGTTCGCCATTAAAGCCTTGGCCGAGGTACTCTTTCCAGGACTCCGTCCCTGTGATCTGCACAGACGGCCACCTTACGTCTCGCCTGAGTCACAGCAAGTGAACGGCATCCACTTCCTTTTCCCCCTTGACATGGGTCAAGCATTAAGTGAACATGAGTTGTTCGTTAACAGCCTCAGTAAGGCCCTCAAGGTGAGAGAAATTAAGGTTACAACTAAAGATTTATTTCTATATTTTCAATTCATACATAAAGTCTGCCCCTGGTTCCCTCTAGAGGGTTCCATTGACATTAATCGACGGAATAGGGTAAGAGATGCCCTCAAAGATTTTTATAGGGTCTTTGGTCCCGAAAAGGTTCCGGTGACTGCTTTTGCCTATTGGACTTTAATTTTGGAACTGCTAACTCAACGCTATTCAGATCCCCAAGTCGCTGAGACGCTTTCTCAAGGTGAGGCTGCATTGCGCTCCTCCCGTAGTCCTACCCCTAAGCCCAGTTCCCCTGGCTCTGTGATTCTTGAGATTCTGGAGCACCCTCAAAATGGCGACCCACCGCCACTTCCTCTTTCTGAGGCTCACGAGGACCCTCAAAATGGCGACCCCTCTCAAAATGGCTCCCTGGAACTTGGTGCCGCCACGCCTCCTCCTCAATACCCGTCTATATACCCTGACCTTTCTGACTTCCAAGAGATTGATTGGTCTCAGCTGGCAGAGGAGGCTACTACCTATCATAACCCTCCTTTTGTGGCTCCCGCCTTAACAACTAAGCCCCAGTCTGACACCCAAAAGCCGCCCAGCCCATCCTCTACTCTTCTAAACTTAAAGGCTAAAATTAATGATCTAAAAGAACAGGTCCATCTTGAACAGAAAAAACAGAGGCTCATTTTACAACTTCAAGCCTTACAAATGGGTCCCTCTCATTTGGCCCCCACAATGGTGCCCACACCCGGTTCGCCACCTAACGCTCTCAAAATGGCATTCCCTGTAACTGACACCACCTTGCCCCCACAAAATGGCGCTGCTCCACCAGCGGCCCCACAGGTAGTCAGGACTCATACGCCATTTACAGTGACTGCCCTAAAAGAATTAAAAACTGCAGTCACTCAATATGGCCCTACCGCCACTTTCACCCTTGCTGTTTTAGACTCTATGACTCAAGGCTGGATTATCCCTAATGAGTGGAAGGACTTAGCCAAAGCCACTTTTTCTGGGGGCAATTATTTACTTTGGAAATCTGAATTTCTGAACCAATGTGAAATCATAGCTAGACAATGCTGCTAGGCAAAACCCTTGGACCCTTCCCATGCTAGTGGGAACTGGAGATTTTAATACAAAAGAAGCTCAAATGCAATATGATCCTGGCCTTTTTGCACAAATCAATATAGCCACTTGCAGGGCTTGGAGAAAACTCCCTTCAGCTGGAGAAAGTGCCTCTTCTCTTACTAAAATTAAACAAAAACCAGAAGAGCCTTTCTCTGGTTTTGTCGATCGCCTCTTACAAGCAGCTGAGTGCCTCTTTGGCTCCTCAGAGAATAATACCACTTTAATCAAACAATTGGCTTATGAGAATGCAACATCCGCCTGTCAGGCCACAATCAGGCCACATAAAAAGAAAGAGGACCTCTCTGGCTATAATCGCCTGTGCACCAACATAGGCCCTGCCTATCATCAAGGCCTAGCTATGGCTGCAGCCGTAAAGGAGGTTCTCCTCGCACACAAACAAGAGAGAAAAACCAATAATGGCAAATGTTTTAAGTGTGATCAAACAGGCCATTTTGTCAAAAATTGTCCCAATGCCACCAAATCAAAACCACGGCCTGCAAACTTATGCCCAAAATGTAAAAAAGGATATCATTGGGCCAATGAGTGCAGATCAAAAACAAACATATATGGCATGGCCCCGATCCTGTTCTCATCTGGGGACAATGCTCAGTTTGTGTTTATTCCAAACAAGAAAAAGAGGCTAGATGGCTACCTGAGCGCCTCATAAAACAAATAGACAATCCTTCACCAAATACTCTGTGTAATGCCCAGGAATGACATCCTCTCCTGAGGCACAATCTCCAGTGTTCTCTTACAGATGATACTATCCATCATCATTGGACTCTTGACACAATTACCCCTGACAAATGGCGATCCCCACCAACCGTGGAAATGGTCGATAATTCGCTGGAGTGATCAAAAGGAGGTCGACAGCACAACCTGGATAGAACAAGGGACACCTCACGTCTCTTTTAAACCTTGTGAGGTTATTGACACAGATTATCAATGCCTTGACTACATACTGCTCTATCTCTGTCCTTCAAATGAGCCATCTTACTGTAATGCTCAGGGTTATCACCACTGTGCCTACTGGGGTTGTGAGACAATAGCGACCTCATGGACACCCAAAAATCCCGATAAACACCTTAAAATAGAATGGGCACTGCCTGGCTGCCAACCTTTTGACTATGGCTTTCATGCACCCACCTGTACACAAGTAAATCTTACAATTCTTTCTCCCAACAGTACAAATTGGCTACAGGGACATACCTGGGGATTAAGATTTTATGAGGTTGGTACAGACAGAGGTGCTGATATTACTATCAAAAAATCTGCCAATCCAAAAAATGGTAATGTTGTGATTGTGGGCCCAAATCCTGCCTTAAGGCCACCTGAAACCAATTCCAATACTGCTAGTTCAGTCCCAACCCCCATGCACCAATCAGGTCACACAACTGCCCACCCACATCCAAGTTCTACCCTATTTGGTTTAATTGAAGGGGCATATACTGCCTTAAACCATACACAGCCTAACTTAACCCAATCCTGTTGGCTATGTCTGAGTGCCCCCCCTCCATACTATGAAGGAAAAGCCCTCAATGCATCCTTCAATATTTCCTCTGACCCAGGCCAATGCTCATGGTCCCAAGTCCACAAGTTAACCCTTCTTGAAGTTTCTGGGCTGGGAACCTGTCTGGGCCTACCAAAAAACTGGCCCAATAAACATAAGTCCCTATGTGCCTGGTTTCATCAATCCTTTGACAGGGGTAAATACATCATTCCACCTTCTGGGACATCTTGGGCCTGTAATACTGGCCTCACTCCCTGTGTGGCGATTATTATTTTCAATACGTCAAATGACTATTGCATCCTTGTGCGTGTGTTTCCTCGCATTACATACCACCCTGGATATTACATCTTCCAGGCCTCCCACATTGATTACAGGTCAAAACGAGAACCAGTGTCCTTGACCTTAGCTATACTTTTAGGGATGGGAGTAACCGCAGGTATAGGAACAGGAACCTCAGCATCAATCACGGGACAACAACACCTACGTCAGCTACAGACAGCTATAGATCAGGACTTAAAAGAGATAGAGACTTCTATAACAGCTCTGCAGGAGTCCTTAACTTCATTATCTGAAGTAGTTTTACAAAATAGACGAGGGCTAGACCTTTTATTTTTAAAGGAAGGAGGACTATGTGCTGCCCTCAAAGAAGAATGCTGCTTCTTCGCTGACCATTCGGGCGTTGTCAAAGATTCCATGACTAAATTAAGGGACCGCCTCAATAACAGAGAAAGAGACCTCCAAAAAGAATCCTCCTTCTCCTCCATGTGGGGAGGCCTTTTTCCTTATGTCGCCCCCCTATTAGGCCCACTGGCTGCCTTGCTACTGCTTCTTACTGTAGGCCCCTGCATATTTCAAAGGATCATGATGCTCCTTAACAACAGGGTTGACATGCTCCTGGCCAAGCCCATTCAGGTACATTATCACCAGTTGGAGATGGCAGATCAACAAACTTATCGAGAGACCATCTCCACAAATGGCCCGTATGATAATAGAGGCCAACTGCCCTGAGGCACCAGACAGGCAGCCAGAGACGGGCAACTAGGACACATATGTTACGCCATCGGCCGCCTAAGACAGGCACAGGACCAATTGCTGTCCTGTATGCCTATGACGGGTAAGGCATGATTGGGTTCATATGGAAAGTCCTTGACCTAAGAAAGGCGCTGTCCTCACAGGGCATGCCATACTCCTGATTTTATAAAATAATAAGGGAGGAGATGTAGGGAGCGATGAGACAATTTCACGGTTCCCGCTCTGCCTCCCCCTCCTGAGGGCATCCGGTGTGCCAGCCTACATCCCCCATGATCCTCTCCAGCCTAATCTGGAAATGACGACAACCTATCCATGCTCACTACATTCCCTGTGAGATGACAACTTCCGCCCCGCTTCTATAAGTGCCTTAGATACTTCCTCAATAAACGAGACTTGATTGGAACCCTTCATCTTGTCTCCGTTTCTCTCTCCTCTTGCCCTGTCCCCCCATCCCGTTTCTCCTCCAGGTGGGACCCACGAGTTGATCCGCGGGCCGGATCACTTCTGGCCCTTTCATGACAATATTTCTTGATATATTTTGTGACCTATGGTGAACAAATGAATAAGCCCTATGTCCATCAATGACATTAGCTTTAAATGTTCTTGTAATTTTTCTTTTCTTTTCCATCTCACAAGATGCTGACCCCTCACATCCTCCTTTTTTTTAGGAGAAATTAAACCTGGCCCTTGCACATTCTAGATGTACGTTCTACATCCTCAGACCTAGATACTCACTTTTTTTTTTTTTTTATGAAACTTGATAGGCAGAGTCTACAGCCTCCTTCAGGTAAAAGAGTTTGCCTTCAAAACTTCCTCGTGTGCAGTGATAAGTGGAGAAATCATTCCACTTTAACTCATTAAAGTAGACCTTTTACACAGCTAAGTAGGCTGACACTCGTCCTCTTTCCTTCCTGTACACTTTCTCCTCTTGATATTTTTTATCTAAGCTATTCATTCTCTTTGCTCGCAGTCAACCTGATTTCCTTTCTGTATGCAACCTTCACGTTAACTGAGAATGAAACTAATTAATTAGCATGCTTGATTTCCAAAATTCAATGTCTTCCAAAGAAATATACCTGGCATTGATATATGAAGAGGTAGACATATTAACCACATTTATGTGCTGTTGAATCCTTTTATATTAATTACCACTCTACCTTATGTTTTATTCATGTATGAGAATTGTTTGCATTAGCACATATTCCCCAATAAAATTATAAATAATGAAGTGTAGAAATGCCTTATTATGCCAAATAAAACCTACTGCTACATTAACTTACATTTGTTCCAGAGTTAGTAGTAATAGTTATACTATATCTCTAACTCTTTCCAAAGTAAAGGCATACAAATATATACAGAGAACTTTTAAAATATTTTTACAGTAGTACAAAAATTGTGAATTTGATTTGTGACTCTGAAAGCCAATCACTAGTCTTCTAACCTGTTTCTGGAATTTGTGGCTCTGAGATGAGGGGATATTTTGTAGAGAATCACTTATTAATCAGGTAATTTAGACAAAGGTCCATAAATGGTAAAGAACTGTAGAAATATAAGAGGTAAAGCTGTAACTTTTTTTCTGGAGATATAATTGTAAAAGAACAGAAATGAAGAGTCTGTGGTAGCTTGCTACATTTGGGACTTTGGAAACAAAGATAATTTCTTGAATGTCCTTTTGTAGAGAAGAAATGACTAGTATTCTCACAATTCTGTTATTTCCATGCCCTCAACATTCAAACTTATGACACAAACTCTGTGCTTCTTCATATATTCTGAGCGACATTAATGGAACCAACTGGTTCTCTACCTTTCTGGATGAAGTGTAAATAGTATGGTTATCAGAAGGTAATACCCTACAATTACAGAGCCTTCCCATAGTATCGCACAGCAATGAATGTAAGCTTGATCTATTTGCTTCAGTGAATGCTTGCCAGAAAACTCAGTCTAAGTGTTCGAAGATCCTTGTCTACTGCTGGGAGATTTTACTGAAGAAACATGTGACCAAGACAGGGTCCCACATCCGGTATCACCATTGTATGATGGTGGGGGTCCCATGTTGGAACTGAAAAGCAGTAGTCCTTCCTAGCAGTGTTCTGAAATGACTTAATACTAAAATTTGTTTTAAGCAACTGACTTCAAATTTCTTAGGATTAGTTTTCTCTGGGATTAGGCAACAATTTGATTTCCTACTGGTGACCAAGAGAGTTTTACAGTGTGGCAATGGACCAAAAGAAAACAGCAACTGACTGGTTTGACTGGGCTAGACCCAGATTCTAATAGAAGCCTTTGGGCTAAAAATTTCTTTTGAAGGAATTCCATACAGGTAAAATATTATGAAACAATAAGGGACATTTAAGCAGGATACTGTCCTATGTGAATGGGGATGGCTCCTCATTCATATGCACAATCTGGATTCTGATGTGTGTCAACAGGGCTGATGGGTACTGCACAAGGAAAAAACACCAGAAACTCGACAGGGGCATGGGGGAGTGGCTGGCTGCATAGAGGAGTCGGAGGAGATGAAAAATACCTCAAGTACTGTATCAGATCACCTCAGACCTAGCCCCACCCCGCCTGATAAGCAGAAATTGAATTAAGACCTCACCAACATTTTTCTAATATGAGACACCCAAAATATAAATATTTTAAATACAAGATATAAATATTTGAAAAAGCAAGGTAAAAGAACATGGTAGGAAACGGAAAAGTAAACTCTAGGGAAAGAGAGAGAGGAAAGGACAGAGGGGAAGGGGGGTAAACGTGATCAAGATGAAACATATATGTCTGCCAATTTACCGAGGTAAATAATTATTATACATCACAAACGTATACTAAAACGAAATACACAGAAGTAAAAGAATCAGAACTTATGCTTTAAGAGCTCGACATATGGAGCAGAGAGGTTATCTTACATGATAAAACTAGCCATTGGAACAGAGGAGTTCAGAGAGCAGTTCTTTCCTTTCCTGATTCTGGTTTAAATTCAAGAACTACAAATCCAGTCACAGATTGCATATGTGGTGAAAGAAAAGGTGGAAAGTTTGGACTACACCGTGCACATGGTCAGAGCCTGTTAAGAATCACATCTTTCTCCTGTGCCCACACATCTAAGTAACACTGGAATAAGGGGAAGACTAGTTACTGATTTAGTCCCATTTTAATGACTCATTAACTGTTACACAAAAGTTTCATCTGACACTTTTTTCCACTTCCCTTTAGTTTTTTCTAAGGTGACTAAAACTGTACTAACCTATTTTTCCTTGAATCACATGTTATACCGACATGTTTCAGAATATGAAATGTTGGTGAATATACAAAACAACTAGAAATTTCATATCTGGCTAGGGAAGTTGAAAGTCATCTTGAAAAAAAAATTGGTAGTTTCTTATAAAATTAACTATATACTTACCATATGGTCTGTCCGTTGTGCTCCAAGATAATTTTCAGGGTATCTGAAAACACATGTCTACATAAATACCTATAAACCAATGCTCATACTACCCTTATTCTAAAAGTGTAAGAAACCAAACTGTTCATGAGCTGATCATTGGATAAAAAAAGAATGTTGTATGTATACAATGGAATACTATTCTAAAATATAAATTAACAAACTAATAATATGTATGACATGGATAAATCTCTAAGGCATTATGCTTTATAAAAGAAGCTCCTTATACTCTCCCCATAATACTATCAAAAAACAGTCCAACCACAAAAGAGGAATCTCTCAAACTACACTTATAATAATGTATTTACACCTCCCCCACAAACAGGATCTAGCTTACAGGGTCTTTGCCAATACTTTTGTCCTAGGTATATATATACACTTTTAAAATCAAACTGAGAGCAATATATGGGGAGAAATTGATCTACTTCTACCTCAGAAGATTGATGATTCCGTCTGTTAGTACATATTTACAAAGAAAAAGTACAAACAAGGCTTATAAAATACTTGAAAGTTTGATTTTTGAATAGTAGTTCAGAATACAGGATTCAGTAATAGTGTTCACTAAGACTCACTAAAATATGAAAAGCAAATAGTCTGTCATGAGAGCAGTAGATGCTAATGATTTTCTGACTAGTTTTGACGCCAAGATAGGTTGCAGCTTTTATTTTCAACCAAAAAATATGGGAGAAAATGTTATTAACAAAACTTCACTGGGGCAAAATAATACCTTAACCAAATACTTATTCTAGAACTGAAAAAAGTGCTTGAAAATGTGAGAGGTGATATGGAGCAATTTCAATAGATAATAAAATTGAAATAAAATCATATATATACTTATATGTATATATGTATATATACTTATATATATATACATATATATATATATGTATTTGGTTTAATATCTAAAACTGTCAATTATATCCAAATTATACAACCATTAGTAAAAGTTCCTTAAGACCAAAGTCATGTATTTCGGTCTTATAAAGTCTCTCAGAACGTTTTGCTGGAATACTCAATACATGTTTGTTTAAAAAATATTCATTTGTATTGGAATTTGGTTGTTTTAATCTTATGTGAAATAAATGGGTCATCTCACAGACTGTTAATATTTTGTTGTAGAAAATAATCTATTATAAAATAGCCAATGGCATTTTTCACATAAATCTCATAACAGTATTTTAAAGGTCCTAGTTTATTTAGGCCACAACTACAGTTATACTGCCTATCAGGGTTTCTATGTAAGACATTCAAAGACTAATTATATGCAATAAAATATTGGGGAAGGGTAAAAGGAAAATGGGGTAATTAAATGAAGATTGAAACCCTGCAACCACCCTAGTAATTTAAAATATATAAAAATAAAAAATAGTGATTTTTGACATTCTACTACAAAGAAAATAACATGACTAATACAAAGAATATTCTGAATATAAGAGCTACATTTCTTATTCTATGAGGCAATGTGTGATTGGAAACTTCAGTGAATATTTAAATTAAAAATCATTACAGTGAAAAACACATTGCCATTAATCCCCCTCAAATATTTCCCATTGCTTCAAACACATTTATCCCTTTCTTCTTGCCACTTTCTGAAACACTTCTGGAAGTCCTCTTTTGTGAGTGTCTTTCACTGCACTGTTGTGGCTGCTTTGATATTCTGAACTGATTCAAAACATTTCTCTTTTGTGGTCATTTCGACTTTGGGGAAGAGTCAGAAATCACATGGTGCCAGATCCAGTGAGCAAGGTGGATGAGGACACACAGTGATGTTTTCATGAGTCTGCCTTTTTGTGGGACGGCTCTTGGCAGCAGATTTCACCCTATTTTTCAATCACAACTTGTAAAGATGCTCAAGAAAGAAGACTTCCAGAACCGCTTCAGAGAGGCACAAATGATGGGGTAAGTGTGCTCAAAGCAGGAAGGACTACTTTGAGGGGGTCTAATGACAATGTGTCTCTCACTGTATGATATTTTAGAATGTAAACATTTGCTCTATGTTTTGATCACACCTAGTAAATCACAACTTGCCAACCTTATGAATCATGAAATTAATCTTGAAATTATTACTAGTAAAGACTACTGTGGCTGGTTATCACAGAAGTCTTGTCTTTGCATGTTGTATTTCATGACATTTGTCACTTTTGAGCCTTGAAGCTGTTACCTAGTCTCTCCAGTATTGACTCTGGAAGGAAATAGCAACAAGAAGACACATCTCTTCCAGGTCTGTGCTTTGATTGTGTGATTCAACATGGAAGCTTCTGCCTGCCCTGTGAAGCTCCAGCTGGACTCCAGGGCTCCCTCTCCTCACAGTAGTTCCTCCCTGCACCGGTCTTCCCACACCCTGGCTCAGCTCAACACTGCTTCTTGAGACAAAAGCCAGCCCTGTGCCAGGCTACCATGCCCAGGGCAGCCATGCTCTTCCTGAAGAAGCCCAGGGCATGCCACTGAGACAAAGGTGATCTCTCCAGTCCTTGGGTCCTGTCTTATCTTCTTCCCAACCTGGAAATAATAACTGCCTTTGCAATGTGCTACATCGTTTCTCCTGGAATCATTTTCCCTTGTCATTGCTTAACTAAGTTTTACCAGTAAACATTCTTCGCATTACATTTTCTGGAACATATTAAATGTTCTAGTAAACAGCATAGTTTTTCAGTCACCTGAACTGACTCTGATTGTAACAAGCATCGACTAAATGACTTAAGTTTGCTAAAAACTTTCTGCACTGCAATTCAAATTGTTGATGCGGTATCAAACTCAACTGTCTCGTATTTTTCTCTAATGAATCTGATGTGATGAGTTGCAAGACAATGCTTATTGAGCAATACTTGTCTATGTAAAAGTCGTGGAAACAGTGAGCGTCAGAGTCAAAAGTAAATAACTTTTCTAACTTGATTTCATTATATCATCATGAGCATATAAGGAATAAAAAAAACACTTTTGCTATTTAAAACGTGGCTATCATTTCTACAGCACTCGCTTTTGCACACCCACTTACCAACTATTGGTCAAATTCTTTATTTGGAACCAACATTTGGAGTCTCGTATTCACAGTATACATAGAAAATGATTACTTTCTGCTTGCTACCTTACCAGAATAATTGGAACAAATACATTTTAAGACTCACTCCAAGTGGTTCATTTGCAAGTATAAGTAAGTTGCTCGATGGATTTGGAAGTGTATCTTTTGTATGGCCAACTGTTCTTTTCTTAAAGTTAGTAAAGTTTCACAACTTTGAGGTTTGTGAAAAGGGAAAACTGTAATTTTAGCAGACAGTGTTGTTCTTAGGCGTGGACAAACTTGGGTTCTTGCCCAGCCTCCCAACTGTAGGATTGTACTGCTCTGCAGCACGCCAGGGCCTCTGTTTTCTGCTAATAGACCACAAGTTTTCTTGTGCATTTTCTATTGTAACGGATGATAAAAACAGATTCCTACAGAAAACTCCGTAGAAATGTACACTGCTTATACCAGAAACACTGAAAAAAAATTTTTCCTATTTTAGTATTCATGGCATTTCTCTTTTTTTCCTTTTTGTCTTTTTGGCAGAAAACAGAAGCACAGGCTGGCTCGGCTGGCACCTCAGCTCAAAGGAAAAAAAAAATAGAAAAAAAAAAGAAAGAAAGAAAAATCAGAAGAAAGGAAAATCAAGGCACAGATGGCGCCAAACGTTCTCAAAGCCTCCATGATGAGAAGTTCTGAGATGGAGGTCGGGTTGGGCAGCCATCCCTTGGATGAAAGGTTTTTGAAAGATCTCTTCTTCAGTTTAGGTTAGAGAAAGGAGACAGGTTGGGAAAGCTAATTCAAAAAGAAGATTAAGTCATCCAAAAGGAAAAGGACTTCATGAAAAAAAAAAATGTGGGCAACCTGAAATTCTCCAGGTAATTGCTCTAAGAGAAGGATGAAAAATAGTCATGGCCTTGGGCCATTTTTACTTTTCTTAAGTAGACTTTCTCCAAAGTACATATGAAAATGACAGCTATCATAGGCAATGTGATTAGATAACCCTTCCTGAAAGTCTTAAAATGCATAAAGACCAGAAAAGAACGTTGTAATCATTCTTACTAATCACAGAAGCAAAACTATTATCCTTCCTGAGTCTCAGTTATAGAAAAGTCTCCCCGGTCACATTCTGCACCCTTGCATCCTATAGAACAAAAAGTTCTAGTAGTGACTCTGAAAAAGCTTGCACTCAAATCCCAAATACTAGCAAGCACCAAAGGAACCAGAGTAACTCCTTATAAGCTCTTACTAAATTAGTACACAGTGGTAAAATCGGGGCTTCCTTCGTAGTCATTTAGCAACTACATCACCTATAAAAATACAGTAAATAATTGCAGATAATATTTAATTGACGTCAAGTAACTATGCCTCCTCAACTTTAGGAGCCTCTTGAAATCCATCATTTCTGAGAGTCAGAACAAATTTGTGATTTCCTACAATAAGTGCTCCAAAGAGATAACTTTCTTTTAAGCAAAAGTTTTAAAAGGCTGATTAGAAAAAAAATCAAAGAGCTTCTGAGAGAAGTGATGTCGAACACAAGCGAATCACAGGCACGCCGAACACATTCAATTTCCCTTACAATCCTTCCTGTAGGTATTTTACTCTCCGCCAGACGCTTCATCTGGGTCCAGCTCCCCAAAGCCATGTTCATCTCCCCTGTCTATCACCCTCATAGCCCCACCCTCAGAATGTCTATGTTTAGTCTTCAGATGGAGATGTCCCCTCTAAACTCCCCATCTGACAGCACCTGCTTAATTCACATTACCTTAGGGATGTGTTAAACTGCAATGACAGCTGTAATATAAGCCTCCGTGACTAACTACATCCTGCCGATGAGTTACTGCTCATCTTCATGTTCTTGAAAGCACACTAGAGATACTTTATCTACAAACATGTTTCTTACCAAGGGGATCTCCAGCACTGAAGAGGATAATAGGGGTATTTGGGGAAAGGCAGGATCTTGTATCAATCTTAAATTATAATTGTTCCTCAGTACCTGTGGGGTCTAGTTCCAGAATCCTCTGTGAATAACTAAACCCGTATGGCATAGTACTGCATGTAACCTAGACACTCATCCCATATACTGCAAGTTATCTCAAGGTTGCTCATAAAACCTAAGGCAATGGAAAAGATAAGTAAATAGTTGTTATACTGTACTGGTTAGGGAATAATGGTAAGAAGAAAAAGAAATGTGCAATTTAAAAAAATGTTTTTTCTTTCTTTCCTTATTTTTTCCTTTTCTTGCTTCCTTAAATATTTTCTATTAGTGGCGCATTGCAGTTATGGCCATGAAACCTGAAAACACGGACAGCCAACCGTATATCATTTTTGGTCATAGCTGAAACACAGATAAGGGCTATATAGGTTCCATAAATAAGTTAGAGTGTGCAGGTAAAGAAGAATGGGTAAAACCAGAAAATCAACATGATACTGAGCATTGCAGCTTCTACTCCACTCCATTTGATCATCTCCATAAAGAATTAAGGAAAATCTGTCAAAAGAGATTACTATTTTTTAAAAGAAAAAAGAAGTCAGAAAGCTAGACTCCTGAGTGAATCTCCCTGTTTTTAATATTAAGTTTTAAAAAACTTAGTCATGTGAAATTGATAAAAACATATTTGGAACTTATTACCACCTGTGCCCATCATTTTGTTTAGGATGCCAACATGAAATGCATTTCTGGGAAGAGGTTGAGGACCTGAATATTGCACCGAAGGAGAAGAGGGCATCAAGAAAGAGCTGCTAAACTCCAAAACCAAGGAAAACGGAGTACGTGCTTCAACACAGTGCTACTCACTAACAGAACCACTGGCAATAGGCATGAATTTATAAGATCTCTAAACAATTTAAAAGTAAATGGTTAACTATGAATTAAGACTTTTGAAATAATAATAAGTAAAAACAGATTAAGATTATTTTCATTTGAACGTCAAAATCTTTCATGCAAATGATTTCCTCCTGTAATTTTCTGCATGAATGTGGAACTAACAAAAAAGGAGTAAAAGGTCTTTACATTTTTGTTTTGTCATTGTTGCTGTTTATTGCACCACAAATGGAGACAACTGAACAGAACAAATTTTCCACTTTCAGGTATTTGCATGCCACACAGAGGCATACAGTGATGGTGTACTGGGCACAGTATTTCTTTTTATCTAAATTTTTTATTTATTATCAAATTAAAGTTTACATTTGTAATCTAGTTTCAATACTAGTATCAAATAAGGAGGCAATAGATGGGAAGGTAAAGGTAAAACAAAAAAGTCAAAATACAGAGATTGTCAGGAACTATGTGAATACATTATACAAAATTAGGCAAGAAAATGAATAATTTAATGTCATTGTCTATTAACCTAACAGTTAAAATAGGACCAAAATATACATAAAAATGAAATAAAACAATTAGGTAGCACTTTAAGTGGTTCATTATTATTAATTCATTTAGTATTCATTGTAGCTGTGTTGGTCATAATGAATTCATCTGATATTAATGGGAATGTTCAGTAGCAATTTCATTATAATGCAGTTTTAATTCATGTGCCATTAAAGCAAAGCAATGCCAAAATTTATATTTATTTTTTTGAGTACTGTATGTGAGTACAAATTTTTAGAAAACATTAGGACACCGATTATATTCTTTTACCCCAGATTTAAGGTAAATTACAATGTCTTCCTTGAGCTAAACCAATAATGTTAAAGTTGATAGAGGTTCTGGCTACTATAAAATTTATCATATATCAATATTTACTAATATTTAACTGTTCTATCTTATTAAAACTTTTCAACAGATTGACATTAATAAGGCAATAACAAAGAGGTTTTAGACTTTGTATCTTCCGTTTTTGTGAAAATACAGAGGTAAATTAGATATGTTGGGCATTTCATTGGAACAAATAGTTATTTTATTTATTATTTTATTTTAGTTAATTAAGTTTATTGGTACATTTTAGATATACATAATGATCACATTCATCATATGAAATTTGTACCTGTACATGATATATCTTGACTCATATTTTTGCCCCATTCCCCTCCCCTCCCTTTCCTTCTTTTCTCATTTTTCTTTTCCCTTCCTTCTTTTCCCTCTCCCCCTCCCTAGTTCTCCTTCCTATTTGAACATTTTCTTCCTATTTCACAATATCCATTATGCAATCAGTTCTTATTTATACTTTCTGTTTCTCACACCAGAGAATCCAGGCAATATTTGAACATGTGTGTCCAATTTGTTTCACTTAATAGTATGGGCTCAAGTTCCATCCATTTTCCTAGAAATGTCTCAAGTTTATCTTTCTTTATGGCTGAGTAGTACTCTATTGTATAAAAAAAAACCCCACATCTTCTTTATCCATTCATCAGTTGATAGGCATTTGGGCTGTTTCCAAGATTTAGCTATAATAAACTGTGCTGCTATAAATGTGGGTGTGCATATATCACTGTGGTATGATGCTTTCAATTTTTTCAGGAAGATAGCAAGGGGACTAGGTGGGTCAAATGGAACCTCTGGTTTAAGTTTTTTGAGGAATCTACACAGTGATTTCCACAGTGGCTGCACCAGTCTACACAAATAATTCTGGGCGACAAAGGCAAGGCAGGGGGCATTACAATCCCTGACTTGAAATTATACTACAAAGCTTCTGTGATAAAAACAGCATGATATTGGCAAAATAACAGACCTGAGGATGAGTGGAACAGATTAGAAGAAGCAGAAACAACTCCAAGCACATTCAGCTACCTTCTCTTGGACAAAGGGGCCAAATACCTTTACTGGAAGATATTAATAAATGGTGCTGGAAAAACTGGCATTCCACATGCCCAAGACTAAAACCATGTCTCTTACCTTACACTAAACTAAAATCAAAATGGGTCAAAGATCTAAATATTAAAACAGAAACACCAAATCTACTCTTGAGAAAACAGAACTCTTGAAGACATAGGTGTAAGCAAAGACTTTATGAGCAAAACACAATCGTGTGAGCAATATTACAAAGAATCAACAACTGGGATCTCATCTTACTAAAAAGCTTTTGCACAGCAAAAGAAATCACCAACAGAGTGAGGAGACAACCTACAGAGTGGGAACAATTTTTGCTAGCTTTTCCTCAGACAAAGGACTATTATCTAGAACATAAAATGAACTCAAAAATGGCATACCCTCAAATTTAAAGACTCAGTCCAAAAATGGGCATCTGAAATGAGTACACCTTCTCAGATGAAGAAGTACAAATGGCAAATAAATATACGAAAAAATGTTCCACATCACAAGTCATTTGAGAGATGCAAATTAAAACACTGAGATTCCATCTCACTCCAGAAAGAATGATTATCATTAAGAAATCAACCATAACAAATGTTGGTACGCCTATGGGAGAAAAGGAACCCTTCTTATTTTTAATTTTAATTTTTCATATTTTGGCAGTAATGGGGATTGAACCCAGGGCCTCTGCACTGAGCTATACACTATTTTTACTTTTATTATTATATATATATATATATATATATATTTTTTTTTTTTTTTTTTTTTTGAGACATGTTCTCCCTAAGATGCTAAGTTATCCAGGTAAGATTCAAACTTGTCATCCTCCTGTGTCAGCCTCCCAGGGGGCAAAAAGAGAGATTTTACACATTTCAAAAAAAAATCATACCCAAAAATCTTACGCTAAAAATTTAATTCTCTCTAGTCAATAAATAGTATTAGTTTACTTATGATGGATATTGGGAAACCCTGAAGAGAATTTTTCTGTAGATTTGCAATCATAAGGTTTTAATTAAGAACATCAAACTGGCAGCAGAAATGTGTTCAGTATCATGTTTACTGCTGCTTCCTCTGGGGACAACCTGTAAACAATTTTGCCAAACTGCATGAAAAATGACGACAACAAACAACAAAATCTTCAGCATAATTAACTGGCCCACTGAAAGAGCATTGGACCCTTTAGGCAGTTATTCAGCGAAGCATCCAGAAGCAGCTGACCTCCAAATTTCTCCTGTGAAATTCTGTGCTTTAATACATAGTTCACAGGCTAGGTAGCCTACAGACATATGTCTGTATAATCTGTTCTTTTATTCATTATTGTGGAAATAATTAATTGGAATAGTTATTTTAGTACAGCAATAAGAGACTGTCTGTCTCTCTAACCTACACTATGAATTAAAAATTTTTCAGGAAAAGCTTTTATAAATTTTTGCTACTTTCTTGTTTAAAATAAATCATAAAAATAAACTAATAAAAATCCCACAAAAATGTAAAGTAATCTGTTAAGATATTACAAGGTCATAATATTTTTAAAAAGACTTGTCCCACTGACTTTTTATTTTCCTTTTGCTATCGGGGGATATAGTGTTTCACCAGTTGCAAGGACTGGCCTCGAACTCCCAGGCCACAGTTGTCCTTCCCTTCAGTGTGATTTACTACCAAGCCCAGTTTAAATTACAGTTGGAAACAGCTGAAACACTGGGGAAAAGGTAAGAAAGAGAAGCTTTCAGCATTGTAATTTTTAAAATATTTTATTGGTACATCTGTTTTCTTCCAGTCTTCGCCTTCACCTTGGATGTTGTCTCCTGGCTTCCAGTGCAGACCCTTCAGCCTTCCATCACAGATGGTTTGGGCTCCTGATACAGACTCACACAGGACACCACAGTGAGCGCCAGGTCTTTGACAGGACCTTCGGATCTCCAGTGCACAGACAGACCTTTTGGACTCTTCCACACCCGACTCTGTAGGCAGCCATTGTAAGCCAATTTTGTGACTTCTCATATATTTGCATATCTTGTACTAAATCTGTTTCTCTAGTAAGCACTGACTGATACAGAATTTGGTACCGTAAAAGTGGGATCATTGTTATGACTGTACCTGACCATGTGGTTCAGGAGCCTTTGGAACTGGCTTGCGGAAAGGGTTTGGAAAAGTTTGGAGATGTCAGATGACGAAGCAGTCCTAGAATGCCGTAAGCTGAACTTGAGGAGAGATTCTGGTCAGAGCTCAGAAGACCAGAAGGCTGATGGAAATGCTGCCTGTAAAGACCAGACTCAGGAGGTTTCTGCTGAGAAGGATTGCACTGGTGCTCCGGATGATGTGTGTTATGCATTGGCAGAAAGTTTGTCTGAATTTTTTGCTCATGTCCAGAGACTTCGCCTGAGACTGAGATTAAGGTCTGTGAACTACTTAGTCTGGCAGAAAAATTTTCAAGGCAGTCTAATGTTTAGGCAATGGCATGGTCACTGTTAGGGGCTTTTAGCCAGATTTATGTTGAGAGTCAAGAACAAAGAGCCCAGCAGAATGATTTAAAAATTTTTGAATTTGGCCAGAAAGGAGACTCCAGTAAAGTTTTGACCTGCAAAGATGGAACAGAGGAGAATTTGGTTGCTGAAAAGACTAGCAGGAAAAAGCCAAGTATTTCAGAAGATGACAATAGAAAAGATAACCTGAGGACATCATAAAAACTAGCAGGATTCCACACTTCACAGTCTAAAAATTGCAAAAGGGAAAGACTTTGCTTTAAGAAGGGAGTCCCAGAGCATCATGTTCTAGAATGGCAGTGACCTAGGGAAGTTGTTCCTTGGGATTTGCTCATAGACACTCAACCCCTACAGCTGGGAGGGAAGAAAGCCTGGCTATTGCTCCACATGGCCACAGACCTTAGCATCATCCACGTGGTGCTGGTTTTAGGTGTATACAGGATGCAAGAGTTGTGGGATCAGGAAGACTTCCACCCAGATTTCAGAAGAAGTCCTGGGAGGCCAGGCAGTGTGCCCCTGAAAGGGCAGTGTGTGAAGCTGTAAGTGTGAAGCTGAGGGTCCAGTGGAGATCCCAGAAGTTTGGAGAAGCCAGGAATATGGATCATTGGAAGAAAACTACATGGAAGTAGCACAGCTGGCCCAAAGAGAAGCCATGGGTGCTATAACCACTGGCAGTGTCAACCAAGCCCTTTGGAGTTCACAGTTTGCCATAGACTGCCTTGGATGCTGGACAAGGAACTATAGGACTTAATGTTTGCCCTGCTGGATTTTGGACTTGCTTTGGTCCCATTCTTTTGTATCCCCCTATTTGTAACTTTTGGAATAGAAATGTCTATCTTGTGCCATTGAATGTTGGAAGTATTTAACTTTATTTTTATTTGTACAGGGGCTCCCAGCCAAGAGTTTGACTTAAATCTCAGAAAAGACTTTGGATTTGGACTTCTCAGCAATGCTAAATCTGTTAGGACTTTGCCAACTTTCACAGATAGCCTAAATTCCTTTTACATAAAGGGATGTACAGGAATCTTTGAAGGGCAGGTGCAAAATGTCATGGCTCGTATCTAGATGTCTCCCTAAAGCCTCATGTGATCATAGGTGGAGTATTTAAGAGGTGGCCAGATCTAGGGTGTGTGATGCTGGGATCAAGGATGTGAAGCTGGGATTGATCCATGCTGCGATGCTAGGACTAAGGCTGCCCCATCCTGGGTATGAATGCTACCCACCCAGGTAAGTAAACTCGATAAGATATAAGGGGCAGAAAGAGGGTTTCTGCTGCTGCTTGTCTTCTGCTGCTTCTTACCCACTCTGAGCTGCCCCTCTACCATGCCATTCTGCCTTGGAGCTAGCCAGCTATGAACTGAAACCTCTACACACTGTGAACTACAACAGACTTTTCTGCCTTTAACTTTGGGTGTTTAGTATGTTGTGTCAGCAACAAGAAAAATAACTATAACAGCAGTATATAATGACTGCATTCCTCAGAAGGCGATACATGAAAAAACACTGAATGTTAGAGAATCAGAAGAGTTATCTCTGGAAGAAGAGAAACTAATAGGAGGAAGAGTTTCTGGGCCATAGCACAAGAAGAGGCAAAAAAAGTAATGTTCAACACAATAGCTGAAGATATTAATCTGGTGTTCATAGAGGTCATGGTACTCAGAGTTCGTAGAGCAAAGTAGGAGAGCAGAGAGAGGGAGAGGGAGAGGGAGAGCTACCTACAGCAGATCCCTTTGAGCCTTCACTTGGTACTAATCAGTGCGTATGTGTGAGAAACCACTCAAGACTGGGAGAAGAACCTCATAGTAAGAAGAGGGAGAAAACTTTCTACTACAGAGGACTGAGAATAGATATCATTCATACCACCCATGGTAGAAAAGGTTTGACAGACAACCAGGACAATGATTTCTGACAGAAAGAAAACAAACCACTGACAAGCATCAGGTTGAGTACTCAGAAGGTTAAGTTATGCCTCATGAACAGGATCAAATTTGTCCTAACCTGAAGTCTCCTTCAATGTGAATAAATAAAACTCAAGAACAAGTTTCGAAAGTTTCATGCTTTTTCCAAGAAAATTGCTACCAACTATATTCAGTATTTATAGAAATAAAAAAGCAGTTGAGAAGGTAGAATTCATAATACATAGAACCTAATAAAATTTACTAGGCAAGGGAAAAAAGTAGAAAAATATCATATTTAATGAGTAGAAAATCAGTCAATAGAAATTGACCCAGAAATAGCATAGATGATAAAATTAGTGAACAATCCATTAAAACAGGTATTACAATTACATTTTATATCTTTATGTGGGTATAAGAGTGATTGAATAGTTAAGTAGATATATGGAAATAAAAGAGTTGCAACCAATCTTCTAGAAAGGAATGGCTCAATGACCAATATAAAAATTTGATGAATGATGTTAAGAGTAAATCAGATTCTACAAAAGAAAAAAGTAGTTAGCTCAAAGAAACAATATAAGCTATTCAAAATCAAACATGCAAGAACAAAACATTAAAAAAATTAAGTCATGTTGAGCTGTGGTCCTTTAGGTATATGTAATTGGACTCCTAGAGGAAAGGAGAAAGGAGAGAAACAACAAATGTAGTTTTAAGAATTGTACAAATAGAATAGTATAAACAAGAAAAATAGTTTTAAGTGTCGTACAAATAGAATAGTATAAATGCAAAAAAAAAGAAAAACAAAGATCTATCATAATCAAATTTATTAAAATGGATGATAAAGAGTAATTCTTTTTTTTTTTTTTTTTTTTTTTTTTTTTGTGGGTACCGGGGGGACGACCTCAGGACCTCGCGCGCCAACAGGCACCCGTGCCGCTGAGCGATATCACCGGCCCCTTTTTCGTATGTGGGATCCGGGAGTCGAACTCGGGCCCTCGCGCTTGCAAGGCAGGCGCTTATGCCGCTGAGCCATCTCACCGGCCCAATAAAGAGTAATTCTTAAAATTAGAGAAGAAAAATTTTTATCAGCAAAAAGTACAAGACAGAAGAATGGAGAAATACCTTTGAAGCACTCAAAGGTATGAATTGAAACTGAAATGAAATGAAATGAAATCTATACTCTCCAGAAATACCTTACAGAAACAAAGCAAAATTGTTATACTAAATATACTAAATTTTATCCAAAAAGACTTCAATATGTGAAATTCAAAGAAAGTATTTTAATAGATGGAAGATTACATTAGATTGAAATGCAGTGACAAAGTCAGAAAGAACAGGAAAACGGCGTGTATGTAAATAGATTTTACAATGTTTAACTTCATTTTTTATCTCTTTGAAAGGTAACACACTCATAAAAGTAAAAAAAAAATAACATTTATTTTTGTCACTCTAAAATAGAAAAATACGTGACCGACAGAGACAGTATTAAAGATGG
The DNA here is from genome assembly GCA_028451465.1 of Erethizon dorsatum. Classification (NCBI taxonomy): domain Eukaryota; kingdom Metazoa; phylum Chordata; class Mammalia; order Rodentia; family Erethizontidae; genus Erethizon; species Erethizon dorsatum. The sequence goes on along the minus strand of CM051838.1, from coordinate 47,377,430 downwards.
TAGTGGTAAATGGATGCCCACTATTGTCAGGATCTTATAAATAAAGTAGTACAAAATTACTTAAAACTAAGTGTGATAAACTAGGAATGAATAACCTAAATAACACACCATAAAGAAGTACTACAAGTTATATGGAATAAGTTCACAAAGGATGTAAACTGGAAACATAAAAAATAGTTGAAAAGAATGGTATAAAAGAGGAAAAGATAATAAATAACAAACACATGGGAAAATAATAGACTAATACCAAGTTGATATATTTAATCTCAACTATATCAATTAACATGCTTATTGTACATTGACTAAAGATCCTAATTAAAATGCAGAATTTTTTCTTATTTAATATGAAAAAAATACCTTCATTGCAAGTCAGATTAAAAGTAAAAAGATATAAAATAATATTCTATGCAAACACGAAGAGGATAGAGTGGCAAAAACATTGAGAAAAGCAGACTTCACAGTACAGATTACTACTATAAAGATAAAGGGCTCAATTTATTAATATGTCACAAAAAACTGGATATTCACCTGCTTAATAGAGATCCAAGATTCATGAAGTAAAACCCCATAAATCTTCAACATACTGGAAAAATCTAGATATTAGAGACTACACAATATATATTATGCAAAGGATTATTTTGAACTTAATGCTTATATATAAAAAAGGAAGAAGCTCAAATCTATTATCTCAGCTTATGCTTTGGCAAAGTAAACAGAGAGAGGTTAGGAGAAGAGAAAATAAACATAAAAATATGCAGAAAAAAGGAAGTAAAGTTGAAAGTGTAATAAAATATGCATAAAAGCAATGGAACTACTATACCTGATTCTTTGGGATGATCTCAAAACTGTATAAATCTGTATTCAGGACTATTTTAACATATAAGTTACCCACTTATGAAGAAAAAGAGGCAACATAAGTACAGTTCTGAAAGATATTAAAAGGAGAATGGGATATTATAAACGATTTAGGCAACTATATTCTGTGTTGCTGGAAAATGTGTCAATTGTACACAACCTGAGAAAACTAAAGAGAAGGCTATTCTTATCCAAATACTAAAACCAAGCAGATATTACAAAAAAACCCTGCAGACAAATATATTTCATAAATATAGATGCACAAATTCTTAATAAAATTTAGTAAATCTAACATTATATAGAAAGAATGATCCTTTATGACCAAGTCAATTTTATCCCAGGAATGTAAAACAGACTTAAAATTTTAAAATTAATTGATGTAATGTTCCCTATTAAAAGTTACAATGAAGGGCCAGTGAGATGACTCAGCGGCATAAGTGCCTGCCTGGCAAGCGCGAGGTTCCGAGTTCGACTCCAAGTACCCACATAAAAAGGAAAAAAGGGCTGGTGATATTGCTCAGCGTCACAAGCGTCTGCTGGCAAGCGCGGGGTCCTGAGTCCGACCCCCGGTACCCACATAAAAAAAAAAGTTACAATGAAAATTCGGTGTGTGTGTGTGTGTGTATATATATATATATATATATATATATATATATACACAATAAAACAACAAAGTCCAAAATCTACTCCTGTGAAAACACTGTCCTCCAAGAAAACCAGAGTAGAAAGTAACATCCTTAAGCTAATGAAATTTGAAGGCTGCTGCTGCTATTATAAATGGTAAGGGAATGTATGCTGCCCTTCTAAGATTAAAAACAAGGCAAAGATGCGTACTTTCATTGCTTATATTACAATTATGTAACATTCAGTTCTTTACAAATCTTTTCCCCATTTTGTATTTATGAAAATGTTAAATGTTAAGCACCAATGATAGAAAAAATTGTACTAGCTAATCTAAAAGTCATTTTGCTAGGGTGAAAAAATGGCAACTATTATTACACTGTATACTTTTGAATACAAACAATTGACGCAGTATCCTTCTTCCTGACCCCCCAAATCAAGTGCAAGACTTAGCACAAAGAGGGTTCATGGGACTGAATGCAAGAAGGAGCAGACACGGCTGCCGTGATATGATTCTCAATATATTTTCATCATTAGTAGGATGTTCACGTTAAGAAGTATCCTTCTGTTTCTCCATTTTTTACCACTTCCAGTCATATTGTTGCAGAGGATGGCAGAAATATCTTCCTGACTTCACATAGCCAAAAGAAGACAGTAATTCCAACCTTCCTCAATTCACCTTGGATTCCCTTCTCAGGAAAGGGCGCCACCACAATCTACCCAGTAAGTTACTCCTATCCATCCGGGTAGTTGCCTAATCCCCAAACCTGGAAGTTACCCTCTCATTCTTCTTATTTGCTTCGTGTTATGCAGGAATATGCACTGTCTCCTCTCCCAGACAAATTCATCTGGCATTTAATCAGTTCTTACTATCGCGAATATAATGCTAGATCCAGTGTCTTCTCTCTCAATAACCCATTCTGTCAGTGCGCAGCATTGATTTTAAATCACAAATTGGATCAAATCAGACACTTGCCTAAAGCCATCAGTGCTTTCTACCTGTACCAGAAGAAACTTTAAACTCTTCACCAGGCACTAGGAGATTGTACGTGCTTTAGACCCTTTTCCATCTTTCCAAATTCACATCTTTCTTTTTCTTCTCCATCACCCATCCACACATTCCCTCCGTCTTACTAATGTATACTTTCACACCTCATAGTCTACGCTTTTCATCTCTCTGCTTGGAACATTCTTCTCCAGGTCTTCGTGTGAGTCCTTTCTACTTTTACCTAAGGACCTCTTCCATGAGGCATTTCTAGAACACCCTAACCAAGGCAGCATCTCTTATCTGACTGCCTTTGTCTATTACATAATCATTTCCTCACAGCACTTACGTCTGTCTTTAATACTACTGAACAGCAGAATCCCAGTTTCTCTTCTCCCACCTCTAGAACAGTGACTGGTGATTGGCAAACCCTTAATACAGTGTGTCTACTGCGTGACTTAGGAACTCTGGAAACTGCTCAAACTGTACGAGCTGGAAAGTAACCTCTGCTCTCAGGAAACAACAGGAAGAGGGCCGGAAAGGAAATTCTAAGTCACCTAAACTTTTATTATGAAATAATGTAATAAATTTATAAAATTAGTGGCAAACATGAGACTTGATCTTTAATAGCTGCCCTCTTCTTTCTTGATGGATCATAAGCCTGTTCTTAGGAATAATTATTCTCTGGGTGAAGATGAATTGTATGCCTGACTACTGGTCAGTAGTGTGTCTTATTTCAACTTGGATCAGAAAATATTAGCAAAAATATGAGTTGTCTTGAGTCTTGTGCTGACAGCTTTTGGTGCTTCGCCTCCACGAACAGTGTTGTTTCATGTATTAACCTGTATGAGGTCAGTGTTCTTCCAGGTTATCGATCTTCACACAGGACCTGCACCTTAGTACCAATTTGAGAGTAAGGGTCAGAAAGGAAGTTCTCCAGGAAAATCAAACACAACAGATTTGTATATTCCATTCTTTCATTCTTTTTTAAAAAAAATGTATTTTAGTGACTTCATATCTTATGCACACACATGGGTCATTCATTAAATGAAATTGCTACTTTATAACTTGAAAATTAAGCCCAAAGCATGATTTATGTAAGATGTCTTTGTGTTCAGTTTAAAAAAAGAACAAAGTACACTGGCATAAATGTGAGTTTGGCAATATGCTTTGGCAATTAGCAAAATGAGGTCATCGATGAGTTAGAAAATGGCAAAAGCTCTAAAGACATCTAAATGAAATCTCATATGTACACATAGGTATGTAGTATGTGGGTAATTTATTAAGAAAAATTATAAATAATTGCATTGTGCCTGCTCTTGGGGGAATACTATTTCAAAGGGATGGATGATCAGCCTAGAGCAGCATTTCCCAATGTGCAAATATTAATAGGTATGACTAGGGCATAGAGTTCAAAGCACAAAATAAACTGCATCTAATTTACTGTGGAACATGTTTTCTAACTTGAGCACTATATTGAAAGGTCATCTCTACAGAGAAGACCTCTCTGAGGACACTATATAAATTAGACTCTCTTCACTCTGCTTGCTCTGTTTTATTCCTTGTTGCACTCATCTCCACCTATCAGGAAATCATAATATTGTGTATGTCTTTGACTCTGTATTGTCTATCCACTAAAATACAAACTGCTTTTGGACAGTGATTTTCATTTATTCACAACTCTTTGTCATCGTCAATAATTATGTCCATAGACTAGTAGATCCTGAACATATATACTTGTTGAGCAGATAAATAAATTAATTTTTATTTGCTATATGCAAATCTTTACTGTTATAAAAACCAAAATACACATTCGATCTCTTACATGTGGTTATGATTCTATTGTCATAAAGTATGAGTGACCTTAAAAGTTAAAAGGCTCTATTCTCTCAAAACTACTAGAAAAAATTCAAGTTGAATCACATTTAAATCCAAATTGACTTTCATAGTAGAAGTCTTCTGATGTAAATTTTTAATGGTTATTAAAGGTATTAAATAAATCACTTAGCAAAATATTTTGTTATCAGTTTACAAAATATTCTGTTTAAGAGAGTTCCACATGAAAAACTGTGTGTTTGGATGGTGTGAGAATGTGGTAGCTAAGTTTAATTGTGTGAACTTGATTGGTTTGGCAGCCACAGAGGAGATCAGCGAAGCACACTTCTCTCTGGGTCATGGAGGCTCCGCTTCCTGGCCCCCCGGGAACTCAGAAGCCTGACTTCACCACACATTTCTGCCATGATGTTTCTGCCTTGGAACCAGCCAACCATGGACTGAATCCTCTGAAACACTGACCCAAATTAAACCTCTCACCCTTTAAGTTGTAGGTGCTGGGTATTTTATCTCAGTGATGGTAAAAGTGAATAACGCAGATGGACCTACTATTTTGTTTCTTTGTCCCATTTCCATATGGAGGTAGGCTTACTGTCCTAAAATGCAAGTATCCTAATCTGGCAATTGTCAGTCAGATAGAGTCCACTTTCCTATTTCCTCTTTTCAAATAAGCTTTACATCTGTTTAGAGAAGGGAGAAATCTTCTCCCTTATCTTAATCTCACTGTGTGGCAAAATGAATAAAGTAAAGTCACAGTAGTATATAAGCATGTTACTGATCACATGGACTTACTAGGTAAACACATTTTCTTCATGCTTGCCTTTACATAAAGAATGTAATCAATGTTGAATCCTCTTGATTCAAGTATGACATAACCATGGATATATGCATGAAATAAATTTTTAAAAATAGTGTTTTCTATTTCTTATGAACTACATATATCTAAAAATTTTAATTTTATTTATAACAATCAAGTATTTTAAATATAAATGTTGTTTTGACTAATTATTTGGTAACAATAATTATAACTCAATTAAGAAAAAAATAAACTCTGGAATCTGGTGATGGAGTACAATTTAGAAAAGTATAATATAGAGTGTGTATCTTTATTCAGAGAAGTACGATAAAGAGATCAATAATGCTTCCATGCATAAAATACATATTATCTAAGGATAACATGGTGTTGGGAGAGTGAAAAGAATATTCAAGTTCTGGGAGAAAATTCTTAGAATTCCAAGGAATTATATGCTATTTGTGACTGTAATAAATATCTTTTCTTCATATATTTAAATAGATGATATTCAGTATCAAATTGCTACAATATTTTTATTCCAAAGGATTATTTAAAGTAAAAATGCAGCAGCTTTCTTCCAGAATGTAAATATTTGAAATTTTCTTGAAATTTTATCCTTTGTTGCTATTTAAATTCATCATGAACATTTTTATACGTCAACTTAAAATGTGCAAGTTAATGCACGTGGTTTTGCAGTTCCTCTGGGGATGTGAGCAAAGTAGCTGAAAGAGACTGTGGCAGATTGTATTTTGAAACTTAAATTCTAGTTTCTACAGGTAAACATTTAAAGAAACCCATGAGATTTGATATTGCATCTTTTCTAGAAATACTGTTGACATAGTTCAGTTTATTCTACTAGATAAACAACTGTTGGAATTTTTGCTGTAAAAATTCTGGACATTTTCTGAAGTGCCATTTTTCTTCATGCAGTAAATTATTTCACTCCTAGTTTGCATAGTGTGATTTTCTTTCAAATGCAAAATTAACTTATTTTTATTGCATTGATGTGTCCATTTTTTTTTTTTTTTGTGGGTACCGGGGGGTCGACCTCAGGACCTCGCGCGCCAGCAGGCGCCCGTGCTGCTGAGCGATATCACCGGCCCCTTTTTCGTATGTGGGTTCCAGGAGTCGAACTCGGGCCCTCGCGCTGGCAGGGCAGGCGCTTAAGCCACTGAGCCACCTCACCGGCCCGATGTGTCCATTTTTAAAGCCACTTCTCATTTTAGTAAGGAAAAAGTGATAAAATTGGATATCTCAATATAAGGATAATGCTACTCAGGAATACAATATATTAGAATATAAGTGCAAACTCTTAATTCCACAGTGGTGTTAGCAAGATGACAAAATAAAATAACTCAACTTCTCCTTTTTCTCATAGAAGCTTTGATTCAGCAACAATACACAGACCAGTTTCGTCTGTGAGAAGTCCAAAAATCAGTTATGAGTTTGTTGCATGCAAGAAAATGTAAAACCAGCTTCACTGAGCTTGTCAAAAAATTCATGGCAACCTCTCTCCCATAGTCACTTCCTTCAGCACGGGTCTCAATGATTGCGAATAACCTCCCATCTCCTGGTTTCTACTTGGAGCAGGAGACAGAAGACTAAACCATCCTTTTATTGTTTGATTTTGGGGAAATATCCCCCAAGAACTGGCATCTGTCCTACCCATTGCATAGGGACACAGTGTGCACTAGATATGTGGTGGCTGCTGAGAACCAAAGGCACTGAGCAGATGCTACTGCTTAGCACACAAAAGCCAGTGTAGCTTGGTGGTCTCTACCACAGGAAAAGAGAGAAGAGTAAAGTATGCTTTCAATGGTCTCATGGGGGTGGTTGCCACTCAAGGATCTCGCTTTTGTTTCATTTCCCTCAAAGCATGAACAGGACCTGCCATACCCTGAATAACTGTGAATGACTGAGGAAAGGTTGGGCAGCATGTTGGTGCTTCATGAGATCTGCAGTACTGAAGACAAAACTGGAGGGAGCAAGAGATTACAAGTGCCTAGAAACAAAGAAACCAAGTCTTTCTGTTTAGGAACATACACCCACAAGTCAGGGAAGACACATCTACAGAAAAAAATTAAGATAACCCCAAAATATTTACCCAGTTTGATTGAGCAGGGCTTTTTTATACTAACCAATCCAAAACTGAGAGGTGACTTTTTTTTTTCAAATCTGTGGACTTTTAACACAGAATAATAAGGAATATGAAGAGAAAGAGAAAAAAAGTGGTTCAATCAAAGTACAAAGTAAATCTCCAGAAATTCACCTTGGCTATACGGAGTCCCTAAGATATAGTCAAAATAATCATCCTAAAAATGTTCAAAAGCTCAGAACAAAATGAAAATGTCAACAGAAATGGAATAAAAAGAATACAATTGAAATTTTGGAAATCAAAAATGTAATAACCAAATTGAAGAATTCATTTGATGTGCTCAGTAGCTAATGTGATCCAATGGTAGAAATAATCTGTGAATTTGAAGACAGATCACTGGAAGTCACCCAGCTGGAGTAGAAAAAATAAAACAACAAAAAAAAGTACAGAAAACCTAAGGGATTTATGGGACATGAACATTTGGACCAGTATAAGTATCATAAGAGCAATAGATACCAGCTACTATGACAGAATAATATTTACTATGAAAAGTAGAATCATGGCAGGAAAAGGTAAAAGGGCTTATTTAAATGAATAATGCTTAAAATCTTTCCAAATGAGTAGCACAAATTGTGCACAAAAATTCAAGAAGCCCCAAAATCCCAAATAAGTTGAATCCTAAGAAGTCTGTATGAAGACAGTGTCTTAGTTACTTTTCTCTCAATGCAAAGACAAAACACTTGACACCCAAAGTTAAAGGGGGAAAGGTTTATTTACCTTACAGTTTGTAGAGGTCTCAGTCCATAATCTGCTGGCTTCAAGGCAGGGCAGCTTCATAGAAGAGAATAATTTATAGCTCCCACAAGGTAGCAAAACCAATGAGGGAGTTTAACAGCACCTTTCTGCCCTTTTTATACTCTATGTAGGCTGCTGGGATTAGGTTGGTCCCAAACCAATCAGTGAATTTATCACACACCCTAATCCCAGCATCACACACTCTAGATTCAGCCACTTCTGAACTTCTGCCCCCATGACCGCATGAGGCTTTGGGCAGACATCTAGACACAAAACATAACAGAAATATAATCAATTCATCAAAAGTCAAAGCAAAGAGAGAATTTTGAATATACCAAAAGTGACTCATCACATACAAGGGAGCTTATATAAAACTAAGAGTAGATTTATCAGTAGAAATCTTCCAGGCCAGAAGTTTAAGATGATCTGTTCAAAGTGCAAATAGAAAAAAATATTTGCACACAATAACACAATATAGAACAAAACTATCTTCAAAATAATAAATGTCAAGACTTTTCCAGAAAAAAAAAAGCTAGGAGAATTCAACAAGAGGAAGAGGGAGAGATAGAGATGGAGAGACAGACAGAAAGAGAAGAGAAGAGAAAAGGGAGAATGTTTGCTTTGAAGATAGGATCCTGGGCTGCTCTTGAACTGCTGGGCTGAAACAAACCTCTTGGCTCAGCCTTTCAAGTAGCAGGAATGCAAGCACCATCAGCTCAGGGTTGGTTTCTCTTTCATTCTCTCTCTCCCTCTCTCTCTTTTCCTCTCTCTCTCTCTCCTCCTCCTCTCTTTCCTTCTCTCTCTCCTCTCTCTCCTCTCTCGCTCTCACACAAAATAGAGATGGAGAGTGAGGAAGCAAGAGAATTATGCAATACAGCAATGGTGTTGCATAAATCATTTTAAATTCTGGTATAAAAGTTAAGAGATAAAAGAATTATAACTATATCAATATATTAATGGATATATAATACAAAGAGAGAAAATTAATGATTTGAATGGTATGTATATGGGAGTGGAAGGGAAATGAAAACAAAGTTTTCATACAAAATTAAAGTTAAATTTCATTATCTTAAAATATATTATAATATCAGTAAGATTTTTTATGTAACCACCATACAAAGAAAATACCTAGAAATGTCCCAATGATGAGAAAGAAATCAGTTAGTTAATCTCCTCCCCCAAAACAAAAACTCGGCATGACACAAAAAAGTTGGTAAGAAAGTAAAAAAAAAAAGAGCTGTAAGACTGGAAGAAAATAATTAACAAAATAGCAGTAGTAAGTTTTTCCCTAAACTTACTTTAGATATAAAAGGGTTGAATTCCACAATCAAACGGCAGGCAGTTAGTAAAAGGAAGAAAATAATAAAAGTGAAGACAGAAATGAAAAAAAGGATAAAAAAGCAATAGAAAAATATCAAGGAAACCTAAGGGCTGGTATTTTTAGAGGATCAACAGAATTGTATTACTGAGAGTTCTCAAAAGTAACAAAAGCTGACCCACTCTTTCTCATTATTCTTTGACTGTTTATCAGTTCATCAAAGTGCCAACTTTAGTTCTTGGAGGTCTGCATGCAAACCCTCTGCTCAGAAAGCTTGGATCACCATTATTCCTCTGGTCCTTCAGTTGTCTTAGGTTAAGTGTGGTAAATTAAAAAAATAAATAAATAAATAAAGCAGATTGTGGATATTGTGTGCTTATTCACCCTGCACTATCTTCCCAGTTGTTACTTTCATTTGTTTTCTAATCACAAGTGTCCTTGTATAAATGTTTATTACTTAATACACAGAGTTCTACCATCTGAACCAGGCTGCAAGCTTCATGAAGTTAAAATAAAGCGGGTTTTTTGTTTTATTTTGTTTTGTTTTGTTTTTCTGAATTCTCAGCACGTGAAAACAAAACAATGCTTTTCAAACTTCAGTGTCCGTGAGAATTCCTTGGGGTTCTTGTTATGATACACATTGTGATTTGGTCCATCTTGGGTGAAAACCCCAATTTTGTATTACACACAAGCTCCAAGCAGAGGCTGATCTTGCTGTTCTGCTGACCTAAAGGTCACAAATTGAGTAGCAAGAATTTAGTGTTTAAAAATGAGTGAATAACTACATATGGGCTGAATTAGTGGCAATGAATAAATAAAAGGAGACACTATAACCAATTCTAACTTTAAATATATAATCAAGCAAGTTGATAGTTTTGATTATTACATTTCTAGCTATACAATAATGACAAAATCTTGGACAAGTTTTTTTTTTTAATTAACTTCTGTAGAGTTTTTGTAGCTCCCAGTCAATATTACTTAAGTTGACCAGTGATTCAGTGGAAGTGATCTTTTTATTGTGTTGACCAGGAGAACAATTTGGGGATCTATATAGTGTTTGTATTGCTCCCTTAATTAAGAAGATGCCATCACCTGGTCTAAATTTTGTCAACAAAATAAAACTGAGTTTAAGTTTAAAAAGGAGACTCCCTTATCAATCTTCAAAATAAACTAATGTTTCAAAATGAAGATTGCCCATTTTGACTTAGTAAATGTTTCCTGGATAAATAAATAAGTGGCCATTATATATTAGAAAATGATATTGTTTAAAAATATGCAGGTTAATATTAATGAGTTACACAAAGTTTCATAGTCAAAACAGAAGAGGCATAAAATAAGGCAATCATTTTCACAGCAATGTGAACAAGGCACTCTGGAAGCTACAGGGAGAGAAGGGTTTACCTAAGACCTGGAAGCCAATTTTACCCAATTTCACACAACAATGATATGAAATCATTAGCTCAAGTGTGGGAATTCTTTGTGCAGCCTTCCTCTTCATCATTCATCAAAATGTACAAGGATTGTCTGAGGTATTCAGGTGATTGAGGGACTTGTTTAGCTTAATGAAAAGCCAGTATATTATGCACCCTCAGGGTTGAATATAGTCATTGTTTTGTATATTCTTATGTATCTTCAGAAAATGCCATTTAGTTTTGTTAAATGCCCATAAAGCTTCTCAGAACATTTTTAGATGTTATATAGAGTTTCGAGTTTGCTTAAAATTTTATTTCTTTCTTTTGAAGCAAAATAAGGGTAAATTTATGTTTTGAAAGAAATGGAATGAAAGATGGAATTTAGTTTTACCAGATTAATCATATAATATCCTACTAAGTGAAATTCATTTAGAAGATTTTTAAAATGCATGTACTATTATAAATTCATAATCTAGAGTACTATAATTCACAAAACTGGAGAAGACATTAAGGTAAATAAAACTTGATTCACAGCATTGTTCTCTGAAGTATTTATTTAAACACATGCACCCTAATGTCCAAGTTAATAAAACAATTATGCTGATATTTTTAATTAAAATTGCCTATTGATGTAAGAGATATAGTATTTGTTTTCATAGATGTTCCCTGTCTCCACTTCTGAAAGTATGATGTTAAAGTGTTTTAACCGGGTAGAGAAAGAGCTCCCTCAGCGGGAATCTCCATCAACCAAACACTGGTAAATGGGGAGTAAGAGGCAGGAAAAAATGTGAAGGATAGATTTATTTGTTATTTATTCCTATTATGATTTTCTCTTTATCACTTGACCAAGATTTCCAGCAAGGTGTATCAACCTGCTTTGTCCCTATGGGACTGTGAAATAGTGATCAGATAAATACACCTTATTTCCTTCCTCTGCACAGTCATCTTCTGGGCCATGTCCCCCCACTTTCACTGCCCAGGCATTGCACCTCTCAAAAAGAAAGCTCAGAAATTTTATCTTATTTTCATTTTCTAAGAAATCTGAACTAAATCAATTTATACCAGAATTAGCCTGACACTTTTTAATAATGAGACTTTGAGAAAATGGAAAAATGATGGTTATAAATTGTTACCTTAATACATGGTCTGAAAGACAGTTTTAAAGAGATAATTATCCTAGTCATAGGGAAGAAAGTATTGAAAATCAAGCCCAGAATCTGTTCTTGAGTGTCACTGAATTGCATAGGTAATGAAATGCTAAACTCGAGACATTTCTATATCAAAGTCAGAGATTTACTAGGAACATGGTGAAACCTGAGACTCGATCTAAGGATACTGAGAGATTTTCCTTTAATATTTGATGAATTTTGCCATTGAAACAAATTTTAATATCTAATATGTTTATTGTAATCCCTAAGAGAAATACTAAAAAGTAACAGAGTACAAAATAGGCTTAAAGACCAAAAAAGAAAAAAAATTACTGTTAGAGACACAAAAAAATTTGTAATTGTAATAGGGTCAATCTATCAGGAAGACATAAAATACCTGACAAAACGGAAGAGGAAAATATGCAATAATAATAATTAGAGATTATAGTACTCCACGTTCAACAATAGATAGAGCAATAACACAGAGATCAGCGTGGAAACAGATGTGAAAAATACAACAAGTAGAGCTATCAGTTGTTAATAGAATACTTCACTTATGAATAGGGGTATACATGCCTACGAAGTTAACATAAACCATGTTCAATGATAAAATATAGATTAGGCCACCAACACATTAAGAAGGTTTAAGGTGGTGAAATCATACAAAAATGCCATTGATGAATATATCACGCTATTGGAAATCAACAATAGAAGGCGATTTAAGAAATCTAAACTATTTAGATATTAAATGATGTATTTCTACATAATGAATAAATAAAAATAAAATTACAAAATAAAGGTACTTTGAAATGACTGAAATTGTATATATAATGTAATGAAATTTATTATATGAAAGTGACAGTGCTTTGAGGGAAATATGAGCCCTAATACCTTACTGGTCAGGTTGTAATATACTGCAGGCACTGTGGAAAAATTTGCCAGTTCCTCAAAAAGTGAAACATAGGGCCGGTGAGATGGCTCAGCGGCGTAAGCGCCTGCCTTGCAACCGCGAGGGCCCGAGTTCGACTCCCAGATCCCACATACGAAAAAGGGGCCGGTGATATCGCTCAGCGGCACGGGTGCCTGTTGGCGCGCGAGGTCCTGAGGTCGACCTCCCGGTACCCACAAAAAAAAAAAGTGAAACATAAAGTATGCATATAATCCAGGAATTCCACTTCTACAAATATATCCAAGAGACCTGAAAACACGTCTGTGCCTATAAATTTGTTTGAATGTTCATAGCACCTTTATTAATAAAAGTCAAAAAGTAAAGATAATTCAGATGCCTGTACACTAACAAAGGCATAAATACAATGGAATATATCTACACAAAAGAAGAATAGTCAACCAAAGAAAAAGAACAAATGAAATACTTACTCATCCTATAATATGGATAAACCTTATAACATTACGGTAAGTGAAAGAAGCCAGATACAGTAAATCACATATTGCATGATTATTATTATGTGACATATTAAGAATAAACAAATGCACATTTAATGAAAGTAGATTGTCAATTCAAAGGTGCTGAAGAGGATGAGAATAACCAACTGACTATGGAATTTCTTTTTGGTGGTTGTCGTTGACAATACTGTGGCTTGAGCCTGGGAACTTTGCACTGAGTTGGATCCTCATTCCTCCTTTTTTTAGATTTTTATTTAAATTTTGAAATGGGTTCTCATTAAGTCCCTAAATTGCCCAGACTGGGCTCAAACTCACAATCCTCTTGCCTCAGGCCTCCCAGATTGCTGGGATTACAGGCATATGGATGGCACTACATCTTTAGTTCTTCTTAAATTTTGAGGCAGGCACTCACTAATGTGCTAAATCGCTCAATAATTCTATATATGTTGCCACAGCTATGCTGATATGTAAACAAGGTCATTGGGCAAAAGAATTGCTTGGAATTCTGGAGATCAGGGGAAAATTTCCAGTCTTTAGGAACACTTGAAAGCTAACTTGTACAAAAGGATTCCCAAATAAACGGAAGTAGTAAGCCAGAAGCAAAGAAATGACTTAGACACAGGAAACTAAGGTGGCACACTGCTTGAATCTGAGGACAAGGCCAACGTAAGTTCAATGGTAAACCCGATTGTCCTACACTGCTGGTGTGGAGTCACATGAGCAATCATGCCTTAGTCGTTTCATGTCAGTCCTGCATCGAGTGAGAGGCATAGCACATAGTGGGCTCTCAATAAATATTTATTGAATAAGTGAAAGAATGAATGAAATGACCCCAGCTGTGACAGTGAGAAGTATACAAGGGCAAAAATCTAAGTCAACCACGATACTTAAATATCTCTGTGAAGCTGGGCCTTTTAATGACATTAACAGCTTTCAGGAGGTCAATAAACATAGCGTGGAAAATTATTCCTTAATTTCTGCAATTTACTACTAAGAATCAAGTCATTCAATTAGCCTCTAAAGTGGCCTCAGGCTTCGCTGTAATTCTAGAAGCATGGTTAACAAAAAGCTTCCAAAGATAATGCAAGCAATCTGGCCAGAATTCCTCCAATACAGCATTCTAAATACTGCTTACCTACATGCATAAGCTATTAAGAGAATGGCTTTGAAAGGATTTGATCTACAAAAGTAAAATTCACCTTATTGTATTATGTCAAAGCCTTTACATTTCTAAAATTATAGCTATTGTCAGGAGCCAAATGCTCGGGTGTTTATTGAAGTACTTGTATCACACTGATGATGTCATCTATATTCTGAAAACATAAGACTTGTACTTATTTCTTTGGTTGTGGCCACCACCCAAAGGAGATAAAATGTGCTGGGTATTCTTGGACCACACTTAGCAGTTCATCTTAACTTTATATAACAACATAAGCTTCTTAGTATTTCAGTATATATTTTGCAGTTTAAATAAGCTTCTTAGTATTTCAGTATATATTTTGCAGTTTAAATTGCAAAGATCCAAAACACAGTTAAAATGTATTATTTGATTATTTGTAAGGCACTCCTTTATAAGAGGTTTGATCAAACGTCTTTTTTGTGTGTGTATGTAGAACTGGTAATTGAAACCAAGGCCTTCATAGTGAGCTCCATGACCAACCCTTTATAAAATTATTATTTTTTTTTTTTTAATTTTAAGACACTATTTCACTAAGTTGCTAATTCTCCAGGCTGGTCTTGAACTTCTGATCCTTCTTCCTCCGCCTCCTAAAGTGCTAGCATTACAGGGCTACAACATTACATTCAGCTTCAAAGTTTTTTTTATTTAAATGGTTATAGTGATAGAAGAAAATCCATGGTAGTAATGGCTACTGAGCAAATAATAGCTTAATGTCTACTTGCTATGTAATACCCATAATAAACAGGAGATAATAAAGTTGTGATTACTATCATTCTCTGCAAGGATTTATTCCTCTAATAAAATGTTTAAAGACCAGGAAATTGAATAATTCTCTTTGATATATTAAATTATTCCTACACTGAAAATTACCATGTACCCATGTATTCATTCAACAAATTCGTGTTGTGTCTACTAAGTGGTAGGAACTTAGGGGCATATATAGGGGAGGGAAACAGTGAGTATATCATCCAGAATGGTTTATTTTCAACAGTATTTAGGATCTGTTGAATATCATGCATGTTAAGAACATGATGAAAAGATTTTGGAAGAAACACACCATAAGAAAAACTCATACTTCAACATATGTTTTATAGTAGTAATATTTTATAAAACATCTATCTATAATAATCAAAGCCATTTGAATATTTTCTTTTTTAGTGTCTTATTCCCTGAGTAGCCGACAATGCCTGACAATTCCAAGGAATTCCTTCCCTACGCTCATTCCTCCTTACATTAGAATCTGGGTAATAGCTTTTAAGAGCTTTTCTTGTATTCTTGCTCAAAAACTAAGTAACATAAATGCTGGAGCAGCTCTTTATGACATGGCATGCTGGTTGAGGTATAGTCATAGTGTCCTCTGTTACCAGAGCGTTAGCGGAGATTCTTTCTGCATTATCTGTCCATTAACAATTTCAAAATCCCTCTCAAGAGAAATCACTCAATTCAAAGGCAGTTTATGAGATAGTATATTTTTTGTACTGAATGTGTAATGCCACAAATATAGTACAAACCAAAAACCCATCTTGAATAAAATAATGCTTTACAACTTAAAGGAAGCTTTTATCATATATGTAAATATGAATAATATTCGGTTAGCTTAATAGGATTTGTTCTCACCAATCACAAATTTCCCAAACTCTGAATTTTTATTTACAGTTATTTTTATACAACAAAGAAGTAAGAAGTAAGAAAGAGTTTTGGGCCAAGAGTCAATCGTGTTAATTTTTGTCCTCTTGTATATGTCCCTTATTTCTCTGTATCCATTCCAAAGGATGGAATTTGTTGTATATTCACTTCCTTCCAGTCCTAATATGTGATGGTCAGTCCATGTCCGGAAACTAATGCCTTTATGTTAGAAACTTTTAGTCAGTACCTACAGCACAAAAATAAAATGCCTGAAAATTATCATCTGGTGCTTTTCTGTTTCATGGGATGTAAGTTATTCTTAGGACACATTTCTAGTCTCTAGTCTCTTTCATATGAATAATTCTAAATAGAGCTGTGTTGTCTGTTCAGATATTCAGAGGGCTTCAATAACTGGAAGGCAAGGCTCTTCTACCTGAGCTGCTACTCAGTGACCAATACTAAGGTTGCTTTTTG
The DNA here is from genome assembly GCA_028451465.1 of Erethizon dorsatum. Lineage (NCBI taxonomy): Eukaryota > Metazoa > Chordata > Mammalia > Rodentia > Erethizontidae > Erethizon > Erethizon dorsatum. Next base: position 47,360,891 of record CM051838.1, on the reverse strand, counting down.
TGAGGATTTTACAAGAAACTTCAGCTAACTTTCCCATATATCATTAAAATGGACTATAAGACCAAAGTTTAACTTGAAGTGTGACTATATTTTCATTTAAATGAAAAGTCATACTTCATTCCAGTGGTTGGAATACTCATCATGTTTGCTTTTTTTGTCATTAAATATTATTGGGTAGTTATCATTGTCATTGACTATCTTTCCAGCAATGATCCAATAGAAGATAAAATTTGACAATGGGGAAGGGGAACAAGAGATGGAGGGAGGGAGGATGGAGGAAAGGAGAAGAGAACAAGAAAGAATTAAGATATTCTATGTATCTGAGCCAACTCCCCATGAGAAATGTAATCATGTTCTGCAAACATGTACCAATAAAAATAAATATTTTTAAAAATCAAACATGAAATTTGATCCTATAAAGCAGTGATGTCGAAACTTTTAGGGCTTTCAATGATACGAGGAGCCCTCTGCGGCACATGTGCCATAGGTTCGCCACCACTGCTACAGGAGATTGAATGTCAACATGAGATATGGAAATGCAGAGGTGCACTGGGTGCCATAGCATCCCCTGGAAGGCACAATCCTAACCACAGACAATTTTAACAACATTCATCTGAGAAAGTTTCTTGAGAATTCTTAGCAGACCAATTATGTGAGAAGCTATCCCCAAAAGGAACTTGAAAAGGCTCAGGACAGTTTTCTGATTAACATCAATGAAAGGTAGAATCACATTAGAAGGTGTAGTGCTGGAATCATTTTACTGACATAAATCATATAACCATACTCTACTTACTCCAAAGACTGTCACGATGTTTACCATGTGCCTCAAATGAGTATCACTCACCCTTCATATACCCGGGCATTTAAGATTTGATAAATGAGTTATCGTCCAGAGTTTACATTCTGGACTTTGCAATATTGTCATAAAGGGCTTGCTGCTCCAGAATGCCCACCCTGCTTTCCCTGCAATACACATCCATCTCACAAATACTGACATCTCCGCCCCTACCTTCAACTAAAATTGTCCACTTTTCATTCCCCCGTTGTCCCACTTAGGAGAGGTAAAATCACAGCACTTGCAGTACCTCACTGCCCTCATTTGGTGCCTGCCTGCCTCTTGGAAAGTAAGCTTCCCCATCCAGAAAAGGGAGTGTGCTGTCCTCCTTGGTATCCCCAGCCTAGCTCTCCGCTGACACATGACAAACACTCACCTAATGTTTATGAATCTCTTCATTCTATAAATGGGAAAACTGAGGCCCAGAGAAAAGTCAGATACATCGTCTAGAGCCATTCAGTTTATTTCCTGGCAGAACTGTGAGCCCACACTCTTGTAAATCCACCTCTTTTCCATATAACCACACCATAAGGCAGTGAAGTTGGTCTACGTACATCCCAGTTACTTTGCTTATGCCTTTGTCTTCTCTCTGCTGTAAAACAATATCCTGAGCAGCCTTGCTCCACAAACTCCTGAAAACCAAACCCTGCAGTCACCCATGAATACGTCACCTTTGGCCCAACAGTATGGTCTGTTTTCCTTGACTGCGCATTTCAGAATTGCATCCATGTTCTCAGAGCCATGGAATCTCCATGTTCTAATTGCCTGAGTGTCTGCATGATGGCTCCTGGCCACATAATTCCAAGCAGCCAGAAAGCAAAATTTCACTTACCATGTATTTTATCTTTATTGATACATGATATGATTATACCTCTGAAGAGGTAATGCTCCAGAAATATTAGGTATGTTCATATGAGATCCATGAGCCATTTCAGCTGATAAAAAGTACTACTTTATGGAATTCGAATCAGCCCATTAACTTTGCTTTGCATAAAACTATCAGGTTAGGATTTTTAATTGAGCAGGCTTGAACTTTCTTAGTGGCCATTTCTTCCCTTCTATATTAAAATCTCACCTTATTGCCTCTGAGTACACAAACAAGCACAGGCATAAACTGACACTCCACTTAATTAAAACCAGAAAACCCCTTCACTTAATTAGTTAGTGGAAATAAAGCACCATTTGGAAAAGATGCTACCAACTTTTACCACTTTAGAAAAGCAACTTAACAAGTATTAGTGACTCTCTGACTCTGGCTTTCTGTAAACTGTGTGTAGAAATGCGCCCACATTCACACGTGCACACATTACAGATGCCTCGACAGGAATTTAGAATGCACTCATAGCGTGTATAATCAGAAACCTTTGTCATTTGCAGGGAGCTTCAAACTACTAAAAAGACTTTTGATTTTTCTTTTAAATCTTTCTGTATAATAAAATAATAAAAGCTGTATGATAGTGAGTATTAAACATGCTTCTGATATACTTCACATAAACTCTTATTTCAATGCCCATTAAAATATTCTAAAAGCATTACTATTGTCTCTACATATAAATGAAAAAACTAAGGCACCCATACGGGAGGTAACTTAGTCTAGTTTTCACAGCTAGTAATGCCAGCTAGTGACATTAGAGCATATATTTAAACCAAGGAAATCTGGACTGGAAATTCGATACATTTAATCATTGACCTACATATCCCTATTAAGCAAAATAAATGAGAAACTGGGATTTGTTTGATAACGTATTTGCCCAGCTGTTCTCAGGTATCTCTGATCTAAGTGTCCAAGATTTATATTATTATATGTTGTACAACACATTGAAATAAATTTTACACTTCATACATTTTCATATGCCTATCTGTGTGGTAAGGGAAACTTCCTAAAACTACATAAATTACTTGTCTTATGGCAATAATTGTTTTTTATTTTTTCCACATTTTAATACTCTCAAAGTTTAGGATCTGCCCTCAGTTATTAGAAATTTAGTAGACTGAGTGAGTAAACCAAATAGGTTACAGCCTCAATGTGAGCCAATGCAACATAATAAATTTGTTAAACCACCTTTAGGAATTTACTAAGGACTTTATTATTCAAGCCTTAAGCTGGATAGTTATCTAATTTACTATTCCATCATCGATTAGGAACTGAAGCCAGAAAGAAAGTGGATAAATAAATTAGAAAAAATACTTAGTATTAAAGAAGGAAGATAGAATAAAAAAAGTCACAAGGATTTATGCTTAATGTTAAATATTCAAAGCAAGAACGCACATTATCGATAAGAGACTAATAGGTGTTTGTTGTCAGTTTTTTGGAAAGTGAGGATTGTTTTGGAAAGTGAGCACCAAAATCCTTATGAAAAAGTCATGGTAACAAGTGTTGACAAAACTGTGGAGAAAAGGAAGCTCTTTTACAGAGCTGGTGGGACTGTAAATTGTTATAGCCACAGTGGAAATCAATGTGGGGGATCTTCAAAAATTGAAAGTAGAGCTGTCATATGATCCAGCTTTCCTGATTTTGAGTATATATCCCAAAGACACTAAATCACCGGATTCACAAGATACTTCCATTCTCATACTTACTGCAGTGCTATTCACAAAAGTCAGGATGTGGAATGACTTAGGTGCCTATGAGCAAATAAATTAAGAAAATGTGCATATACATAATTCAGTCACAAAAAAAGGACTGAAATTCTGCCATTAGCAGCAAAATGCATGGAACTGGAGGGCATTATGTTAAGAGAAATAAGCCAGATACAGGAAAAAAAAATACTGTATGTTCTCTGTCATCTGTAAGATGAAAAATTCCATCTGAATGTCAGCAAGTGGGATTAATGGAGGTGGGAAGCATGGAGGTAGAGGATACAGAGGGAGGCTGGATAACTGGCACCAAAATACAGAAGAATAGTTTTAGTATTCCACATAAATCTCAGGAAAAAGTAGAACAGATTAGCTCCACAGCTCCAAACATAAACTAATGATAAGGAGATGTAAATGATCTTTACCCTGATTTGATGAGTACAAGTTATGCATATACATTGGAATATTACACTCTACCCATAAGTATGTACAATTATCACATGTTAGTTAAAAATTAAATCTTCCATACAGTCCAGTGACCTCCGTTATGAATAAGTATCCTTAGAAAATGAAATAATCATGCATCCAACTAGACCATTTTGGCATTATTCACATTAAATAAGATAAAGTTTTGATTTAAGTGTCCATTGAGAGATGAATGGGTAAAGAAACAGTGGTACATATATATAATGGAATATCATTCTCCCTTAGAAAGAGGAAATCTTGTCTTTTGCAGCACTGTGGAAGAGCCTGGAAGGTGTTATGCTAAGTAAAACAAGCCAGACACACAAAAAACAAATGATTATGATCTCACTCACACTTGGAATCTGAAAAAGTGAAACTCAGAAGTAGTGAGCAGAATGGTGGTTGCCAGAGATGGGGATTACGGGATAGAAACACTGGGAAGATGTTGGCCACAGGGTACAAACTTTCAGCTGTATGATAAACAAGTTCTGGGCACATAACATACAGCATAAGCAATTAATTTGTGATAACTGCTATAAAATGTACACAAACATCAAAGTACCACATTTTATGCCTTCAATATATTCGATCTCTTATTTCTTAGTTTAATGTTCTAAAACAAAACCAGAAAAAGGAGGGCAGGGTGGTGTACATCTCTAAGCCCAGTACTCTGGGAAGCTGAGGCAGAAGAATCAAGTCCCATCCCAAACGGGGCAACTTAGTGACTTAATGAGAACCTGTCTCAAAATACAAAATAGGGGGCCGGTCTCAAAAAACCAAAAACCAACCAATGAAACAAACAAAAACCCTATTTAGTGTCCAATGAGATTATTGAGGATTTCCACATTTTGGTAAAATAAGTATCAGTCATACACAAAAGCCATGCAATCAACGAGGAACCACATCATCTTGCTCTCTAGTTGACTTATTTCTTTGGGATATGACTCTGATTCTCTGGTTTCCAAAATGGAATTAAAGTAGCAATTCAATCTCTGAAAAGAGGTAAATTATTGCATTAATTCTCAACATGTTATTAAAATACAGCCCAAGGTTAAATAGTTTGAGTCAATTTAACTGCTTACAAGGAAATGCTATTAAAGTGATGTTACCCAAATATCTGAGGGACACAAGTACAGAAAAGATAGAAAAACGAGTGACAAGGACATGATGAAAGGCAAGGTGAAGAGAAAAGGAACAAAGGGAAGAAAGGAAAAACATCAAGAAGAAAAGAAGGGAATACAATGACCCAAGGAAAACGAGAGTGAGGAAGAAATGCTGGCTTTAGCAAAAAATGAAATGTTCATTTGGACTTTAAAAATGGCAAATATCCACTAAATATCCTGGATCATTTTCATGTTAAAAATATAATAAGATTAAAGAAATAATGAATTTACCTTATTTTTGTCTATTTTTAAAATTCATGTATGTGAAGGTAGGCATGGTGGCTCTCACTTGTAATTACAGTTACTCAGTAGGCTGAAGCAGGAGGATTGCTTGAACAGAAGAGTTCAAATTGGGCTGAATTGTCAGCTTTCCCATCTGTAGAGCAAAATACCTGATTCTCAAAATTTAAAAAATGGAGAGGTTTATTTTTCACTCACAGTGTTAGAGGTATCAGTCTGTTATTGGTTGGTTTCAATGCAGAAACATCACGGCAGAAAAGTGTGGTGAAACAAGGCTTCTCACTGTATGGCAGCAGGGTAGCAAGCACAGGAGTGAAGGGGAGAGAGAGCCCAGAGCTCCCACCAGTGCACCCTCCAAAGCTGACCACCAGTGATGTAGCTCCTCCAACGGGCACCCCTTCCAAAGAGTACAGCCCGTGATCCAATCAACACTCCAGGAGCCTCTTAATCCAGTCACCGAGACCGACCAGTGTGGAGATTCCTCAAAACACTAGGATTAGAGGTCTCATTTGACCCATTCTGGGTAACTTCCCAAAAGAATTAAAAACATCACACCACAGCGATATATGTGCACCATGTTTACAGCAGCACAATTTGTAATAGCTAAATCTTGGAAACAACCCAAATGCCCATCAACTGAGGAATGGATAAAAAAGATGTGGTTTTTTTATATAATGGAGTACTGCTCTGCCGTAAAGAAGGATAAACTTGAGATTTTTATAGGTAAATAACTGCAACTCAAGACCATGTTCATAAGTGAAATAAATCAGACCCACATGTGTAAACATTGTACTTTCTCACTAGTGTGAGAAACTGAACAAGTAAGATCCAAAATGTACAATAGATACTGGGAATAGGGAAGAAACTGTCCAAAACAAAAGAAAAATTGTGATGGGAGAAAGGGCAAAGGAAAGAAGGGAAAAGGAAAAAAAATATTTATATATACACACAAGATAGTTAAGATAGTTATACAGCTAGTATCTCTTAGTTCATTGAAAAGAAATGTTTGTGCTAATATTGTCTGGAAAATATTTCATGCCAGTATCTTGTACTCTGAGTAACTACTATGAAGATAACACACAATGTAACAATTTTTGTTACTCTATTAGCCTGATTAGAAACTGTTTTATTTTATTTCCATTTTTCTTCTTCTCTTTAAAATTTAAAAAACAAAGTAGAAGGAAGGCAAGAGGGCTGCTTTCCCACGAGCCTCTTGAGTCCTGCGTGGGGAGGATGCTACCCAAGCACTCCTGCACATAACAACATGGGCTGTGTCTGGAAGCGGAGCTGCGAGTTAGAATGACTGCTCTGCCCCCCTAACCACCAGGAGGGAGGACTGCAGCAGAAGCCATGGTGGGGACTGGCTGAGCCCTGAGTCATATAGAAAAAAACATCACAGATGCTCAGTGAAATTTCATACCTAATATAATACGAAGTGGAAAAACCAGCCCGGAAGCTAAGTGTCCTAACAAAGATCAAAAGTTAGACTAGGAGCCTGGCAACTACTCTAGTAAACAAAACCAGTGTGGCGATCAGGGACGGAAGCTCAGACACCAGGCCTCAGTCCGGAGAGAGGCCTAGATGGCTTATCCTGTCATGGAAACTTGGTCCAGGACACACAAGACAGGATGAAGCCCGTTTCCCTCCAGGCACTGCAGAGTTAGGAGAACCACACACCAACCCACGTACCGGAATATCACTGGAGGGGAACAGAGTGGAAGAGGAAACTGAAGACACGGCCTCTCCTAGAAGAGAATGGGCAGGTTCCAAAAGGATATACAATATACAGCTAGAGTAAAATAAAATTTCTGTTTTGATTTTTTCACTTTATCTTGCTCCCCAGTGATATGTGCTATGTGAGAAAGATAAGATCACTTACAGATAAAAAAAAAGAAATAATATTTTAAGTATTAAGATTTTAGCATAGGTTTACTGCTATGTCATTACAAGATAGAAAAATTCTTTGATGCATGAACAAATAAGCTGAATTTGACTATCATAGCGACCTTAACAGGTAGAAAGCAAAAATTATAAGAAAATTACAATTCTGGATTCTAGGATCTTTAAAAAAATGATAAAAAACTAATTTATAGTCTTCTAGATTCTCATTTATGCCAATAAGAGAAAAAAACTGGACAAAAGTAAACAATTATTTGACGTCAATTACCAAATATTTTTATTTAATTACCAAAATGTTATTTTCTTTTTGAAATTAATTTTAAATTTTAAAATGTCATACCACAAAACTGAATATTGGCTATTGATATAGAGTTCCATGGATTTTCACACTTGTACAGATTCAAGTAACTATTACTCAAATCATTGTTCAGAACATTTCTATCACCTTTCGAAAATATTTCTAGTTTTATCTTTTAACAGTACTCCGCATATACATGCTCATACTTAATCCACGTTAACCACTGCCAATGTAATTTTGTCCTTTAGAAGTTGTAGAATACATGGAACCACATAGCATATAATTGTATGAAACTGGATTCTTTTCGCTCAGCATAATGCATTTGAGATAAATGCAAGTCATTGGATGGATCCAAAATTGATATTTCAATGGCTGAAATGTACTATATTGAAAAAATACAGCTGTTTAAACATTCATCTACAGACTTCTTATGTCAATATGGCTTTTTTCTAAAATACATAGTAGTATTCCTTGGTCATATGATGAGTATATACATAATTTTATATGAACTTCCAAACTGTTTCCCAGAATGACTCTACTGTTTTGCATTTTTACCAGGAATGCATGCAGATTCCAAATGCCCCACAATCTTGTTAGTACTTGATATTGTCAGCATTTTGATTTTAGCCACTCTAAAAGGTATTTAATTTATATTGTGGTTTAATTTACATTGCCCTCATGGCTAATTATCCTGAAGCTTTTCCTATATGCTTGCTTGCCACCTTTTTCTCTTCCATGGTGAAATGTTCATTCCAATATTTTTCCCATTGTTAGTTGGATAACTAGTCTTCTCACTTTTTAATTTAAATAATTCCTTATATAAATATATGTATATGAATGTGTGTGTGTCTATGCATTCATACATTACATATATTCATTTGTGAGATATGTAATTGCATTCTCTAATTGATCTAAGAGAGAAAAGAACATCAAGTTTGATGACTCCAAGTTACTTTTTTTTTCTCTTATGGATCTAAGAACCTTTTGCCTAAATGCAGCTCAGTAAGATTTTATTTTAAATGTTTATTTTAAATATTTATGTATTAAATTTCTATCTCTAACCTTTATATATCTTCAGTATAAAGTAAGAAAATTAGGTTGAGGGCTTTGTTACATAGATATCCAGTTGTTCCAATGACAGTTGAAAACTCTGTCATTCCTGCATCAAACTGTATTGCAGTTTTGTTGACAACCAGTCATGACTGAATTGGTCTACCTTTGGTTTCTGTATGCTGCTTATTGACATATGCGTCTATCTCTTCATCAATAAATACTACATTGTCTGATTACTGTAGCTTTTAGAGCAAGATTTGAGAGCATGAATCTTTCTACCTTGAACATCAAAATTGTGTTAGCTATTATAGTTCATTTTCTGTTCATACACAATTTACAACTCTATAGTTTTGTTTGTTAGTTGCGATGGGATCTTGCTATGCTGCACACACTGGCCTCAAGCTCCTGGGCTCAAGAAAACCCTCGCCAGCCTCCCGAGTAGCTGGAACTACAGAGCTGTGCTACCATGCCTGACTTAGAATGGTATGAAATTTGGAGACATATTCTTAAATAAATTTCAGATGTGCTAGAATTTTTTGGCATTCCAGTAAATCCATAGATCAATGTATTTATATATCTTTACAACATTGAGTTCAGAAATTCATGGGCATTTTCTTCTACAAATTTTAGAACTTTTTTATTCTTTCATTAATGCTTTGTCGTTTCCACATACCTAACTTTTAAAAAATACATCTCAGCATTTCCAAGCTGTTGTATGTGTTCTTCTAAAAAATTGATACTCCAATTACCATTTCTACATAAAAAAAACGATTGATTAGTAATACATGTTGAAAAAATGTATCCTGTCACTTACCAGGACCGCTTACAGGTTTTATTGTAAATTCATTGGCACTTTCTTCCTTTTTATTTTTAACAACTCTACTTTGGATATAATTAATATACAGAGAGCCACACATATTTAATGTGTACCGTGCAACGAATTTGGACACACTCAAACACCCTTGATGCTAACACCACAGCCAATGCAATGTACGTCATTCCCCAAAGTTTCCTTCTGTCCTTCCGGTTTGTCTGAGTTTTGAAGACATGAGCACTCATTCTTTCAACAAATTTTGGCATGTACAATACTGTACTGCTAACCACATGCACTATGCATAGTTACGGTTGCATAGTTGGACTCCAGAGGTTTTCATTGTTTGTGACTAAAACTTCATACGCATTAAACAAATCCTCATCTCCATCACCGCCTAGCTTCCGGAAGCCACTATGGTAGTCTCTCCTATGAACCTGACAATCACAGATTTCTGGTAGAAGTGGAATCATGCAGTATTTGTCCATTACTGTTCTATTTTATTTAGAATAATGTCCTCCAGAATCATCTATGTTGTTGCAAGTGACAATATTTCTTTTTATAAGGATAAAAAAAGTACTCTATTTATATACCATGTTTTCCTTATTCGTTCATCTGTTGACAGACACTTAACTTATTTCTGCATCTTGAGTGTTGTAAATAATGCTGTAATGAATACGGCAGTGTAGATATCTCTTTGAGATTTCAATAATCGATTTCAATTATTTCAGGTATATATCCAAAAGTAGGATTACTACAAATGGACATTGCAAAACAGCTCAATGAACAGAGCAAACAGTTCTCCAAGGAAGATGTAAATAACCAACAGATACAAGAAAATACATTCAACATCATTAATTATCAGGGAAATGCAAATCAACACTACAGTGAGATAACACATCATACCTGCTTAGATGGTTGTTTTTTAAAAAATTTAAAAATAACAAGTGTTTACAGGTATGCTAAGTAATAGTAAAATTATTGGAAGGAATTTAAAATAGTGAATCCTGTATGGAAATTCTGCAAAAAAAATTAAAATAGAACTGTCGTACTCTATTTAAATCTTATATGCAGCCATCACAAGTATCACTTTGAGGATATTTTGCTTTGAAAGACAAAAATTTACTTTCACTTAACTTTTTCTCACAAGTTGAGAAGCTCCTCAAAGTTAAGGAGTTGAGAAAACTTCAAAAACTAAACAGGTAAACAAACACATTACACATAAATATTTAATCCGAACACTATTAATCACACACAGAGAAAAAGAGAAAAAAATGCAAGTTCCAGTCTATACTTTTCCAAATGTGAATATTAGACAATGGCAGATAACAGGTTTAATTCTTCAAATATCTTAATGAGCAATGATCATATTGAATAGAGACGTGGAAGTAAGAATTGTGTGTGTTCTGTGAGGGAGAAGGAAGAGGGTTACAATATTAATCAGTAATGTCCCAGCTGTGACAAAATTATCATTGAGTTCCCAAAAATACTCTTACGATGTTTAAATTGGAAGTGAAATAATTGTATTTTTGCCTACCTCACACATATTTTTGAGAAATATGATAAAACTTCAAAATATCATGAAATCATTCTACAGCCTTCAGTGCTCCATACAAATAGAAAATATTATTACTCTTATATATGTATTGTTGTCATCCTTAGCACAAATAGTAATTATTTTTAAATATGGAATCAGTTAAATTTGGTTATGAACAATTTTGCTACCTAAACTATTTCACTCTATTTAAACTTTGATAATTATTCAAATATTCAGCAGGTGGGTAAACCATTCTGCAGTTGATTATTCATTTTTTGTCTTTGTGTGAAAAAGAAACATATCACAACTCCACTTGACTTTCCCCTGCCCATGTCTTCTTCGTTTTAAAACTGTTCTTTCAAAGGACAGTGATCACAATGTATCATAACAATGAGTATTTGTACCATAGCCAATCTCAATGTTTTAACCCCAGATCTTACCATATTTAATATTCCCGTGTATTTGGTGCAGGAAATCAAACCCTCTTTATACTCTCTCAGTTGGTTCTCCATGGGCTCTTCAGGGTACTTTCCATTGCCAATAAAAGAAGCAGCTAAGTCACACTAGCAAAAGAAGAAGAAATTTTATTAGTGGGTCTTAATGAAAATAAAATGCAGGTGGGAGTGACAATTGCTTTAGTTACTACTTTAAACATGATCTCAGGAATTACTTATAAAATGAGTTGTGACTTTTTTAGACATGGCTTATTCCCAGATAAGGTAGCCCAAGTGTTCAAAAGATAGCTCCCAGAAACTGCAAGGCAAAATGCTAACAGCATGGTACAGGGACAGTTCTTTTCCTACACTACCGTACTTACGACCGAAGTCCTGGGACTGATTTGAAATCCCCTTTCTGCCGAAGTCACTCTACTCCAACTGACTAATCTTGAGTCATATGATCACGTGTAAGTAAAGTCCTGAAAAAAATATATGTGGTTCTCCCTGAGGGTACAGGCGACAGCGAGGTTTTTGCCAGACCTTGTGAAGCTTTCTCCTCAGTGTGGCCTGCTGCTTCTCTAACTGGATACCTGCAGCTTTCATTCCCTTAACCAAACTCCCTGCACTCCATCTACTCACAATTGACCATAACTGATCTTCTTTTTATCCTCTTTTAACTTTCTGTTTGCTCCTTGTGTTATCTCTCTCATTCTCCTTGATTAAATCATGTTGATGTTTTTGACTCAAAATGTGTTTTACCTGTCTAAATTATGGTAGACTCCTGGGTTCTAAACTTTTATTCTTATTTTTTCTGGGCTTACTTACCCCGCGTTTGATATCTTGCTTTTTATTACATCTATACTTGTGTTAGGAACTCTAATTATCCAGTGATAATCAATCTTCCCACAGTTTATATATTAAATCCGTCACTAGCTCCTTTCCATTACACCCTTTTGGAGTATTAAGAATGCATTCCCTCTACTCTTAGGGAAGTTGAAGACAGAATGGCACTCACCAGAGAGGATGGGGAGAAGGAGAAGGCAAAGCAAAGGGAGACCATGGCGCCCAGTTAAAGACTGGTACGAGCAACAACTCTATGTGCTATTATTGAACAGTAAGGTGGCTATAGGTAACAATAGTGTACTGGGTATTTCGAAGACCTAGAAAACAGAAATTTGAACGTTTTCACCATAAAGAATTAATAGATGTTTGAGGTGGTAGATATGTTTAAACTGATTTAAGCATTACACAATGCGTATGTGTAAGGAAAACAATGCATAGCACCCCATTAATATGTACAACTTTTACGTTTTTATGTGTCACTTAAAACTAAAACATAAATGGAAATATTAATTTAGAAAATCATTCCTTGGGTTGATGAGATGGCTCAATGGCATAAGCATCTGCCTGGCAAGCGTGAGGTCCTGAGTTCAACTCCAGGTACCCACATAAAAAGGAAAAAATGTCCAGTGATATCGCTCAGGGGCACAAGCACCTGCTGGCAAGTGCGAGGTCCTGAGGTCGACTCCGGTACCCACATAAAAAAAAAAATCCATTCTTTTTCTCCATTTCCACAAAGATTGACATAGCTATATTCCCAAACATGTGTCATACGCATTATTTTCACAGTATTGAGGATTTATGGGTAAAGACAAGAAAAGTAAATGAACATAACTACTGGACAAAAAATTTAAAAATATTAAAATGAGAATAAGGGTGTCTTTTAGTTCAAGTTTAACTTCAAGCTGATACAATTCTGAAATTTAGAAGTGATAAAAGTGTGACATTTGGCCAAGCATGGTGGCCCACGCCTGTAACTGCAGCACTTGAAAGGCTGAGGCCAGATGATCACTGCTAGTTCAAGGCTACCCTGGACTAACTACGTAGGGAGACACTGTCTCAAAAAGAAGGGAAAAAAAAAACAAAAAACAAAAAACAGTGACATTTGAGATGTTCTGTTCAGATTTTCTTTCAAAAAAGAAAGTGAACCAGGGATATAGCTCAGCAGCACAACGCCTGCCTGGTGAGCAGAGGGTCCTGAGTTGGATTCCCAGTACCAAAAAGAAAAAAAAAAAAGAAAGTAAAAGAGTCAATTGCAATTTCTTAAAATCAATACATGTTAAATTTTATTTTTTAATTATTAGTACACCTTTGTAGTACATAATGTTTACATTCCTTGTGGGGAGTTGGTACATGTACATGACACATCTTTATTCCTTTTTGTATACCATGAATTCAAGTTTAACTCTCTTCCCCCCATATATAATCTATTTCTTGAGCACATCAGAACATTAGATTACACCACTTTTCTTGGCTAGAAATGTACCTGTTTCTTAATATGATGCTTACTTTTCTAAACTGGCAATTTTAACATTAGGAAATGTTTAAGAATAGGAACAATATATTGTGTGTCTTGAATTGGCCAGTCAATATTTTGCATGTTTGCTTGTATTCAATCTTCCAAAGAATGAGAAGTTCCTCCCATGATTTGAGATGCAGTATTTACAGTGGAAAGGAAAGAGGTGGATGTATGAATCCATCTAGAGACTGTTACGTGAATAGAAGTCACATGTGGAATATTCTGAATGTGTAGTTGAATTGGGAAAACTACTGAGGTTTTCCGTATATTAAAAATTGATGCTATTCCAGAATAATCTTGAAAGGGAATCTCTTATAAAGAGAAAGCCTCAGCCAGGCACTAACTACCTCTCTCCACCCCAACCCTCCTGCCTTTTTGTGCATATGCATGCTTTAGTTAAATCACTGACAAGGAAACTACCAGCCTTATGTTTCCACTAATGTTAGGAACAGCACATAGAATTTGTAATTTTAAACATAACAGCTGATCATACTATAAAGGAGTAGAAAAGGACAAAAAATGATGCCATTAACCATGCAAATGTGCGACACATCTGTACTAAATTGTCATTTGCATGAATATGGCCAAGGCAAGTGGGATTACTGTCATTAGGGTAGGCTGTTTGCACTGCTATATTGTACTTAAGGTTGGGTGGGTGTTTCCATTTATAACGCCCCCCTTCTATTTTAGGAGTTTATAATTTGGTTGTAATAATCTGCTTTTGGATGAAACATTACTACAAGTTCACAGAAGGGGAGCAATTTTTAATTACAAAATTGGATTCAAATTGGTAGAGCTATATTTCAGCTAGAGAAAAGCATTTAAGAACACCCACAAAAACTGATTTTCCTTTTTAAAATACAATTCTTTTGGATTGAATGTTCAGAATGTGTTAAATTTCAGGGAGACAATGGGCTTTATCTAACCATAGATAAATCTAACCTTTAGATTTGTTGCTTTTTTAGTCCCTCACAAAGAAACTAATACGATAAATTCTGTCAGTTTTTGTTCTTTATCAACTTCTGTAAAGGTATTTCAAGTTAATGTCTTACTAATGGCATTAGTACATTAGTATATGAACTTTTGATAAACTATATACTGTACATGAATATAGATTCCCTTTGGATTCTAACAAGATACAAGGCAATATGCAGGGTTTTTTTGTTTTGGTTTGGTTTGGTTTGGTTTTTTACTTCTGTAGTACTGGGGATTGAAACCAGAGCCTTTGCACTGAATTACATCCTCAACCACTTTTTAAACTTTTAATTAGAGACAAGGTCTTGCTAAGTTGCCCAAGCTTGCTTTGAGCTTGCTATCCTCCTGCCTCAGCCTCTAAAACTGCTAGGATTACAGGTATGTGCCACAACACCTGGCAGTACACACACATGAAAGAAAAATTATAAAATCTGTTTTGCCTACCTAAGAACTAATGGCAAATTACTTCCTAATTCAGAAAGCTTGGCAAGTAGCTTATGTGTTTTAATGAGATTTTTAAAAAGTCGAAGTTACAATTATGACCCATAGCTATGAATTACAATAGCTGGTCTATTTTCTCTAATATACATTGACTGGTGAGGGATGATGGCTGTGCTTAGGTGTTGAAAATTTTCAATAACTTTATATTCTGGAAAGAAGTAGAGGTGTGTGTGTGTATGTGTGTAAAAGTGTGTGTGTGTGTGTTCTTTGTTATATAGTACAATAACGGGAAAAAACAGAAACTAATGTCTAAACACTGAATACAGATATTGGTTATTGAATTAATTTAAGTTTGCTTCTGCAATGACCTTGGAAAAAGAATACCATTTGTTAAAGTGATTTCCATGTCTGTTTAGAATTGTCTGTCATTTTGTAGCCATAGATAGTATATAAGCCCCAAATCCGTGCATTTTCGTAGACATTTCAGTAGGACACTGTCAGGAAGCAGACGAAACGATCAAACGGAAAAAAGAATGGAGTTTACTGTTTGCAGTGCATAAGGGTGTGGGAGGGAGGCTAAACGTAGTAATACAGCTTCAGGTTTAGAGACAGAGGGGCTTAAACACCATAGCTAGGCCTAAAGCACAAGAGGAAAAACTAGACGATGCAAAGTGGAGACGGATCTAGGGAGGGGCCTTCCTGATAAGAGCTGTGAGGCTTGGTGAAAGCAGTGACCTTCCCAACATAGCTTCAGAAAAGGAGCAGACAAAAAGACGGTTGCACCTTCATTTTCTCACTGCTCTTTATCTTCCTGTAAGTGGTACCTCGGTTCATGAACTTAATTCTTTCCACGATTCTGGTCACAAACCGAACTGGACGAGAACTGAATCAATTCAATACTTAGGTTCAATGTTGACCTTATGGGGAAGTTTGATTTAGTTCATGACTGAGTTCAGAATTGAGTTCATAAACAGAGGCACCACTGTGTTGTTCGTCACAGGCCATTGGAGGGGCAAAGAGAAGGCATGCAGCTGAGTAAGGAACAGTGTAAGTTCTGACTTTAATTGGCCGCAGATCTTAGTGTGCAGTGAGTTTTGCTAATTACATGTTCATGCAATCTACTACTTTATTCACTCTTTGACAATTCATTAACAAACAACTTATAGAAAGCCTGTTATGGAGCACACAGGCAGTCTTGGAAGATAAAATTGGAAATGGCTTTTCCTGTGCTATAGAGGGGAACGAGGTGATGGGAAGATAGCACCTATATATACAAATGCTGCTAATTATGGCATAGGATCGCTTTCAGTGCTTCAGACTAACTGCTATTGATGAGGGATCCTTTCCTACAAACATGGATAAAGACATCTGGAGCAATGCTTATTGATACAGGGCTTAAGTGGTGGGTGGATTTGCATAGAGAAAGCGTGATCTTTCCTGCTTCAGGGAAGTTGTCTCCCAGGTGCGACAGTCCTGAAGGACATGGAAGTTCAAGAAACATTTCGCATGGCAGCAGAGTTAGTTAAGAAAGAACTGGCTAATAACTTCTGGGGAAGGGGGAGCTTCAATGTTTACAGATGAAATTTGTTTTTACTGAATGTGAAAAGAGCTTTTGTAAGCTTCAGAATAAGAAAGTAACATAACTATACCAGCCCATGAAAATGTTTGGGAGACAGTTGCTGTTCCTTTGGACTTCTTCAAAAAGGTTCGTGGTGTGGGACAATGACAGAGGAAGCACGGTGAGAACACTGACATTCGCAAAGATGACAAAGATCCATGCAGAAGGGAGATGATGAAATGGAAAAGATGAACATGAAACCGGGAGTTTTTACAAAAGGATCTCTGACTTCCGAGTATTTCAAGACTACATTTAAATTTGCAATAGCACTCTCGGATCAACTTAAAAGAAAAAGGCAATGTTTAGATGATCAGATGTATCGTTGTCTAGGACCGTGTCCTCCTGAATGTAAGTTTCTTTCCGATGTGCTCTTACAAAGCCAGGGGAGGCTGATCGCTTTTTCCGCTGCTTCCCTGCCATTCCAACAAGTATCATTATCTCTAATCCCAGCCTTGCTCATCCTGCTGAGCATCCAATAGCTATTAAATATAGCTTTTTGCAATATTAACTGAAGCCCTCAGTCCAGTGGCAGCACGGGGATATTTTGGAATATTTTAAACCACATTCTGAATGGCTCGTTGGAATTTATTTAAGATATTTTGGGTCTAAAATCTTATTCATCTCACCAGGCTTGACACATACACGAGAAAGTTGTGATTTTCTTACTAGAGGATTCATACTGATCAAGGAAATTCATTTATCATGTTTGTATGTAAATTGGTTTTGTGGAACTAGAGTTTGCTAATATAATCACTATCACAAAGACAAGAATAGCATTGATAGTATTTAAGGTATATCAGTTAAATAAAAACCAAGATATTACTGAACTACTAACATAGAATCCCTTTTTAAAGGTTTGGGTGTACATGAATTTCTTAGTATAACCATTAAGACTCCATTCAGTTTCCCTTTTAGTCTTTTGCTACGAAAGTGATGCTACTCACTATGATATCCAAACAGGATTCTTGGATAAGGAAAAAATTGTGTGTTTTGGTCTGACTTTGAGAAAGCTAAGAAAATGGCAGCATAAAAAAGTTGCTGGTCCTCTCTAGTTCTCCATTTAAGTACTAAATTTTAAATAGGACTTTTTGATATTTAATCCCCCTTTTCAGATAATTGGTGTGATTCTTCAATTCAACTTTGAGTACAAACGTCTATAGTATAAGAGACTTAACAAAAGTAAGATGTTTGAAACTTAAATGTGTTACAAATTGAATTCAGGAAATTTTATTAGGATTCATAATGACAACATGTGAAGGTCAAGGTTTTGTCTTAATGATATCACAATGGAGCAAAAGATTATGTGCACACATACACATACGCACATACACACGTATGAACACACATACATATATCAGTCAGCAAGCATATTTTCAAACATCTGGATTTTGTACATCACGGAGACCAAAACACCCAGATGTTTTCAGTAAATTTTTGGGCTAGGCATATTTTTACAACTTCCCTTGAGAATCTCAATATTATAAGCCCAAAAGAAAGGTGCAAGCATTGGGTGAGTGTTTGTACACATGCATGTGTGTATCCCTGTGTGTGTGTTTGTGTGTTTGTGTGACAGAGAGAGAGAGAGACAGAGACAGAAAGACAGACAGATAAAGAGAGAGAGACAGAGAAAAAAGACAGCGGTAGGAAAGGAAGAAAAGAAATAAAATTAACCATTTCCTTATCCACCAGATGTAGCACAATGCATCCTGATAACTTTCTGAAAAAAATGAGATAAATTCTTCATTTCTCTTGGTTACCGTCATATCTTTGGTCTCAGACGCAAAAGAATGATTTGTCATCACTTCGACTTTGCACTGACAAAGAATATTCATTTCAAACCTACTTCAGCCTGTAATTTACTGTATGTGTTTCTAGGGTCTTGCACCTTCCCCTGTATTTCATTCCACTTGAATTCTTACTCTTAAATGTGTGTAAACACACACCATTCTTTCATTCTTCACTGTGTTTGTACTGGAAACAGGTAGAGTTCTAGAATCCTTTCAGTGAGCTCAGGCTTGCTTGGGTCACTAGAGGAGCCTGCTTTCCTTACTTGTCAGTTCAAGTTACTGTAAAAAGAGCAGCTCTTAAAAATGCATGACTTCATGGAGTAAAATGTGTCAAAAATGGTTTAAAATAATGCAGTCCTAAGAACCATAGAGGGTGGGAGGGAATAGCAAAAAGAATTACTGGTATTTTCTTCTCCCGTATCCTGTATTTATAGCCAGTGCCATAAAAGCATGACAGGAACACATGTGAGGCACAGTCATTTTCTCCAAATAAGTTTTGCCAAAATTACTGCATTTACTCCCATCACACTTATTAGTTATCACAATACGTATTGCTACAGTGCCTATCTCTGAGTGCCTATGTGCTGTGACATGGATACGATTCTTGCTCTAATAGTAAGGTGAGAAAAAATGCCATTGAGCGTGACTTCCGGGTATTGCAGGTAATACTTTAGGAATAATCACTGCAGAAATCACCTCCTTAGGGGAATCATCTGTGGGTTCTAAAACAATCACTGTATTAAAGCTTAAGTGAGAAAGAGGTGTACAGTGATGCTGCATAACCAGAGCATCTCCTAATTACACCAATACTTTGTCAGGGAGTGCCAATATATCCCTTACTGGAATGTTTTGGGTTACAAATAATTTTAAGTCAAATTAGTATGAGGTAGGACATACTTTTAGCTTTCTAATATATGGTTAAATTATTGGGTATAGTGTGTACTTAATCCTGAAGATAATAGCCAAAATTTATATTCTGAGATGTCTACTAGCTGGACTTTTAACTTTTTTCTCTCTTAAAATTTTCAATTTAATTTTTTTTTTCAGTGTCACACCTTGCCCTGCACTATATTCATCAATGGTACCAAATTCAACAGAAATCTGTACGTTGATTTATGTAGCAAATGCATCTGTATTCATACAAATCCAGTAAATTGCTTTACAGTGGCATAATCTGTGTGCTGAAAGGACGTTTGGTGTGTCAGTGTGGGTTTTGTTCACAAATTGGTGTAGCGCAATTTTGCAGGTGCAAATCCGGAAGCCACTTTAAAAAATATGGCACATCATTTATTCCTGAAAAATGATTGGTATGCTAGCCTGAGAATTTCATAGTGCAGATTATATTTCATTCTAAAAATTCATGAAGGTCTAAATTTAAATAGATTTTCATCATTTTCTCACCCCAAAATCACTGAAGGAACTAAATATATCTGAAGGTATTTTTCTTTGTAAATTCAGGCCCAGAATAGCTGCTGAGGATAAGTAAACAGTTGGCGAGGAACTCCCTCTTGTGGTCAAACATTCTTAATTAGAAAAAAGAGATTTCTACTCCACCGATGGTCTGGATTATTAAAATATGGGTCACTTGTAACCATTAAGATTAACAATACTGATATATGTGGTTTTATTGAAGCAATTCATTGCCTGTTAGAGCTGAATTCTGGAACATATGCTCTTAATTTTTCCTAAAACAGGGCTTTGCACTGCTGTTCAGGATAAATACACTTTGAATTGCAATTTCCAAGGTTTCTTATTACTTTAAAAATGCCATGCCATTCTTTTAAAATTACACACACATACACTGTCTCTCACACACACAGGACACTCATTAGTGCAAAATGTTTGTGAATTGAGGATTGTAAGAAATTCACATTCTTTTTGTGATCTCAGTACTTTGTATTCTTGTACTGTAGTTTCTAAAACTGTAGGGCTGCTAAATATTCCTCTAAGCAGCAGGCGAAACAGTTCCCACATGCTGTTAACCAGTGCTCGCCCAGAGTACATGTGGCAACCAAGTTTATTGTCAGAGGCAATAAATGCCTAATATCCAATCAGAAATGTCCCAAACACTTATTATGAATGAGGCAAATTACCAGACACATAACGAAGCTGACAAGTTATAATTTTTTTCTTGATCATTTGACTTTAGGCAGTGCCTCCAACCACTTCAGAAGACTGGTAATAGACAGACATTATCTGTCCTAGTTCTGAATATGCAATTCATTTCCATGATAGCAAATTAAAACCTGATGCCAAGAAGCCTTGGACTTAACTGATACCTTGACAGAACATCAAAGGTGGGGAAGAAGACCCTGCTCTCAGATGAGGTCACTGCTGCCAGCTCCAATACTAACGATCCGATCTGAACCAACTTCTCATGGGTGACTTTCAATATGAGCAAAGTCAAGTCATTATTTAAGGGGAAAGGAGAGAGATGCTGATCGTATGAATTCTACAATTTGTGCAAGAAATGTCTACATGTGCAGAGAGCTATTTCTGTACAAGTTCTGGTTCCAAAATCCCTTTGCCTGCCTAAAGTTAAAAAATCAATTAATCATCCAAATGATACACTTATGTTTTCTGAACATGAGCTAAGAAAGAGTATACACCAGAGGACAGAATTGTTTCTCTTTGTATTTTTGTTTATATTTGTTAGCTTCTCTCATTGTTGCCTTCCATTGACTTGTACATTTTGTTTCTTAATTATTTCCCTTATTGTTAATTACACAAAACTGGGTATGTTTAATACGGAATAATTCAAGATACATGTATATTTAATATAAAAACATTTTGTTTTACACAGTATGGGTAATTTGGTATTATTATAAAGGCATTGGCTCTTTTCTTTGTTCAAGTTTGTTTGTTTTAGCAACCTCACTTTTAACAAGAAGCACACTCTTTATTCTGTGAATAAACTACTTTGTCTGGAGACATTTAAATAGCTTCTCAAGTTTTTCAATACTAAGAGAAAAGCATATTTCAATACATGTTGATTGATGCATATATCCAATTATTTAATACTATAATCTATTTAAATTATGGAATTTTGAAAAATAACATGTCACAACTTTTTGATTAGCATATTTTTACTTTTAAAGTTATATATATTTTAATGATATTTTAAATATAAAACAAGGATTCATTTTCAATTAGAGTATATAATTTATAAAGATTGTTTAGAGAACATCATTTTTATGGTATTCTGTACAAAATAAAAATAAATTTCTTCTTACCAGAAAAAAATTAATCTCTGAACTCAAAGTTGGATTCTATGCAAAAAAAAAATTAATGATTTAAAAATTATACCCCAGCTTATTATCGCCACCTGCACTTTTTGTTCTATAACTCTATTCCATAATATCAAAATCCTTCATATTTTGAGTACTAAAATGGTTCTTCAGAATATGGACTGAGCTCTTCTGTGCACTTAGATAGAAATTCAGGGTAATTTAGCTGGTATTAAAGGTAATTATTAGTGTGTAATAGATGTTCCTGTAATATATTTTCTAGAAGAGTGATTTATTTCCTACAAAGAAGAACAGCACAATACATGCCCACATATGCAAAACTTACCTCTTTTCTTTTATCTTTCTATTTTATTTTATCTAACTTTGCATTATTTTTGATATTAAGAGAAAAATCTCAATGAGTTATAATTATATTATTGATTATGACAAGTACTTCTTTCAGAGAAGTTTAAAATCAATGTGGGAAAATCAGTGAAGTATATATCATATATAACTTGTGATTGTGTAAAGACATTATGAATAATATACAAATATACATCAATAATGATATATACACAATTAAAAGAACTCTGGTCATTGTTTAAATTTTTTTTTTTTTTTTTTGTGGGTACCGGGGGGTTGACCTCAGGACCTCGCGCGCCAACAGGCGCCCGTGCCACTGAGCGATATCACCGGCCCCTTTTCCGTATGTGGGATCCGGGAGTCGAACTCGGGCCCTCGTGCTTGCAAGGCAGGCGCTTATGCCACTGAGCCATCTCACCGGCCCTGTTTAAATATTTTTTAAAATAATTGACTTTGTTTAATTTTACTCATTTTAATTTAATTTAATTTAAGAGGACCATACTTCACAATTTTGGCCTTTTGTCCTAGAGTCCATGTTATGAATGTATGCTTTATTCATGTTTAGATTATGAAATAATACGCAAATATACAAAATGTCTGCATGTAAGAAACGATGCATTTCTCTACTGCAAACCTATAGGCTCTGCAAATATTTTGAAGATATGGGGAATGTTTCTTTGAAATGCTGGATGCAAATACATGGTTTTCAAATGTCATTAATAAATATTAAGTCATGGAAAAGTAGAAAATATGTATACCTTTACATTTATTTTCATATAAATATATAATTTTTATATATCTGATTTAGAGAATTGCAAAATTGGTCGTCAAAGAATACTGGCACAATTGATTTTACATACCATAGAATTTTAAACTTATCAAAATTTGTTAAATCTAAAATGGTTCACCTATGTTGCTTGATCTGGCCATAACAGACATTGCTACCATGTTTTGTTGACTCCATGTCATAAATCATTATTTTATGCTTGATTTAAAAAGAGAAATACCGGGCCGGTGAGATGGCTCAGCGGCTTAAGCGCCTGCCTGGCAAGCGCGAGGGCCCGAGTTCGACTCCAGGAACCCACATACTAAAAAGGGGCCGGTGATATCGCTCAGCGGCACGGGCGCCTGCTGGCGCATGAGGTCCTGAGGTCGACCCCCAGTACCCACAAAAAAAAAAAGAGAGAGAGAAATACCGCGGCAGGGACTTACTGGTAGCATGCTTGCCTAGAATGAACAAGGCCCTAGATTTAAAATGCAACACCGCAAAGAAATAAAGATAAAAATGAAAAAAGTTACTTCTAATTATACTGTGACATGCCACAAATTGCAAGATAAATTCCAATTCCCAAGGTGGGGGAAGTATCAAAATAGAGTATGCGAAATATTACAATCAATCATTACACCTGTTTCTGCTGAATACACCCTAAATACAGCCTCAAAAAAAAATTTTTTTTTTTTTTTTGTGGTTACCGGGTATCCAACTCAGGACCTTGTGGTAGTGAGCAGGCACTTATGCGCTGAGCTATCTCACCAGCCCCACAGCTTCGAAACTTGTTGCACTGAGATACTCTTCACAGATGTACTAATGTAGGGGTAACGGTGATACAGGAATATTTGAATGTTGGGAAAGCCCTGAGATGGCAGAGGACCATCTGATAACCTTAAGTCAGTCAAGAAGATGGGCTCTGCTATGGGATAAACCCAGAATATCGGGTGCCACTCTGCTATTATATTTTGTAATAAGTTTACTTACTGAAGGATTTTTCCATAAATACATCTTGCTAGAGTTTATAAATAAACTAGAATTTATGTAGAAAGAAGAGAAGGGGAAGCAAAAGAGAGAGGGAGAGGGAAAAATTATATTAAACAACTTTTATTTTTGGAGACCATACATAAACATTTTATGTGTGTGTGTGTGTGTGTGTTTGACATTCTAGCTAATAACTTATCCAAATTCAGGAGTACAATTGTTAGAATTAATATTCAAATTTATCTGCTTCCAAATCTTTGTCTTCTCTGCTATCTCCAAATATCACTCTGGAATTTACTGCAGGCAGTTTTATTCTCCAAATCTATTCAGCAAGTGAAGAAATTTCTGTACACCATCAGAACTGCAGTTCTCTGACATGCAGGGATTAGATTTGTAATTCATTTCATCTGGCATATTCTAACGATTTGTCTAATGTCTGGCCACTTTTGCAAAGAAATGAATGCTATTGATATTGCCAGGAGTCTTTGCACTCCATATCCTTCACTGTTGGGTGTGGACCTCTGTGGATTTTGATTCAAGATTCTGAGGGTGCAGTTCCTCAAGTTTTTCTGTTACACCTTTTGGGTTGACTCAGTTAACACACACAATTATGAAAATGGAAATGTACATGTTTTCCTGGTTAAGTCTATGATAACATTTCATTAGGAGTACGGGCTGCATTTATTATTGTCTCAGTGTATATTTTAAAACAGGACACTGTTTTAAGTTAATGTTTTATTCATTAGTCCAATGAATAAAATAGCTGGAATCATGTCATCATATGCCAAAGTGGAGAAGATTTAGCACGAGAAGTGGAATAAGGTCAATTTGCCATGATATTTTTGGAGGAAACAGGCTGCACTTTTAGCAAACAAACTTACTTCTTCATTCTAAGGCAACATTT
This sequence comes from Erethizon dorsatum, assembly GCA_028451465.1. Lineage (NCBI taxonomy): Eukaryota > Metazoa > Chordata > Mammalia > Rodentia > Erethizontidae > Erethizon > Erethizon dorsatum. The sequence goes on along the minus strand of CM051838.1, from coordinate 47,336,149 downwards.
TGTTCTTTGTGGAACATGCTACTTCATTTTAAGGCTTTTCTCCGTGAAGAAGTTGTTCCCCTGGTGCTTCAAACAACTGCATAAGCCAATTGTGAATTTTTTTTTGGTGGAAGCCATGACTCTCTTGGGTGTATTATCTGGTTTAAAGTGGCCCCTCAATTGTAAATGATCAAATTGCTACATGGACCATTTATACAGAGGTATTTCTTTTTGAAGCAAGAGTGAAATCAAGTGTTTATGTGCCACACCAAGGACCCAACATGCTCCAGTAAATAAGCCACTGGCCTGAGGATGTAAAATCCTTCACACTTTCATTTTGCTCATATGTTTTGCTGTCTGTTTAGAGCCCTGTAGTTAAATCTTATTAATTTGAATTCAGAGACATTAAAAACACCAAAGGAGAGGATTGAAAAACTAGATATTTAATGTTAACTGAAATTGAGCAAATGCTTATAACCACTTCTTTGATTAAAAACATCACTGAAAAATATTGTAAGTTTTTCAAGGAGAGAGGAACTCATAAGAACTGAAAAACAAATAAAAAGTTCCTTCACTAATTTATAACAGCAGTTGCAATCTGTAATTCCAGGGTGCCTATGAATTTTTAAACTAGTAATTTAGGAACTGTAATTTCTTCTTAAGATTTTAAAATTACAGAAGAGGGGTTGAAGGGAGGGGAGAGGAATGGGAAAAAAGAAGAACCAAGATATTATGTACAGGTAAAAATTCCACATGAATTATTGTCTGCAACCTCTGGATTCCAATAAAAGGTCTTTTTCAGCAATTGTCACTTACTTGTTTCTGGGTAGGGTGCAACTTGTGCAGGTTTTATAAATAAATATTTGGGATTCCTACTTAGAAGGAAAAAAAATAACTTGTAATCAACATCCCATTCAAAAAGTTCCTTTGATTTTGGGTTATTTTTTATTTTCCTGAGTAGATGTGACATAAGAGGGTGGAGAGCTAGGATAAAAATTAGAAGATAAGTAGCACTGCACAGTGCTCAGAGCGCAGAATTCAGGGACTGATGTGTGGGTTCAACTCTGATTCATGACTGGCCAGACACAAGATGTTAGGTCAATTCCTCAAGTCCATCTATCAATTTTCACACATGTAAAATGAAGACGACCTTGCAAGTGAGTAGTACATGCTAAGTACAGTGCATAAACTTTAGTGCTATTATTAAGGTTGTGTAAACTTGTGTTTCAACTTCTTCAACAGAAACAGTGGAGCAAAAGGCCCCCTCTTTCCGGTACATTTTGGAAATTTTATATTAAATGAGTTTAATGTGAAAAAATAATTTTCTATGACATCCCCAAGACAGATGAATTTCCCCACAGGGCAGAAACCTATTTTTGACCTGCCGTGATGTTAACTTCATGGTGTGAACTTCTATACAATGACCTTTTGTACACTTGAGGACAGTATTTGATGAGTCTCCATGGACAGAAAGTGACAAATCTGAGAAGTAGTTACATTATGTATATGAAGGTATAAAATATTGGCAATGAGTGAGCTATATTTAAGAGAAAGTATTTACAGAAGAATTGTGGGAAGATAGAAAAAGAGAAAGAGGATGAAATACAGGAAGGCTATATAGCTGGTAGAAGTGTGTTAGGAGAAAGTGTGTGAAATACTATTCCAGTAAAATGCTCATGAAAATATCTATTAGTGGTATATCTAATATCCTAGCATATTATAAGTGCATTAGAAGAAAAATAAGTCGTACAAAATAATATCTGCAATCTCATTATAAGTGGAAGACAAAGAGGAAACTACAATTTAAATTACATGAAATAGAAAAATAAACTAATTTAGTAAGTCATAACAAGCCAATGTGGAAAGCAAGCGTAGTTTGGAAATATCTGTGAAAAAAGAAAGAAGCCTTGATGGGAGGTCCATAATTGACAGAAAGCCACCAGCAGGAATAAGTCCACATTTCTCTAAAAGAAAAGCACTGGAATACAGGAGAGGAACTTAAAGGTGCACGGATCATGAAGCAGTCTTGGAAAGGAAGAAGGTAGGGGAAAGAGCTAAAAGAAAGAAAGATGGCCTTCGGCAACTGCAGACAAGAGGGGATGAACTGTAGAAAGAGGAGAAATTTCAGATCCATCTTACAAAGACAACAGATTATTTCATTCATGTCCTAATAATAACAAATTATTTTATTTATATTATTTATATAGAAAGAGATGAAAACCCTAGCCATCAATTTACAATGACTGAACAAGGAGAGCGGACAGAAATAAAATACAATTCAGTCTATCGCTCTTTTGCCATAAAAAAGCATCAACAACGCAAGCTGAGGAAAACTACAGCCTCCCTAGCCAGGTCAGGCTTAGACTACAAGAAAAATTGAACATCTTACTTCCTAAATTTAAAAAAATAATAAAAAAAAACAACAAAAGCTAGGGGAAGTGAAAACTAAATTGCGGTACTTCTGAAAAAAAAGAGAAAGACAAAATCACATCATAAATGAATATTACTTGTAAGATCCCCCAGGAATAATGCAGTTGGATGAAAAACATTCAAGGAAACAATGAAAGGGCAAGAAAGTGAACACCTCCTGCCTAGACAAAACCAAAGGAACGAGAGAAGCCAGGTGCAAAAGCCAAGCACTCAGGAGGCCAAAGCCTGACGATCTAATATCTAAGACTTGCATTGCTAATATCAGTGTGAGTAGCTTTTAAGAAAAGCATACAATTTTAAAAAGGAAAATAATACACTAAGAAAATGTCACTGAAGCAGGGGAAGGTTTAAAATTGTATTTAAGAATAAAATAATGAGAAAAATAAACAATTTCAGAACTGAAATTAGAAGTTGGAAAATCCACAAGTATAAAAGGAAATTTTAGTACATTTCTAAGTAACTTATATGCAAACAAACAATGTACTGGGTATGGATCATTTGTTTTACATGATGCAATTGACATGTACAACATGACATAGCTAACTACTACAGGATAAACATTATCTGATCACATGTAGAATATTTATCAACATTGGATGTCTGGGAACCAAAACAATGTAATTTCTCCACAACCTGAAAGCTTGAAGTACAAGGTCAAGGTGTCAGCAGGATCATACCGCCTCTGAAGAGACTAAAGATGGATTCGTCCAGGCCTTTCTTATAGCTTCTTTGTCTTGTATTAGCAGAAGAACGAATCTCAGATGCCGTTCTTGTGCACTTGTCTCTGTGTCCAAGTTTTGGAGTGACACAAGTCTTACTGGAGTAGGGCCCCAACCTAACTTCAGAAGGACTGCATTTCAATGTAATTAATTACATCTGAAAAGGTGCTATTTGCATGTCAGTTCATAGGTCCAAGTACTTTGTGTTGATGAAATTTCCTGAACATATATGCAAAGAGAATGAAATACAGCAAATATATTAAACTATACAGAAACAGTGGGAAAATGACAAAATTAAGTCATATTTTCAGGAGAATATAAGAGGACAGAAGAGAAAAAAAGGAGCAGAAAAATGTTCAAGGTAATAATGGTTAGAAATTTTTAAAAAATTAATGGAAGACATCAAACCAAATGTTAAGGAAGCTCAGAGAACACCACACAGGTGATTTTATATATATATATATATGTTATATATAATATGTAATAATATATATAATACATAATATATTATATATTATGTATTATATATATTATATTATATATAATATAGAAAAAAATAAAATTAGTCATCTCATTTTTAAACTGCAGAAAACCAAACACAATAACAAAATCCTAAAAGAAGCCAGAGTGGAATGGTACAATGATACAGCAGAAGAATGATAAAGTTCACAGCAACTGCTTTACCAAAATGGTGTAAGCAAGAAGAGAGTATTGTAAAATATTTAAACTGTTGAAAGAAAAATAATCAATCTAGAATTCTGGATTCAGTCACCAAAAGTGAAAGAGAATTACTTTCTCAGACAAACCAAATCTGAAGAAAGAGATTTCCAACGGGACTCCATTGAAGAAATTCCTACAGTTCTTTAAAGAAAAAAAATAATAATATCAAGTCTATGTAATAAAAGGGAGAATGCTAGACAACAAAGAAATAAATGTAAAATAAACAACTTTGTTTTTCTTATTGCCAGTTGATCTAACAGGTAATTATCTGTTCAAAAAATAATACCAACAATATATTGGATAAATAATGGATGATATAATAGAGCAGCGATAAGAATGACTTCAGTAGGACACATTAGCACTGATTTGGGAATACTCTGGTTTAAGGTACTTGGTATTGTTATACTCTGGTTTAAGGCACTACCTGGAATGCAATACACTGTTCTTTGAAAGTAGACTTACATTAGTTTAAATATCTATTGCAAACTCAAACTCAATTACCAAAACCTTTTGTTTTGTTTTAGGATAATACATATGCTAAAATAAAAAAGAAAACTGTAATAACGTAAAACAATCAACAAAAAAGTAGGAAAAGCAGAAAAGCAGAGGAATATTTTAAAGGAGAAGCAAAGAATACATGTAATGAATAAAAGTAGCTGAAAATGTGGTAGATATCAAGCCAACTAGATTAATGATGGTAATGGTGGATGGTACAAGTGCAATGCACTAAAAAAAATAGACATTGACAAAATGGATCAAAAAAATCAAGTAAACTGTGTTGTCTACAAGAGGCCACAAAAAATATAAACACAAATGAATTAAAAATACATCAAAGAAAACTGGATTGCATCACTGAGGCTGGTTGCAGTGGTCTCGGACTGTGAGTCCACCTGAGCAGTTGGCCTCCCACCCCCATGTGGTCCTTGGAACTACTATGCCGTGCTGGTCTTGGCAGGCTGTGTGCTCAGGGTGTGGCACAGCACTGTGACTGGACACCCTATTCCTCCGGCAGCCCCAGGCACCATATCACAGTAAGATTATCTCCTGGGGAAAGGAAAGAGAGGTGGGTGCCAGGTTGTGCCTGCGGAGCCTGGGGCTGGTTCGTCCATGATGAAATTGCTCAGAGCCAGGCAGGAGCCAGTGGTACCCAGTCGCAGGTCAGTGATGGCAGACAAGGCATCTGGGCCTACCCTAGTCCAAGAAAAACTGGCGGGGACAGATCACCTTTTGTGGGTACATCCTCTGCTCATGGTGTACAACCCAGCAACCATGCTTTAGGACAAGTCTTGGCCTGAGACCTGTCTTTCACTCTAAGGCCAACACAGCAGCAACACACCAACAGCAGATTGCGGCAGACCTAGACTGAGGCATCATTTAGTGCTGAAACAGCTGAAAGAACTATGGGCTCAGACAAAATAAGCAGCCTGCGTAGAATTTCTGGAAAGGCAAGAACACAGCCAGATGACAAAGACTGGCATAGATATCTACTCCTTCAGTTTCCAGAGGATGTTGTACACCAAGAATCCGAGAACATTCAGGAAACCACGAGCTCACTTAATGTTCTAAATAAAGTGCTAGAATTGACCAGATAGTCCTGAGTATAAGAGAACTCTCAAAGACAGAACTGTAAACAGATGTTTTAAAGGATACTCAATGAGCTTCAAGAAAACACAAAGAAATGATTCAGACTGTTACAGAGATTGAAGTAATTTTAAAAAATCAAATAGAAATCTTTGAACTGGAAAATATACTAAGTAAAATTAAAAACAACAGAAGATGTCTATAGTACTGTAGATAAAACAGAAGAATTAGAGAGCTCAAAGAGATCATTTGAAAATATACAGTCAGAGGAGAAAAAAAAGATGAAAATGTAGAAAATTTTAAAAGCTTATGGCTTTGGAACAAAGTTAAAAGGGCAAATATTGCCAAAAGAATAAGAGGGTTATTCAAAGAAATAATAGAAAACCCCTCAGACTAAGAAAAGGATACAAATATCCAGATACAGGAAGGTCAAAGGTCAAAGGTCATCAGTCAAATTCATCTCAATGAAGTCTATCAAAAACATATTATAGGGCCAGGGATGTAGCTCAGCAGCACAGTACCTGCCTGGCAAGCACAAGGCCCTGAGTTCAATTCCTGGTACAAAAAAAAATTATAATCAAGCTGGAAATGTGAAAGGTGAAGAAAAGATTCTCAAAGCAGCAAGAAAATAGAAATAAGTACCATATGGGAATGGCCCAGTTCCACCGACTGGAGACTTTTCAGCAGAAACCTTAGGGCCAGGAGAAAGTACCATGAGATTTTCACATCACTGAAAGACCGAGGGCTCCCAACCAGACCTGCCATACCCAATGCACTATCCTTAAGAAATGAAGGCAAGATGAAGATATTTCCAGACAAATGAAAGAAGAGTGAGCATATCTCCTTCAGAACTGTCCTATAAGACATGCTACAGGTACTTCCTCAACCAAAAAGAAAAAGAGGTCAATGAGTATGAAGAAAAGGAAAATATCACAAGGTATAAATCAGTGGTATGAATGTCTATACAAATTCAGAAATCTCTAGTAATGGAAACATGGTAATCAAGCCATTCACATCTTTCATTTTAAAACTTAAAAATGAAACATTTAAAAGAGTAATGAATACATCAATTTATAAGAGATACATGACAAAAATATGAAATGGGACATCAAAAATTGAAAATGTGTAGAGAAGTGGGTTGTGTAAATTTTTATTAGTGTATTTTCTCTAATTATTGGTTCTTTTCTTATCTTCATAGTCATGTTAGGTTGCTATCATTCCAAAATATTTTGCTATAGTCAAAAGATGTGGGCCAGTGAGATGGCTCAGTGGCGTAAGCGCCTGCCTGGCAAGTGCGAGGGCCCAAGTTCAACTCCCGGATCTCACATATGAAAAAAAAGGGGTCAGTGATATCGCTCAGCGGCACAGGCGCCTGCTGGCACACGAGGTCCTGAGATCGACTCCCGGTACCCACAAAAAAAAAAAAAAAAAGATGTTTTCAATAAGCTTCATGGTAACTATAAGGCAAAAATCTATATTAAACAAAGCAAATATAATTAACAAATAAAAACACAGTACTAGAGTAATTGATGAACCAGAAAGAAAAACTATAAGAGAGAAAGAGAAATAAAAGAACTACAATATAAATTGAAAACAAGTTATACAATGGGTACAGGAAGAGCTTACTTATGAATAACTTCCTATTTTTTTCTTTTTTTAGTATGTGGTTACGGGAGTTGAACTCGGGACCTCGCGCTTGCCAGGCAGGCGCTTATGCCACTGAGCTATATCACTGGCCCTGAATAACTTTCTTGAATGCTAATGTATTAAATTTTCTGAGTAAAGATATAGGAATACTGAAAGAAAACAAGATCCAACTATCGCTTACAAGAAACTCACTTCATGTCCAAGTACACAGAATAAAAGTAAAAGGATGAAATAAGACATTGAATCCAATCGAAAGCAGAAGTCATACTTATATAAAACAGACATTAAGTCAATCAGCAAAAAAGGGACAAGGTAGGTCATTATGTGATGATAAGGAATCAAATTCAGCAAGAGGAAGTAACCATTCTAAATAGGTTTGCACTTAATTTTGGAGCACCCAAAAGTATAAAGCAAATATTTATAAATCTAAGAGAGAGATGTACACAGGGAAAATTAACACAACACTTTTAGCAATAAACAGATCATACAGACTAAAAATTGAGCAATAAAAATATACAGTAGAGGGGGCCGGTGAGATGGCTCAGCGGCTTAAGCGCCTGCCTGGCAAGCGCGAGGGCCCGAGTTCGACTCCCGGAACCCACATACGAAAAAGGGGCCGGTGATATCGCTCAGCAGCACTGGCACCTGCTGGCACACAAGGTTCTGAGGTCAAGCCCCCGGTACCCACAAAAAAAATATATATATATGTATACAGTAGAATTAAATTGCATGCTAGACCCAATGGCTTCAAGTCATACCTATGTAATGTTGAACTAAGTTTAAATTTATTTTAGTAAGAAATAATTACATTTATAACAAAGCCAATAAGTACAACTTTATTTAGAAAAACTGAGTAGTTTTTAAAGTAGTATTTTTTCTAGTCTATTGTTTTTATAATTCTTAAATCATAATTTAATGCTTTTGACCCAAGATAGTACTATGTATTTCAAATTTATTGTATTTCTACAACCTCAACAATTTCTATTCAAGGTTAAATAAATAAAAACTTAGAACCAAAGCTAATGGGAGTGCTAGCAAAAAGATTAGAATTTTTAAAGTTTTAATATTTGTACTTGACTACACCAAAGCTTTCAATAGTTTTTCCTTTATTAATATATAAATATTTTAATGTCTTAAAAACATTTTACTTCCTCACATAAATTATAAATTTGATTGCTGTTTTCACATTTTCTTTATTGCAGTGTAAGACAGAGAAGTTTTAAAGACAGCTATTTTACCCTTTCTTTTGTTTTCCCTTTCCAATTTTTGAAAATCTTATGAAAAGAAAGCTGTCAGTTTTTAAAATCTTTCTTTTATTTTCCATTGTACAACATTCTAGAGATTAAAAATATTTTTCTTAACAATATGTCTTTCCAGTTCAGTCTTTTTTTTTGACACTTCATTGATATTCCCCTGTTGTGTTTTGAATAATGTTACAATTATTATGGCTGTTTATATTAATCATCCTTTCCACTTGTTTAGAATGATATTCAAATATCATCAAAATAAGGGAAATACGTGGTGGCAGGTATCTTTAAAATGTTAATAATTAATCACTTTGAAGTTAACATTTATTCAAAAGAGAATAGAAACTGAAAATCTTGTATTTCACTTTTTGATAAATTGGTAAGCTTATACATTTTCAGACTATTGAATTATTGCATTTAAAATTCTTATGTTTTTTAAAAGTTTCTTAAGGAAGAATTAACCAAAGCTCTCTTTTTTTTTGAAATGTATTAACTTAAGCACTATAAAAATTACATTATATATATATATATAACCAGTATATATATATATATATATATATATATATATATATATATATACACACACACACACACACTGGTCGTGTTTTTAGTATGTTACTTTAACATTTATCTTACCCTAAAAATTAGAGTTTTTAATTTTTTAATGGTAGGTTATCTATACTTTATTAATAATTCCAAGGGTCATGCTATTTAGAACAAAAGTAACTTTATATAGATGTTGTATAGCATATCTCAATGTACAATGTTTAAATAGCTTTGGGGTTCCTTGAAGTTTCTTTTTTTAAAATAAACAGTACAATCTATTCATCCATTTACTAATCAAGTTCTACAATTACTAGATTGCTTAATGTTGAATGTTCAAAATTAAATGAGAGAGCTTTCTCTTTGAAGATGTGAGGTCGGGAAGACCTTCCATTCTAGAGGCATCTGGCTGTCCAAAACTAGGACATGGAGTGGGTAGGGATCATGGGAAAGTGTCAGGTTGGAGGTGCTTCAATGGTACATGGCCCTACTTTAGTCTGTGGAGAGCAGTTAGATCCCTGGGTTTCAGGGCGGAGAGTAGTATGATCAGAGCGAGCTCAATCTGTTATTTGGCTTAAGAATGTGCTGCTGTTGGAAGTGGACTTTTAGCATTGAGATAACACACAATAATGTAAGAAGCAAAGTCAGTGGTGATGGAAATATGGAGAAAGGCTGCAACTGTACAGTTGAAATAGTGGTAACTTTGAGGTACAGTATTAAGAATAAAAAATCTACATAACATAGGATAATTTTAGACTCAGAATATTTAAATTAGTTCCAAAGACTATTATTGCCTTTCCTGCAAAGAATGTGAAAATATTACAAAGATCTGGAATTCTGTAGAAACAACAGGTATCAAGGAAAAGTTGACTAATTTGTTCATTCAGCAAAAGATATGGAATTCAGTGTTTATGGTATGATTACAAATTTGGAGTCCAATCCTGGTGTAGTGTCTTAATCTAAAGGTTAAGTATATAACATTTCCACAATTAAACACAAGTAAAAGTCCATATAAATAAATCTTATAACTCTTAAACTTTAAGGTTTAAAGACTTTTGCCTTGACTTTATACTGCAAAATGCAAATGTTCAAAAAAGTCTGATTAGACATAAGTATATTTTGTCCTTCAATCATTTTAGATAACAAACATTTGCCTCTTGAGTTAAATTTTCCTTCTTCTTCTTTCCTTCCCTCCTTTCCTCTCTCCCTCCTTTCCTTCCTTCCTTCCTTCCTCTTTATTTATATAACTGTATATTATCCTGCAATGGTCAAGGGTCCAGGGAAATGGCTCTGGATTTTTAAAAATCCACCAGAGAAAACACGAAACACTTTTTTTCAAAATGGAAAACTAAAATAGCTTTTATCATCAAAGACTGAAAATGAGTAGATATTTATATTAAGATTTTTCCATAGAAGAATTAAAATAAAATTTTCCAAGCACATACTGGTTTTGTGGATATAATGCAGTAGTTTTAGAATTGTTCTTACACCATATAAATATTTCAAAAATGAAATGTATCATATATATCACATATCATGTATATCAATAGTCCAATGCCTGGAAGAATTTGTAAGTCTTTTCTCAAATCCAATTTTCTATATCTAGCAATTCAAAGTTCAAATTACAGTTATGTTGCAAATAAGTAGTGGAATGAGATACAACACGACAACATGAAAAAAAAAAACCCGATTAACCCAAGTTTTCCTAAATATTCCACTTAACACCTAAACTACTGCAAAAATGCCCAAATCAGTATTGATTTACTGAAGCCAAAGACTACAGTCTTCATCATACACTCTCTTTTTAGATTCTGAATCCAACTGATGTCTATTCCTTTAAGCATCTATAGATTCTTTGGGAAAATGATTTTATAAAAATCAATGTGCAAAGCACTTCTTTTTTATACTTTTGTCCCTTCATAGAGTTATTTAAGGTATATGGAGAATACTATTTCTGATGATCAAAAGGTAAAAGTTGTTCTAAACATTTTACAAATAATTGAAAATGATGCCATTTTTATATCATGAGTGAAGTTGCTACTTTCCTCCCCTACATGTAATTACATAGTGTTCAAGATTTTTTACAATATATTAAGAAAAGACTTATTTTTGTCAAATTATACTTACCTTTTTCACCCAGCAACTCTTAATTATTTAAATCAATCTGCATCAATAGTATTTATATCTTTTTCTAGACTGTAATATACAAGACTCAGTGAATAAGAATTATTATTGAGCACTTGAAAAGAAAACAATACAACACATCTACTTAGAGATAACTTTAGTAAAACATGAGATTCTTAAGGTTTTCTTTTTCTATTTAAAAGTATAATGCTATGCTAATCCACAGATGGATTTACACAATACTATTGTAAAAATTAAAACACTCATCCTATGGACAGTGCCAATCACAGAGCATTGTTTCCTTTTAAAAAATTTTCAAACAGACAATTCTCAAATTAAACCTAAATATTTTGCCTGCATATATTCACTAGAGTCACACTTGGGTATTTTCTTAGACAGTTGCTTGGCATCAAATGTGTGTCTTGTGAATTCATAGAATTCACTCAAATTAACTTTTTCAGATAATAATAAGAAAGAGATTATTTAGTTCTCAAACATTTATTTATAGCCAGAAGAGAATCAAGAGACAAGGAAACTCTGAATTCTGAGTCAGCCTCAATTAATAATCCTTCATTTCCATCTACTACTCTTTTCTCATTATTTCTCTTCTTTCTTCCTGTCCTCTTCTAGTTCCTTGGATTTCTCTAGGAAGTGAAAGTTCAATGTAAAATATCTTGAACTTAATGAGGGGAGAAAACAGGAAACCTAACTGAGAGGATGTGACTACATTTTACTTAATGACTCTGAAACTCAGAGAAGAAATATGAGAGGTAAGTAAAGATGTGTGACATTTGACCGGCAATATTGTTGTTACTGTAACATAAACCAAGCGCTTGAAGATATTTCTTTAGGTAAATTGTTGAGATAAATATACAAATAACAAATGAACCAAACTTTTGCCTTCTTTGTTCTAACACATAAACTAATACTATAATTGTGTCTTTGAAATACCTGATGCAGAACAAGTTTTATTTGACTATTAAAATGAGCCATACATTACAATCTTAAAAGTAGAAGTCTTGTTTTCTTGTTTGTTTGGGTTTCTATTTAACTTACTTAGTGAGATGTTATCCAGGTCCTTTGAATTCTTTCACCAATTGTTACATTATTTAGTAATCATTAGGAACAAAGCACAATTTTGTGTGCTTGGAACATAAGCAATGAACGAAAGAGAGATTACCAGAAACAATTAGCAGACTTAGAAAAGGACCAAAGTTATTACTGATCATTTTTCAATAAAAATATAAATATAAACATGTCAAATACTTATTCCAACAGATTATAACATTTTTCTGATTATCTCATTAATTAATGAGTTAAATGATGCCTTTAACATATGTATTTAATATTAGAGTTATGATTTTACTCTTTTGAAATTTTACTTTAAGGAAGAGCTTGACTTTCCATAACGATTTTAGTGAACCATAAGTAAATACCTGCACAACTTAAAAAAGAAAGAATTCTTACATTTTCATTCATTACAATAAGATGGTTTCTTTGGGCAAGTAGGAAGTTCTGGTTTACACTGGCAGAAAAATTTAAATGGAGACTATGTTTCAAGTATCTAGGCTTCCAAACAAATCTATTCTTTTTTTAAAAGACCCAAAAGTAAGGATACACTGTTTCCTTGGTTACCTGGGCCTCTTTTGACTTTGGCTTGGAGCAATAAGACTGTACAATCTTGAGATAATGCTTTTTGCTGGTTAAACTGAAATGAAAGTATCCATACTGTTTACAGAGTTGATGGTAAATATAGCTGAACACCCACAGTGCAGTTTGCAGGATCCAGCTGGTTATTATAAGCTTTTATGAATAGTCAATAAAACTTAATAGATACCCATTTCTAGTACTTCACTCCCAGAGCCACCATCAGGTAAAAAATAATCAGCCCACTTGGAAAAGAATGTGCCATCCCTTAACTGTCAACCCTGAAACAGAAGGATATTCATTAGTGCTATCATGAATGATAAAATAGTAACTAAAGATATGTGAGAGCATGTGTAGGGTGATAATTAAACATATTGCTGTAACTTGTTTTCTGAAAATATCTGAGGTCCCTCACTAAATCCTCCTGACTAGTTTTTGTGATTACATTCCTTAGCTTACATTCTTCTATTTGGTTGTTTAGGTGTTTAGGAATTGGTGTAAACTAATTTGAAAAATAATTCCATTATGAACTGATTCCATTACAGAGACCAGTTTTTTGTTTGTTTGTTTGTTTGTTTGTTTGTGGGTACCGGGGGGCCGACCTCAGGACCTTGCACGCCAGCAGGCGCCCGTGCCGCTGAGCGATATCACCGGCCCTTTTTTCGTATGTGGGTTCCAGGAGTCGAACTCGGGCCCTCGCGCTTGCCAGGCAGGCGCTTATGCCTCTGAGCCATCTCACCAGCCCAGAGACCAGTTTAATGAAATTACTTAATTGAGAGAAATTCTACATATAATCTATGCTTACATATGAAAATATTGATTATATAAACAAAGATATATAATGAAATGTTTCTTTTTTTTTAATTTTATTAGTTTTCTGAAAGTAGAATTGATGAAGCGTATGAATCCTGATTTTAAAATTTGTTATTTGAGGCTGGTGAGATGGCTCAGCGGCTTAAGCGCCTGCCCGGCAAGCGCAAGGGCCCGAGTTCGACTCCCAGAACCCACATATGAAAAAAAAGGGGCCGGTGATATCGCTCAGCGGCACGGGCGCCTGCTGGCGCGCGAGGTCCTGAGGTCGACCCCCCGGTACCCACAAAAAAAAAAAAAAAAAATTTGTTATTTGAGAATTTCAGTTCACCAATATATGTTAATTGTTTGGTGAAATAAATTAATTGTTTTTCTTCTCTTAAAAGTTCAACAGTTTTTATTTATTTATTTTTTATGTGGGTACCGGGAGTCGACCTGAGAACCTCACGCTTGCCAGGCAGGCGCTTATGCCACTGAGCTATCTCAGCAGCCCCCATCTTTTTATATTTAAAACACATTACAAATTGGATTCTTACATACTTCATTACATTTCTTTTTTTTGGGGGGGGTACTGGGGTCCGACCTCAGGACCTCACGCACCAGCAGGCACGTGTGCCACTGAGCAATATCACCGGCCCTTTTTTCGTATGTGGGTTAAGGGAGTCAAACTCAGGCCCTCGCGCTTGCCAGGCAGGTGCTTACTCCGCTGAGCCATCTCACCACCCCCATTACATTTCATTTTGCAGAGCAATTTAGAACAGAAATACCAGGTCATCCCTTCTCTTTTAAAATTCAACTTTGGGAAAAGAAGTTAATATCTAAAATAATTATCATGGTAATAACTGTAACCAGTGCTGAGAAAGACAAAAACGCAGGTAAAGATTTTTAATTTTTAATTTTAGCCAGAGTATTTCCTTTGAAATTGTATGTAGATAGAAATAAGTTACTAATAAAAAATTTGTCTTTGCCTGTAGTGGATGTATACTTGTTTTCACTGGCCATAAACTGTATTACCCTCATAGAAAAGCAATCCTGCCAGAATACAAGTTCTATATTTTACCTTATAAAATATGTAATTGTTTTGAAATATTTATAGTTTTACAAAAACTTGCAGAGAGTACAGAGAACTCTTATGTGTCCTTCATCTGTTTTCATCCAGTAATTACACTTTATATATTTCTAGCACACTATCAAAAACAGGAATTTGACATTGGCACAATATATTATATAGTTCTGTTATTTTAGCAGTCATAAGTTTGTGTGATCACCAATACAATCAAGAAATAGAGTTATTCCATAACCAAAAAAAATTCCCCTTTCTACCCCTTTACATGCTCACCTACACAGCTGTCTTCACCATCTCTAACCCATTGGCACCATTAATTTGTTTTCCACTTCATTCTGTCATTTTGGAAATGCTATTTAAATGGAATCACATAGCATGTGTCCTTCTGAGACCAGATTTTTTTCACTCAGCATAATGCCATTGAGATCCCTCCAAGCTTTTCCATGTATTAAGAGTTTATTGCTTTTTATTGCTAAGAAATATACTATGGTATGGACCTACCGCAGTTTATCCATTCACCTATTCAGAGAAATTTATTATTTCCTACATTTGAGCTATTAAAATCATTCTTGAAATAATCACGTGTAGGTTTTTGTGGAAATACCTTTGTACTCTCTGGGGATCGTAGTACCATTGACTGCCCCTTTGGTAAATGTACATTTGGTTTCTAAGAGAATATCAAGCTATATCTTATGCTCTGTGTATCATTTTACATTATCAACAGTAAAGTGTGAGCAATCGCATTTCTCTGTATCACTGCCAACACTTGGTATTGCTGTGATTTTTTCATCTTACCTGTTCAAAAAAATGTGTAGTAGTGTTTTTCAAGATCTTCATTTGCATTTCCTAATCAGGAGTGGTGTTGAACATTTGTCTGTGCACTTGTGTCCCACCTGTTTCTTCCATGAACTCTCACTTCATGCCTTTGCCCATTTTTAAACTGGATTAATTGTTTATTTAAATCATGTTTGGTGACTTCTTTATATATTCTAGGTCTGAGTCCCTTGTCACAGATATGTTTTCCAAGTATTTTGTTCCAGTCTGTAATTTACCTTGTCAGCCTCTTCACATGTTCTTTTCCAGAATTAAAATTTTCATTTTGATGAAGCCAAATTTATCAAATGTTTTTCTATATAGATCATTCTTTTGATTTCATGTGGAAAATTCCTCACCAATTCACCAAGCCCTAAGTCTGAAAGATTTTCTCCTACATTATCTTTTAAATTTTTACAGTTTTATGTATTGTATTTTCTAAAAAGTGATTCACTTTTGGTGAATTATTGCATTAAATTTACCATGTATCATTTAGCTCAAGGTTTTACTTAAGCTGTAGTTATCAAAATGTTCCAACATCATTTTTGGAAATTTGACCTTTCTTTTGCAGTAATAATTTTGAATTATTTGTTTTGTTCCATTGATCTTCTTGTATTTCCTCTGCAAATAAAACAAGCTTGTTTGTGGTTGCTATATAAATCTTGAAACTAAATGGATTCTTTCCACTTTATTCTTTTCCCAATTGCTTTAGTCATTCTAATCACTTTGTCATTCCATATCGATTCAATAGTAATAATGTCAACATCTACACATTATCTTGCTACAGTTTTTATGCGAATTTTATTACACACATATATCAATTTTGGGAGAATTGACAACTCTTCTAGCTTTGGTATTCCAGCCCATGACCATCTCATGTCTTTCCACCCGTTTAGATTTTCTTCAATATTTTTCACTAGTTCTACATAGTTTTCATCATTCAAATAATATCAATGTTTTGCTAAAATTATATCTATTTTTGACCAATTGCAAATTCTATTATATTTTTATTTTTTGTTTCCACATGGCCATTGCTAGTATAGAAAACATAATTAATTTTTGTATGTTATATTGTATACTATGACATTGTTGAAAATATGGAAAAAAGAAAACTCTCATACACATTTGGTGGAATGTAGGTTAGAATATCGGTGATGGAAAAGAGTGTAGATGTTCCTTAAAAATCTGTAAATAGAATCACCAGGCTGGGGATATAGTTCAGCAGCACAAGCGTCTGCCTGGCAAGTGCAAGGTCCTGAGTTCGATTCCCAGTACAAAAATAAAAAATAAAAAAAGAATCACCATATTGTCCAGCAATTCAATTACTGAGGATATGTCCAAAGGTAAGAAAATCAGTATGCCAAAGAATTTCTGCACGTCCATGTTTATGCAGCACTGTTCACAATTGTCAAGATATTAAATCAATGAAGAAATTGTGTTATAGATTCACCATGGAATACTATTCAGCCATAGCAAATAATGAAATTCAGTCATTTGTGGCACATGGATGGAACCCGAGGGCATTATGTTAATTAAAACAAGTCAGGCACAAAAAAGAAAATACCAAATATTCTCCCTTGTATGTGGAAGCTAAAAAAATTAATGTCAAAGAAATAGTAAAATAATGGCTACAATACTCTAGAAAGGTAGAGTTAAGGAAAATGGAGAGTGGTGAATGTGCAAAGGGTAGCAACTGGATAGGAGGAGTAACTTCTAATACTTTATAGTGCAGTGGAGTGATGATGGTTGATAATTAGTTGTCTATTTCAACAGAGCTGGCAGAAGAGATTTTGAGTGTTCGCAATCCAAAGGAATGCTAAATGTTTGGTGTGACAGACACACCACTTACTCTGTCTTAATTACACTTTGTACTGATGTATAAAAGTATTATCCTTGTGCCCACTGAAATAAAATATTTTTAAAAGAAGCATCTTGGTGTTTCCATCTGTTGCTAGTTTTTGCTTAGTTTGGGATCTTGCTAGTTTTGATATAACTACTTATTATTATCACTACTATTATTATCATCATTATTATTACTATTACACTGAGGATTGAACCCAGGGCCTTTGCACTAAGCTACATCTACCACCTTTGTTTGTTTGTTTGTTTGTCTTTCTATTCATTTAAATTTTGAGACAGGGTAGGCTCAAACTTGAAGTCCTCAAACTTGCCTCAGCCTCCCAGAGTGCTGGGATTGTAGGCATGTACCACCACACTGGGCTAAGTTAGTTCCACATGATGCTTGGATATTTCCCATACCATGCTATACAGCTCTGAATCTTACTGGGTTCTTCGATACTGATTTGGTGGATGAAGGAAGTTGTACCCCATTCGTAGGTGGGGTGCAATTCAGATTCTACACTTAGACTCCATTGACAAGAAGATGACTAATTTTACTGCTAAATGGGGTTATAAATTCAGTGTCTTTATTACTTCTCCACTGAAATCATCTTACTTGCAAGGTGAGAGATGTTTCATTATCAGTGGATGGAGGCAGAAGTACAGTCTTCTTAATGTCATTAAAAAAGTCAAATTGACATCTTGAGGGTTAACCTGGATACTGATCAATACAGCTGATTACATTTTATGGGGTACAAGCCCAGGCTCTTTACCTTGACTCATTTTTTAAATATTTTTCTGTGACATTTAGCTGAAATAGAGCAGTTATACCAAAGTGTTCTGTACTACTAGGCTTCTCCTTAATGCTTCCTTGGTCAAAGTAAGCTTTTGTTTGGACATTTTTATGCACTCACTCATCTTCTGGTTTTCTGTCTCTTTGGTATCAAGTCAGGTATTGAAGAGTTTAGAAGGGAACTCATGGATCTCACCAGGCTATTTTCTCTTGGATCTCAAGATCTTTAGGCAGTCTACATTCTTCTTTCCATCTTTAGATCTTCTTAGGTTTGTTTCATTTATCATCAGGCTTCTAAGTTCAGGCTTTTAATGTCAACACGGTAGGAAGAATGAGGGAATGTGTATCTACTACGTCTTCCCAAAAGAGAAGTCTCTTTGTTCATAAGGATACAGTCTCCTCCCCATCTCCTTCCATATCAGTGGCTATCATAATTTGGCACTTGTGGGAGGAATAGTCCTCTGAACACTGACCAAAATAACTCCATTTTGTAGTGGGTCACTGTTTAGCCACCACGTGCTGAGTCCGTGTGCAGACTGCAGCCATACTAGGCCACTCATCACCGTAGTTGGCAGTGCTTGCTCAGACCAGTGGAGTGTCTGATAAGGATAGGAACAGAGTCCATATAACTTTTCCTTTTCTCAACAACTCTTCTTTGCAATCTTGCTTTTGTGGTTTGTTTTAGAGCCCTATAAAACCAGTACCTCCATAAAGAGGAGCTGACAACTTTGGTAGTGCCCCGACCCACATATTGTCCACTGATCTGTAGGCAACCCCTAATAAACTCATTGACTTACCACACTGGACTTTTCTGAGTCCTTCTTTGGACTGTTAGCACTCTCTCAATGTGGAGACAGATCGTTCTTTCACATCTGTCTGGAAAATTCACAGAACAGCACTGCATCCTTCTAAAAATGGTGATTAGTTCAGGTTTGTAAGTGTAAAACCAAGAACACCAATCAGAGCCAATCAAGTTCACTGGATTTTCCTGAAATTATTAGGAATAAGAAACTTGCTTTTTGGATATTAAACCAAAATCATATCAGTGTGCAGCTCTAGGTGACCCTTTTATTACATAAGGAGACACCGTAACCGAGAGTCCACCCGACATGGAGGAACCAGAGGCACCGTCTGGGGAAGAACTGGCCGTGCACCCAGGACTCTGGCTGAGCCCTTTGGCCTGGTGGCTCCTGTATCTGGTTCTACATTGAGCTGTTCAATTTTTGTAAGCCAACATTTCCCATTTTTACTTTAATTTTTCAGTTTTTGTAATCAAAGGAGCTCCCAAAAATATCAGCCTCACTCATATTTCTGTGGACACACATTGTCGTATTCTGCCAAATATTCAGTGATATTGTCCATATCAGTGTCCAATGTGACACATTTTTAACAAAACTAATCTAAAACCCTAGCAATATAGAGATGAGATGGCTTGATTAGATACTTTAAAGATTGCTCCTCGGGGCCAGTGAGATGGCTCAGCGGCATAAGCGCCTGCCTGGCAAGTGCGAGGGCCCAAGTTTGACTTCTGGAACCCACATACAAAAAAAGGGCTAGTGATATTGCTCAGCGACACGGGCACCTGCTGGTGCAGGAGGTCCTGAGGTCGACCCCCTGGTACCCACAAAAAAAAAAAAAAAAAAAAGATTGCTCCTACTCAAAATACTCATTTTCATCTAAACTGAATTAGAGTCACAGAAATTACTGTTTTTTTCTCAATGGATCATGAGACCATGACCTTATTGCTATAGCCAGAAATGGTCAATGATTTGTTGGTATTTACTAAATCCCAAATGATCATCCTGTATATGCTCATCATGTATATGCTCTACTTCCTGTAATCGTTCTATTTGATATTTTATTCTACTTTCTTGTGTTGCTTCTCTTCAATATATACTCTCTCCTTACAAATTGCTTTATTTACCCTCTAATGAGTTAAGTCTGTCCTCGGAGAACATACAGACTTAGAAATTGAACATCTGAAGAGGAAAAGGAATTCTTGGAAGGAAGAATAAAGACCTAAAGGAAGGTGATGAAAATATTAAAACAAAATTCCATTTTGACCACTCTTATATCAAACTCTGTAGTTTTCAGCAGGAACGTAAGAGTAAAGTGACAGAATGTGCCTTAAAGGACCATAAATATGAAAGTCACATCATGGCTGATTTATTTTTGTATTTCCGTGCCATGTGTTAAAAGCAATACAGAGTAGGTGCTCAAAACGCATTCATTCACTGGCTGACTGCTTGACTGACTATATGAGCCAGGGCTTCAGGAAGTCTGAGTGGATGAGGTAACACTTTGTATTTTCCATATTCTCCTTTGGCACTCTTTCTACAAAACCTTTTCTGAGGTTATCGTGTTCTAGTTCTTGAATATTTACATATTATTTGGCCAAATGCTTGACTCTTGTAACTAAACTAAATCATATGTAGCAACTTCCCTCTTCAGATGTTTTGTGGAGTAAAAGCTGCTCTATTCAGCCCAAGTGGCTTGGACATCTTTCAGGCCCCCTGCCTACGCCCTCCCCCTCTGAAATCTGGTCTTCATTTTTTCTTAGCTAGCTTTTATTAACTGCTGCTTTTCTCCTGCTGGTAGCTTATGAGCAGTGTGAGCTGCTACTTAGGTCAGCACTCCTACGAGTTTGTTCATGGAGTGACTACCTAACAAAGGCAGTAGATCCCAAGCACACTTTGGAACACACATACAAAAACAGTGAACTCAAGAGGATGAAACAAGATCCATCTATTCTCTATCACAACTGTTCCTCTCTGAACTGCAACAACCCACTCACTTGGGGAAGAAGTTTACTAGCATGATCTAAACAAAATAGTAAATATTTTTGGATGACTCCATGAAAGCATTTTGTTATAGTAATGGACTGCTTTTACTATGTAAAGTACATGTGCATACCCCTTTAGGTTGACGTGTATTACAAAGTCATGTGAGCCATAAATGCATGTGGTCATTGAAAGGGACAAATGATGTTCCTACACGTACACGTTAACTTATCTGCTATTCACATAATTGCCAGATGGTCTAGAATAAGTCTTATTTGTTTTGCTACTGTTTGAATTCATTTAAATACACGATATAAAAATGTAAAATATTACAATTAAGTTTAATGTCACCTAGATTACCATCCTTAATGTTGATTCTATCTGCTTGTCTCCTCTCATGGGCCATGTTTATCAGGGTGGTAACGATCCTAGATATTTGTCAACATACACACAACATTCAATCTATTTCTTTTGACAGAAGGTAGACATGGCTTTTCAATCAAGATTCTCTTGGATGGTTTTAATAATCTTGATCCCAGCAAAGTTACTAATTAGATGAGAAGGAACAAACTGGTCCTTGTCTAAGTAGGTTCTCACACTCTAAAAACATAGAGTTTGAAGAATTTTGTGTTTCTCAAGTACAAAATAAAAGTAAGAGTAATATACAAAACAATATAATGTGATGCAACAAAAGTTATACAATAATATTTAAAATGAAAATTAATCAAAATATAAAGAAGTTGAAAAATAAACTGCTAGATATGTGTCTGTTACCTAGTAGTGCTCAATGTCTTTTTTTTTTCCTGTGTCAGATACTAGTTTTGCCCTTCAGGAAAAAATATGTATAAAATAAAGATTTACATATGGTAGTAAATTATATCATTGCTAACAAATACACAGAAAGTCATGTTTTAGCATGGTAGTGTTAACATTTGTAGAAATGAAGGAATTTAGATTAAAGTTATCTATCAAAGGAGTCTGAAGGGAAAAAGAGTGATATAACATCTTTTGTAGCTAAACCGACTGCGCTGGTGTGCATTTTGCAGCCCTTTCATTTGTAGAGCCATCTACATTTCTTGCGCAAATAAATATTTAAGAGCACTAAATATGTTTTTAGCAACAACTAAATATCCTCTGTAACAGAAAAACTATTCACTCTATTAGAAACCCATCTTTCAGTTGGTTGCTTTTAGTTTTGATTTTTTTTCCAATCTGGAAAGCTGAAGTTCTGTCTCTCACCATGCCTATGGCATCCAGGGACTTGCTTTGCATATTAATTTTGAGACAATGTATTATTTATTATTTTCTAGATATATCTTAATGGCAATATTTTGTCTTTGACAGTTCAGTAAATAAATTTTTAAAAATCTCTCTTCTTTGCCCTCTCTCCTACTGAGCTCCTGAGCCCTATATGCCAAATTTCAGCCCAGACTGAATCATTACAGCTGAATTTCAATACATGAAAAATGTTAGTTTGCAATGGAAATGCTGATATAGCTTTAATTATAGTGGTGTTAACTGCTCCGTGACAATTACAGATTTGCTGACCCTCTTAACTGCTTTTGCTTTTGGAACATCAGGACAAAGCCTCCCTTTGCCAGCATTCGTCAGCTTCCTATAAACTCGGGAACAATTTAGTGGTAAGTGAGTCCCTTAACATAGTTTTTTTGGCTACTGAGAAGTCAAATATTCCTTTCAGTTCTTGAATTCTGGGCTCCGGTGTCTTAAAGGAAACTGAGTAGATAGATAAGTAAAATCACTTCTTGTTCTGTATTCAGAAATAAGCCTCATTCACTCCTCCCAGTATTCTCGCTTCCATTCAAAACTAGCTGGGCAAGCCACGTCCTCTTTTCCTCTATTTTCAACTCCTAACTTTTACTGCAGACAAGACAATCTACTTGCATGTATCCTAACTTCAGTGATAATGGACATTATCTGGTTTCCTCCTGAAATCCAATCATTAAGGCAGTGACTCAGACAATTTTTAATCTGTCAATATTTCCTAACCCTTAACTACTTTACATGGCTTGTTTTACAGACCTAAAATTATTTATATACGTTTTTCAGAAATAGTAGCCTAAAGTAAATGAGCATTGGTAAATGGCCATTCTCATATAGCAATCTGGGTCAATTTGCAAAAAAAAAAAAAAAAGATTCCTGTGCCTATCTGTACCTAAACCTATTGAAGAAAAACAAATACATTAAAATCAAATGTACCAAGTCCACATTTATTGTAGTGTGTGGGTCTCAGTACTGTATAAGGTTATCAACCTGCAAGATGTGTCTGAGTATTAGAGCGAGGCTTTGCAAAAAGCACTAGCATCCTTTAATGTAGAGGTCACTTGGCCATGCGTGGAGAAATACTCCCGCATCATTTCTATGAGCCCTAATGTAGCAAGCAAAGTAACAAAATATTTACAATTTGTTGTGTGAAGACATTTGAGCATTATCTATATCCAATGAGTTGGAGGATTTCTCAGAAACTTTGTGTTCAGCTGTATTAAGGTTTAGGTAAGTGTTAGAATCAGGGTGAAGAAAACTGCTCTGGTTAATGTTCAGCTAAAAAGGTGTTGAGCTGGAAAACCAGGCTTAGGAAACGGACAGAATTAAAGGTAAGAAAAGGCAAACCAAGACCCAACGCAGAAAGAAACTGACAACTGCTAGAGCTGGCTCCATTAAAACACTTTTCTGGGCCGGTGAGATGGCTCAGTGGCTTAAGCGCCTGCCCTGCAAGTGCGAGGGCCCAAGTTCGACTCCCGGAACCCACATATGAAAAAGGGGCAGGTGATATCGCTCAGTGGCACGGGCACCTGCTGGCGCGCGAGGTCCTGAGGTCGACCCCCCGGTACCCACACAAAAAAGAAACACTTTTCTGAACTGCCTAACTTCTTTCCCTACCACTGATATCTAGACTTGTTTCCTCCTATTCTCATATCTTTCCTGTACTCCATGGATATTCAGCATTAAAGGGGAAAATTTCAGTTAACCAAACTAGGGCATATGATCAAGACTTGGCGTCTATCCAGTACCAAGTGACATAATGAAGTATGACCTGACGAGGTCCTTTAGAACTGCACATATATAGAAAATAATTTCTATATATAGAAACACAATAGTTTTCTGCTGATTCAGGCCATCCTATCCAGTGGAATAAGGAAAGCAATCTACAAGTGTTTAAGCGACATCTCCAGTGTCACTTGTAGGAGCTGGATGCTTTTTTTATCTTCTCAGTAGACAGCACTATAGCCACAGTTTGATAAGGCAGAATTAAGAAATAAAACTAAATAATTCTCATTATTAAAAGATATTTATGTTAATCTTTTATAGAATAGTTACTTCAAGTATAAATTGAATTATATCTATAGTCTAAATTATAGGTACACAATCTACTTTATGTTTATGTATCTATGAAAAAAGCCACAAAGTTTTATGTACAGTCTTCAATTTGTTTTTCAAAATCAACTAACTTCAATACTGAATAACTACATGTAGCTACTAAGCAGCTCAAAGGTAGCTGACCCAAACTTGATGTAAACGGAAAATAAATACTTGTTGTGAAGACTTATTCTGAAAAAAATTATTATTTTTATATTTACTGCACGTGTTATTTTTCTATTTCAGATATATAGAGTTCAAGAAAATTTATCATTAAAATGCATTTCAACTGTCTGTTTTCACTTATTCTCACGGCTGTGTCTCATTTCTGGCTGGTGGTCTTCATAGAAAGCTCAAAAACTTCTAAAAAGTAACTCAAATCAAGAACAAGATATAGGAGAGAGTGTTGGATCATAGAGATTAGAAAATAGTTTTGAAAAAAAGAGCTGGAAAGAGTAATCTTTTACAGACAGGAAGTATTAATGATAAATGCCACTGACAATATGTAGCATTGATATAAGATACAGGATGTTATAGGACACAAAATAATAAAAGATACAGTATCAAACTGCCCAGATGATAATTTTTTCTTTATATAAACTTACAAATCAGGTGGCAAGAATATATATTCTGATTCCCTTTAGAAGGCTTTAGCAACCTCTACTGAATCATAGGAGTAGGAGAGAGGGTGCAAGAAGGAGTGCAGCAGAGCAAAGATCTGGGATGGACCAGGAAAAGGAGAATAGGAGCAGAAGGGAAACAAAGAGCCAGGGGAGATAGAGAAGGAATGGAACAAAGGGGAAATAAGGAAGAGGAAGGAGAGAAACAGGGCAGAGGACTGCTGGAAGCTACCTCTCCTTTCTTTTATCCTACCCAAATTCCACTGGAGTTCAAGTATGGAGGCTGCTTATCTTTTCTGTTTCTAAGACATCTCTTCTCATTTTTCTCCCACACATTGAGGTTCCTTCTGAACATTGTTATACACTGAATAACTGAAAGAACAAGAAAAATATTAAATTTCCTAAAATCATTATTTTTCAGACAGCATTCTCCTTGTCTTAATCTTTGCTATGTAGTTTTTGTTGATATTTAGAGACAGATTTAGATCCTCCCACCTGTGTCCTTCACACCATTAGAAATGTAATACCTGGATATATTTGGAAGAAAAGCTGTCATATAAATGTATCTTGAGTAAAGTATGTACTAGACCTCAGATCTTTTAATCTGTCATTCATGTGAGTGAATGAAAGACTTCAGAGAGAACGCAGAAGGAACTGAAAAGAATTATATCTGCCTTCTTGTGGTTTTCAGGTGAAATGCGGGCTATTTTTGACATTGAAAATTTTAGATATGCAAATCTATTTGCAAATAATTTAAGGTGATCAAATCTGTTCAGTTTAGTTTTATGATTTTTTTCTGTTTCTATGTATGCTCATTTTAACACAGGATAACTACTAAGGTCTCGATTTAAATAGTGAGTCATAGATTTTGATATCTAACCTTATTTAAAATTCCTCTAAGAAATAAGTTCTGTAAATCAACAGTAAGGTCTGATGTAGAATAAAGATACAATTTTTACACTTTATAGACATCATGTTTGCTTTTGATTTTAGATGGTTCTTGTTTTTCAGCCTTAACAAGAAAGGATAAGGATAAGGAAGGACATACAATGACAATGTAGGTCTTCAAACAAAGACAAATTTTCTTAGAAAATTTTTTTTCTTTAGAAAATTTTTTCTTAGAAAATAGAATGTCTCGCATTTATCCAGAAAGAACATTTATTTTCTTTAAAAAAGAAATTTTGTTAATGACAGTTTCCTATGCACTAAAGAGGGAAGAGAATAATACAGCTCTAAATAATCTGTTTCTTGGAATAACTCTTACATGAATCTTTCCCATGGTAAGTCTGGAGTCATTATATGCCCTGTGTGTGGCCTGCTGGCTTAATGAAGAATTTTACAGGTGGATTAATTTCCACCTCGCTGATGTACACATGATGTGATATGGGTTCCCGTCACTGTATGTCTCATTCATTCGCATGTTCTCAGTCACTGTATTCTTTCAGAAATGTGTTAAAACTTTTGCTTCTATGATGGATGTATTGTATTTTGTACTTATTAAATTTGCTGGTGTGAGGGACAAGAGGCAAATATGTTAACAGAAGGAGCCATCCCAGCTGGAAACACTATATAATATCACATTCTAAAATTTTTCTAAAATATATTTTCTTGAATTATTTATATTTCATATAATCATATTTTTATTTTACATATTCAGTATTTTCTCAAATTCATCTCTGAATATTCATCTGAGGTTTTTTTTGTTTCTCAAGATTCATTCTGCTTTGGGAATTGTGAAATTTAACTCAAACTTTTTCTCATTTATTTTTATTTTGAAAAAAATTTCAATTCTTTTAAATACAGGTTGAAAATCAGTTCCAGACAATCCCGTAACGTTTAGAGATATTTGCCAAATTCTACATAAATATTTATGCTTACTATTTGCATCTTTATATTCACTTATCTCTCTCCCTCCTCTCTGTGCATTGTATGTGTATGTTTTTCTGAATTATTTTAGAGTTTGTGGAAACATTATGCCACTTTATGCCTGATTTCTACTATATTCAATGTGTTTAGTCATTTGCTCAAGTTTAGAATATAAAGGAGTAGACTTAAGGATTGCCAATCCACACCACTAATAAAATACAAAGGTAAACCAATTCAACTGGAGCTCATTATGTGTTTATAGTTTTGCTTTTTAGGTAAAATTTACAAAAAGTAAAACATACAAATCTTGAATATCGAGTTCAATGACTTTCAATAATGTATAAAGGTGTATAACCCAGTGATATCAAGATGTAGAGCATTTCTAGTACATAAAGACATTCTTGCATGCTCCTTACTAATCCATCTTCTTTACTGGAGCCAACAACTTTATGATTTTTTTATCTTTACATATCAGTTTTACCTGTTCTAGAACTTTATGTAAATTGGACTGTATTTTATAGAAACAGGATTACTCTTTCTGTTTCTTTGCTTTATTTTTTTAAACAGGATCTTACTATGCAGTTCAGGCTGGCCTTGAACTCACTATCTAGTCCAGGCTGGCCTCAAACTCACAACAATCTTTTTGCCTCAGCCTCCCAAGTGCTAGGATTACAGGCATGTGCCACCATGCCCAGCATTGGATTACTCCTTTGTACACAGGTACCTTCACCCATATTTCTATGTGCAAAAGTAGTACATTCATTTTGACTGCTGAGTAGCATTCCACTGTATGCATAAATCAAATTTGTATGCACTCTCCTTCTGTTAGATATTCATGTACTTTACATCTGTATAATTTATTAATAAAGATGCTTAGATACTTCTTTTATTAATATAAATTTGTATTCTCTTGGGTAGAAACCTAGATATGAATTAATGACTCACAAGACAAATTCATTTTAAATTTTATTAGAAATAGCCAAACTTTTTAAACAGTGTTATACTTTTTTCAGTCACACAGTGCAATTTCTGGTTGCTTACTATTTGTTCTAATATTTGCGATGTAAGTCATGGTAATTTCTGCATTCTTGGGAGACAATGGGGCATGATTCTATACTGAATTTTCCTGATGACTACTGAGGTTGAGTATTTTTTTTGTGTACTTAATATACATCAGATGTACTTTGTGAAATGAGTTTTTTAAATTACTTGTTCACTTTTGATTGGGTTGCTTTTCTTTTGTTGTTGAATCTAGGATGCATTTGTGTATTGTAGATACAGGTCCTTTGCTAAATACATTCTTGACAATATTTTCACCAGTCTGTGTCCTGTCTTTCATTTTGTTGATAGAATCTTGGAAGGAACAGGGTATTTTAATTTTAAGAAAACTCAATTTACCATCAATTTCTTCAAGAGTTAATGTTTCAGTGATTTGTCTCAGATGTTTTTATCAGTGTGTATTTCATTTGAAAATCTGTACTGGCATGTGTACTTAGGTCTAAGATATATTTTAAATTATGTTTTTGAATAAAGATTAATGTTGAAGCTTTTTTCCAAATGCAGTACCATTTATTGAAAATATGTTTTTTGTCCATTGAATTATCTGCTAAATGAATTAACCACAGATATGTTGGTCTGTTTCTAGAATCTATTGTGTTCCAGTGATTCCCTTTACTGTCCTTACACAGTGGCATACTGTATTATTTTAACTTTTCAGTGGGCTTAAAATCATACTTTATAAGCATTCCCATCTTCTCTTATCTCTCTTTTCCTAGTCTTCAATTTTATTTTGGTATACACTGCCCTTTTCAGATCCATATAAATTTTGGTAGAACTTGCTAATTTTTATTTTTAAAAGCCAAGTAAGTTTATGATTGAGAATATGCTATATCTACAGTTAATTTGGTAAGAATTGAAATCTCAACAAACTTTTGTCTTTGATCCGTTTGTTTGTTTAAAGCTTCTTAAATTAGTTAAAAAAATATTATCCCTAGGAATTTTCTGTATTTTGATGCTTTTGTTAGAAAAATCATTTTTTTTCCATTTCTTATGTTTTATTCAAATATGCAACTTATATATGTACACTGATCCACCGACCTTGCTTTATTCACTTATTAGTCATAATAGGGGATTTTTAGTCTTTAGGAATATTTTTGTAGGCAATTGAATGACCTCCAAATAGGAAAAAGTATACTTCCTGCTTTACAATTTGTTCAGGAATCCCAACATCTGATCAGTGCCAAGATTAAATTTCTATTTTATTTGCCCTATTTTATTTACACATCACATTTTCCTGTTTCTTCCCAGGTCAATGACTTCTAATTTTAGTCTAGACACTTGGAATAATATATTGTAGAAGCTCTGGTTTTCATTTTGTACCCTTGAAGAAGCTAATTATTTGTTCATTTGTTTATGTGGTTTGTTTTGTCTTGTTTTTGTTCTTTTTAGCAATGTCACCTTTGTTATGGGAAGAAGATGAAATATTCTAATTCTTTTACCCCCTAGTTATTTACTTCTACCAGATGTTTTGAATTTTCTCCATAGGTATGCAGTTTATGTGCGAACAAATTTTAGGGCAGAGCTCTGTGTGCCATGTGCTAATCCTAATCCATGTGCTAATTTATCATGTTATGAAGAGTGGTTTTTAGCAAGGTTTCTGGTTCAATTTAATAAACCTTACATAAAATAAATTTGTCATTACCCTTGATGAGAACACACAGAAAAAAGTAAAATTAAACTAATATTTGTCCTTTCTAAGGGCCTGCTCTCGTCCCATTTCTATTTTCAATAATTTCAATGCCTTCAAATAACTGTTTATGTATATCTTATTTACAGTTTATGACCATTATATTTAGGTGGGCTGATTTAATACTTTAGCATTACTAGAATCAAAATTACTCCTACTGTATTTATACATGGGTCTTTTGGCTTTCTAATGCTTTTCTCAAACATTTGTTATTCTTTGCTTACCTTTTTCTATTAAGAATGAGTTAGAGGTTGACCCCAAATGCACGAATATAGCCTTACCTGCAGAAAGGGTATTTGTAGGTAAAGTTAAGGATTTTGAGATGGTCGTACTGGATTATCCAGGCGGCCCTAAATCTAATGATCACTATGTTCTTGTAAGAGAATGGAGAGAAATCTGAGATCAACAGAGGAGGGAAAGTTATACACAGGTGAAGACAGATACTGAAGTTACACAGCCACAAGCTTAGAAACACCTCTAGCTCCCAGAGGCTGGAAAGAAGCAAAGAAGATTTGTACTTCAAGAGTGAGGGGAAAACTGTCCTGGTGATTATGTTGACTTTAGACTTTGGGCCTTGAGAACTGTAGCAAAATAAATTTCTACCGTTTTTAGCCACCCATCTTTTGGTAACTTACTGTAGCAATGATGAGAATGTAACACAATATTTAAGAATAAGCAGTAGAAGACTGACTACCAACTATGTGGATAGTTGTAGGATTTGTTTAGGACATTTGTTTAGGGAAATGTTCTAAAGAAGAATACTCAAACATTTCTCCCGAGTAAATGACTTTTTCTTGTAGACCTACAAGAATAGAGAAAATGTAGTGCTATCTTACTGGATTTTCCCCAGTTTTTTTTTTTTTTTTGGGGGGGAGTGCATGTATAAGTAATTTTTACATAGCAGGCCACTTTCTTCTAAATAACAGGTACACAATTACACAAAATTCAAGACTGATTAATGGTTCCTTTTTCTTTTCAGCTTTGCTATTATTATTTTTCTTCTCATTTTAATGTGTCTTGCAAGGAAACAGATTCAAATAAG
Source organism: Erethizon dorsatum (assembly GCA_028451465.1). Classification (NCBI taxonomy): domain Eukaryota; kingdom Metazoa; phylum Chordata; class Mammalia; order Rodentia; family Erethizontidae; genus Erethizon; species Erethizon dorsatum. The sequence goes on along the minus strand of CM051838.1, from coordinate 47,305,762 downwards.
ACCATTTTAGTATCCGAGGGCAAAATACTATAAGGAATCGAAGTATATTATTTCATCAAGCATTAAATATCTTGCCTCCTTTTATTAACTAGAAAACTGATAGCTAGCTTTTTTAAGTAACTTCTCAAATATATATCCCCAGTAAGTAGCAATTCCAGAATTCTAGTTCAGGCTGACTGTAGTACATGTAGAAGTTTTTTACCTTGCATTTTTTAGGAAACATTTACTGAATACCATATATCTGCCATCTATTAAATACGAATATATAACACTTTTCTAGGTTCTATGAAAAATAAGAGAATGCATAATATGTTCTTTGTCTCTTGAAGGTGTCTATAGTAAATAGTAGCATGTCAGAATATTAGAATATGTTTTCATTACCATAGAAATTAAGAGTACATTATTTTGTAACTGGACATTCTAGAAAATGTGCTTTTCATGAGTGGTAACGATATTACAAAAAAAATTATAAAATAATATCGTACAATATTGTCATTTGCTGGTAGAAATGAAGACAAATCGCCATGAATCCCATCTACTGGTTTTGTGCTGTAATAACCAAAGCCTCCTAATACTTTTGAGAGACTTGGTCTGTCTGCACTGTGTGTTAATTTATTACTCACCATTTGTTACAGTGGCAATATAAAACAGTATAAAATACCATCTTGTCACATTAAATCTGTGATGGAAATCTTGTTAGATTTCAAGAAATGATTAACATTTTATTATCTAAAATATTGTAGTTAAATGCAATTTACCATCACTTCTGTGAGTTACTAACTAAATATTGATTGGGTTAAAAGTTGCAACATTGACTACATAGAAAAAGCTTTTCGACTTTTTATAGTACAAAAGGGTACTGTGTGCTTAGGTGTCATTGGATGAAATCAATATAAAACAGCCACGGCTCAGGATTCCACATAATAGCTATGAGTCACACACTGATGCTTCCAGCTGGTCATAGAATTTTAACTCTAAAAAAGAGTTGTAAATATATATATAATTTTTAAAAAGGCAAATGGAAATGAGGAAATTAGACCTTTCATCATTTCTTTGAAGTAGTTATATAGAAATGTCAATACTGTAGTTTAGTTTGAGAGAAAGTTGGTTTACTTGTATGAAGCCTTTAAATGGTTGATTTTTATTCTTTAGAATTTCTGTACTTGGAATGGAATGATGCGTTGTTTTATCTATAGTTAGCCTAGATTTTGGTTTAAAATATCTTTAGAAATTCTCAATTACTACTGAAAAACTACTCATCCTTCCCACATAATACTGCTAACATTACTTTGAAATATAGAAAAATATAACCTAAGATTTCATAGTTTTAGTTAAAATCCATATGGAACCAAAGTTTAAGGTCAATGTCATTCACCAGCTGTTCTTTAATCTCATCTCTGTTCTATAATTTCTTGATGGCGGGTAGAATTTCTTGTGTCATATATGTGCACTCATTCTAAGATTCTCAGAAGAGAAGTAAGTTTTAAAATCTTCTTATATCTTAAGTTAAACATATAGTATTTAAGCTGTACTTAAAGTTTTGGAAATATTTATTTCACTTTTCTGATATTACTTTCCTAGTTAACACCTAAATATTTTATGCTATTTATTAAGAAATGAGGGCCGGTGAGATGGCTCAGCGGCGTAAGCACCTGCCTGGCAAGCGCGAGGGCCCGAGTTCGACTCCCGGAACCCACATACGAAAAAGGGGCCGGTGATATCGCTCAGCGGCACGGGTGCCTGTTGACGTGCGAGGTCCTGAGGTCGACCCCCCGGTACCCACAAAAAAAAAAAAAAAGAAATGAAACAACTAGAGTAATGTACACTAAGTAGTACCATTTCTAATTTTAACTATAGTGCAATATTTGTCATTTTGATAATTTTACTAATAATAATGGAGGCAATAAAGCAGGAAAGAAGGGAAGGAAGGCAAGATAAAGAAAAGGAAGGAAGGAAAGAAGGAAAGAAGGAAGGAGGAAGGAAGAAAGGAAGGAAGAGTGAGGGAGGGAGGAATGAAGGAAGGAAGGATAGAAGGAAAGAAGGAAGGAGGAAGGAAGAAAGGAAGGAAGGAAGAGGGAGAGAGGGAGGAATGAAGGAAGGAAGGAATGAAGGAAGAAAGGGGGAGGGAAGGAGGGAGGAAGTAAGGACAGAAGGAAGGAAGGGGGAGAGAGGGAGGGAGGGAAGGAGGAGCAGATAATACCTAGAATTTTTATGGGAAATGAGAGATCTCACTGATAAACACCTTAAACTTACTTTGTGGAATATCATACACCTATCTCCCTGCTAAAAGTTGAAATAAAATTCTAAATATACTGTTTCTCCCAAGATTTGGGTTACCTTATCTAAAAGGCTCTCAGAGTTTATTCTTTACACTAGGTTGTCTGAAACAGGACAGAGAGATGAGAGAGGAAGAGTTATCCATACTATGGGGCACAGTGTTCTAATTCTGCTGAACTGCTGTTACAAAGAACTGATTTTTAAATTCTTAGAGTATGTGTATGTTTGTGGAGTTCATTTGCTTCTGTTTCAGGTGCCTACTCCCTGTCTAGAAGTGAATTTGAAACTCTGGTATGTCTGATTACTATGCAAGTAAAATATGATATGTTCACAGGGTGTACTAACAAATACACACTGTTAAACTTTTTGCCAGTTTTTCCAAGGGTAAAATTTTCATCAGTGTGGGTCATTTTAGAGTCCTTCCACAGCTCAAGGACATGGTGCCTATTATCCTTAAAAGTTGAAAACATGGTCCTTGTGGCCTCACCACCCTCCAAGCCATGCTGAGAGAAATGCTCATCTGTTCTAGTCTCTGCCCTTTGTTTTCTCCTATTAAGACCAAAACAAGTTTCCTCCTAGTTCTCGGAAACAGATGAACATTAGATTTAACGTACACAGGCTACTAGTTAATCTAGATCACCACTTCTTGATAACTGGTAAACTTGACCTTCACTTTTCATAGTATTTTGCCAAGTTGGCATTTAATAGAAAGTAAGAAATGCATTCTCCCTGGAGAACAGAATATATATTAATTAGCCAACTGAGTTTACCACCAACATACATGTAGTATGTTAGAATGTTTACATTGTATAACTGAGATGCACAAAATGAAGTAACACAAAGAAATTTTAAACCTATGCCCATCTTGGAATCACGAGTTTTGTAATCAGGTGTCTGCAAATACAACTCTTCCTTGTGAAACCTATATCATAGATCTCATACAGGGACAAATAAACCCAAGCCTTGGTAGTTCTTAAAGTTGATGATAGAACACTTGGGGTTCTCCAGGAACTTATGGGCATTTTGTGAAATTCTTCCTTTTTAGATTGCATATGCATGTGGGAGTGGACTTTCTTCAAATATTTCAGCTAAATCAGGATGTCACACCAGACTGAATGAAGAAGTAAAAAGTAAAACCCAAAACCTATACCTGTTTCCTCCTAAGCCATGGATTAACAGAACTTCAAAATATTAAAACAATTCCACTCTTTTACTAATATTTGGTTTTGAAAATAGTCACTTTTCATTTAAAAATGTTATTTGTGTTGTCAGCCCATAGGATAATTATTGCTATTTGTAAGAAAAGAAATAATTTGATATTTTTTTCTGATTAACTTCTAATTTGGTAAATATCAACATGTACCTAACACATAAATGAAAGCACATTGGGGGTGCTAATAATTTGAGTAGTAAGGGATCCTGAGTCTTTTAAATAGTTAGGGTCTCAGAATATAAATAATCTGATGCCTACATACTATTCAGTATTTTTCATGATTGTCCTGACGGAGGCTCATGTCTTAACTTACTTAAGCAAATATAATCATGCTGAGAGCAGTATCACATAAGAAATATGGAAGTTTGTATTTGGAAAAGCTTTTTATGAATTATCTTGTTCTATTTTAGTCTATTAGTTGGATAGAGTAAAGATTTTCAATTATTTTGAAAACGAAAAGAATAAGCTTTATACAAATATCTATGTTGCCAAGACCGCCAACTGGTAGGTAGTATTGTTGAAACTAAAGTCTGGACTCATTGACCTTTAATAAAAAACAAAAGCAAAAAAAATCTTCCCAAGTAGTCCTAAAACTCTATCAAAGCCCAAATCACAAAAATTTTCACTACTCCACTCCTGAGCATGCAGGTAAGTTTATTTCTACAAAGAAAATTCTGGGGAGGGGGACTAATTTCATGTTTTTAATGTGGAATAGCCACTAAAATATAAACAAGCAGGTCACAGTGGTGAACACCTGTAACCTCAACTACTCAGGAGGCTGAGACTGGAGGATCAGAAGCCAAGCTAGGCACCAAAATTTTAAAAAGATAAAAGGTAAAAGCACTGGGGTATAGCTCAGTGGTAGAGTCCTTGCTGAGCATCTCCAAGGCCCTTGGTTCAATTCCCAGTTTAAAAAAATTTTTTTAAAAATATCAAACACACAGAAAAAGACACATTTCTAGAAAGATTAAAATAACCAAAGATTCAGGAGTAACTTTAAATAGGCTTTGCCATACGTTGTATGGAACAAATGTTTTATCCTCTCTCTTCGATCCTTGAAATTGTGTCTTGGTTCTATACTTGACATCAGCTATTGCTATGTACTTCTACTGTTTAAGTTGCTTTTATATTTTTATTTTATTGGTTAAGAATACAACAGACATCAAAAATTCATGACGAGTAATTCACAAAGTGACCTCATTTTCCACCTCTTGGTGTCTTAAATACTTAGTTGTATAAGATAACCTCTAGAAAAGACAACCTTCTATTTTTCTCAAAGTTAACTGACTTACCAGTAACAAGGTTTCTCCAAAATCTACTTTTCCTGGAAGGATAATATAATTTGATACTCCATATTATAATGATTAAAAGTTGTCTAGTTCCAACATTATATTATGTCAAGTTTTCCCAGAGAACTTTCACATTTTAAATATTGATACTACTTATTTTGTGTGTGTGTGAGTGTGTGTGTGTGTGTGTGTGTGTGTGTAATTTACAGATGCACAATGTTTATCACATGGAATTGGTGCTCTAAGAAGACACTTTGGGAGAGAATGGGATTGCAAATTTTTATTTTGAATTTTGATGGCCATATTAAAGATAAATTCTTACTTACACTTCATTGTTATTGTATCATTTGCTAACTAGAACTTGCCAGCATTCACAAGCAATAAGTACATGGAGACTTGTTAATTCAGAGAATCACACTGCCTTTTTACAGTTCTTATTAGTTTGGTGTTAGCTTTATTACCATTTCCTGACTTCTTAAATCTTAGTCTGGGTCTTCTTATTAAATGTTTTTTTCTCTATTCTTAATCAGGTATCAGAAAAATTGCATAAGAACTTTGATAATATTTCTAATAACTTACCAATATCTATTAAAACAAGTGGTGCTAAAATGACACTAATGAAATCAATCAGTATATGTTTAAACTGTTTCAGGGACTTATTATGCATTTAATTTTATTTACTTTATTTTAGTTAACTATACAGTATCTATTCCAATAGTCACTTCCTGTAGACTCCTTTTCGAAAAAATGTCCCCTTCATCCAACTCTAGACCACAAGGCTATGGAATTTCAACATCTTTGCCTTTTGTAATGGTTCCTAGTTCATTTCTGACAGCTGTCCACCTGCCATAAATTACACATGGGTCATCATTCACTGCTTGAAACACTTCAACTTAAAAATTCTTTAGTCTGATTGACAATGCTCTATCTGCTGCTTATTTGCTGTCTCTTCCCATCCATTTTTCCCTTCACCAGACTTTCTTTCTCCAAGTCAATTTTTGCCTCAGTTCATTACGCCATATTTCCATGCTGCCAGCCATGCTCTCACACCTACTTTGCATTCCTGGTTCGTTTCCCCACTCAGATTCTAATCTAGTGTCACCTTGGACTGATCATCCTTTATAAAGCAACTACATGATCTATTTGCATACGATTTACAATTATTGGATATTATTTGTTCTTTTTGTCCTTTTTCCTAAGCATTATAAACTCAATAAACACAGTTTTGCTCTTTGTATATAGAACAATGTCTGATATATAGTAAACAAGAAATATTTGTACAATTCATGTTAAGCAAATGATTTTTAAAATCCAAACTATTAAAAAGCAAATATAAAGAAAATTTTTCTATTAGTTATTTTCAAATTTATTTTTATTTTTTATTGATGAATTATGGTTGTGTACGTGTATAGGGTACAAAATGGTGTTATGATTTTTGAATAGAATGTGAAGTGTTTACGTTAAGCTAATTACATATGCCCTAATATTTAACTATTACATTTCAAGTATTTTAACTGTATTACAGTTCTAGAAAATATCACTGAGCCTCACAGAACTAAGCAATGTGAAATACTTTAGCTTACAACCACAAAAGTGCTACCCTATATATTTCAGTCCGAGAATGAAGGAGAAATGTCCTGGTATTATGAACAAAAACTATTTTTAAGTGAAATATCATGTCTAAATTGTGCTATAATAAGACATTATTTTAAGAGTAGATTTGTTGGGCCGGTGATATAGCTCAGTGGCATAAGTGCTTGCCTGGCAAGCACGAGGTCCTGAGTTTGACTCCTGGTACCCACATTAAAAAAAAAAGAGTAGCTTTGTTAAGTTGGACACACTGGTGAACAGTTTTCTCTGTGTCACTGCATCAGTGATACTGGTAAACACTGATGTATAATTATTTGAATCAAATTTTTGAGACAAGCATCTTTTAGCAATTTTTCAATATTGCTATTTCATGTTGAGTACCAGATGTCAGAAGAGTTGCAAACATGTTTATTTTGGTCTCTTGGTCCTTCAAGATTTGTCTGACTCAATGTCTTCCACAGCTTTCATAGATGCGTATTTAACCTCATTGAATGAACAGTCTTTGAGGAGCCGCAATCTGCATACTTCCAAAAGAAATGATTTGGCCACCTGCACTTTTGGAAAATTGTAAAAAAAAACTATAGAAAGCTTTCTAAGGCAGGAAATATCAATAAATAATATTTTTAAGAATTTGGATGTCTGAGAAATACAGCGCCTCATTAAGGTGCAAGTGCTTACATTTAGAAAGAAATGGAAATGAAGTGAGCTGGGTAATTTACAAATCTGATAGAAAAAAGTTAGTAAAGTTTAATGTGATTCCTATTTCAAAATAAGTGATCTAAATACTTTAGCAATATATGTGAGCAACAGCATGCTCAAATCATTTTGGAGTTCTACGTCTCTACCCCCTCCACTTCCCCACCATATTCTGCCTCTGTCTTGGCTATTTCAATGCATGTTAGATATCAGAGGCTCTGAAAGTTCTCTGTACAGAAACTTGTCTCTACCCATCCTCCATTCACCATGAGTCCTACTGACATGTTTATGCATCACCATGCATTCTGGGAAATTATGACCTGTATGTTAAGAACCTTAATGAGATGCATTAGAATATGGAAAAGACCATCCCTAAACTCGGAGGTACTTCTCTGAGCCATCAAATGAGATAGAATACAACTTATAGATTCTACAGAGCTAATTAGAAATGACATTTTGAACTTACACTGAAGTTCTCATTATCCTTCAGTTACAGAGTAAGTTATGGCTCCGTTGTCATTTCCTCAGAAATGCAAAAGCCTTCCATTTTGTATTTCTTACCTTAGACCCAGAGAAATTGTGTTGATCTAGGCAGCAAATAGGAGTTGAAGCTTGGATACAACTCAGGTTTAATTTTTTGGAAAGGAAACCAAAAGTACGTTTAAATTTTTATTTTCATTAATGTTAATTTTAACAAATGTTTTACCATTGCTCAAAACCATTCAGAACCATGTCTTTGTATTCAAATATTAACAAAATTTTATTTATCTTTCATATGGCCATCATTTGACAAGGGTTTCTTAGGATCTATTTTGCTTGCATTTTATTTTGCATAAGATGGTTATTATTTTCGATTCACCTTTATTCTATGTATCTAAATGTATTACCAACTTCACCTTGCTAAACTTACAGGCATCTTTTGAAATTATGCTGACAATGTCCTTTAAAGTTTAATTAAATAATCATATTAAAAAGTATAATTGGTAAGCTGCTATAGTTTGAGAAATTGCTAATATATTGATTGCCTGCCTATGCGATACAATTATGCTTAATTGTGTACACTTGAAATGATTAGTCTCCAAATCTTATCAATTTTAATGAGGTTTTTCTTTCCAAAATTAACCTTCCCTATATGAATTAACCCTCATGGATTAATGGTAGAGTTCAAAGACTTAAGTATGAGATAATGAAAAAGACTGTATTATGTTATAATTTTAGATCCACTCTAATTAATATTTATATATGAATATATTATGATATGTGTCATTCTCACAAGTCTTTACCTGAGTTTGGGGGGCAGAAAAGCCTCCTTTTCCAATGGAGGGGGTGTAACATCTCTCATTATAAAGACAAGCAATTTGGGGAAAGGGATGGTGTAGAAAACATCAGATAAGTGCTTATGATGAGTGTCATTCTAACTGCATATGTACTATGCTTTGTCACTAATTATCAAAGTTTATCATCAGACAACCTAAAACCAAATTCATTGAGAATATTTGTGTTACATACAGTTACACATCTAAAAGCCAGACTACTGAGTGGCCTAGGGGAACATTTTGAAATAATTCCTTTATTGCAATTAATAAAGTTTGAGAGACATAGCTCCAGTTATGGGAAATTTATAAAAGAAAATTAATAAATACTAGTGGTTCTCAAAGCAAAGTGGACATTCACCTGAAAGACAATCCAAAAAACTAACTTGGCAAGAATGAAGATATATATAGATAGAGAGATAGAGAGAGAAAGCTTTCTATATATGTATATATGTGTGTGTATATATATATGTATGTATATGTATATATATGTATGTATGTATATGTATATATATATGTATGTATGTGTATGTGTATATATATATATATGTAGCAGTTGTGGAAAACCAGAACACACTCAAATACTCTGGTGTTGTATGCATAACATGAAGTTCTCCATAAAATTCACTATATTTTCAATATTCAAAAATACACCTATGAAGTAGGAACTTTACTGTTGCCAACAACTGTATGATAGTGAGATTCCTTACTCCAATGCATAATTAGAATTATTCATATATTTACTAAACTAAAAGCTTTGTATACATAGCAAATACTGGTACTATAGAATCACACAGTTAGTAGTTATTGGCAAAAATTCATGTGTTGTCTATAAACCTGAAGGTCTAAGATATTGTACATGTGTTCCATTAAGAAACAAAAAAGAGATTTCTTTTTTTGTCAGCTCTGTGGACACTGATTTAGTACAAGTTCTCACTCATTAATTTTATAAGGAATTATTGTTTAAAATTGTTCAAGTGAAAAATATTTTTATGTGTAGAAACTTTCTTAAGTGTTCACTGATTTAACCATCTTGGGGGGGTCAAGAGATGGAGGAGTGGGAGAAGGGAAAGAGACAGGGAAGTAAAAGAATTAAGATGTGTTGTGTACATGTACACACTCCCCATGATGAATGGAATCATATATTGCAAATGTGCTCATAAAATTTTTTAAAAATTTAAAAAGATAATTAACAATAGAAGTATATTTGATCAAGAACTACATATCAATAATTTACACATTTATTCTTCTTCAAGCCTTAATTTCATTCACAAAAGACCAAACCTGAGGTATTTTGATACATATAAAATGTTTTTTTTTTTTCCTGTTCAGATGTCATCATGATTAAACTCCAAAATAATAGAAGGGTAAATTATGCTTTCAACCTTTGGTTGTAATAGAAATTCACTTACCATATTACAGTTCAACTTTAAATTTAAAATAAGACCATGGAGCTCCTCCTAATTCTGCATCTGGTGATGTCACATTTGTAGCTGAAATTTTCCCTAATGGAAGGATTTACATTGTGGAAATAAGTGAACTTACAAAGCAGGGCTGTCCTGGATAGTTGCAGAGTCAGTTGTGGTTGTTGAACATGTGTCAGAATAAGGCTGATTTAAATTTCCTCAGAAAGTACATCTTTTATCCGAATAAGACAAAACCTCAGCATTTTGTGGCCCAGATAAACAAAACTACTTCAATCTGTACCTCTGGTTATAATGTCTTAGGTTAAGGCAGAACATTGTTCCCATTGCAAAACTGGAAAAATCCAATTATTGTAATATAATATTTTAAAATGTCATAGGGGAGTGACTGCAGGAAGGACTAAACGAATGAAATTCCAGAAAGCAAGGAGTCTTCCCAAAATGAGCTGAGTTCCGTGACATTTTTGTTGATTTTGTTTCATTTTGTTCTAAAGGCATCTATTAATTATAGGCTTGAGTTGAAGATTGTGACTACGCTGAGTTGTAAGCTGCAAGTGGTTGGGGGAAACAAGTCCAAGCTTCACGAAGCTTGGGTAGCAACATGGAGTTTGTGGGACAGTACAGCATACTGGAAAGCTAGGACTAAAAATCAAAATAAAACATTTCTACAGTGGGTAAATCTCCCACAGTTACAAATGTTCAGGGAACAAATCTCTCCTGGGATAGAGGCAAGTCTCACATCCAAGATTAATTTTACTATCAAGATCTTGCCACATTTTCAAGATTTTGTGATTGGAGGCTGAAGGACTATACCGTGAAGTCTAAAGAACAGAACTCAATGTCTAATATTCCCCCGGGCCTGGGAGAAGTCGCACAGGAGATTTTCTCTTGGGAGCTCCATAAACCCACTGTAGGAACAGAGACTGAACCAGAGAAAGACTGAGTTTCACTAAAATAGCAACCCTTCATCATTAGGATTGCTGTGATCTGTTTCTCACCTTAAGTGCATAAGCGAAGAAAGAAGAGAAAACTCTTTCGTAAGAGATAACTATTACCTGAAGTCCATCTTAGTTTATACACAAGCTCTAGTGTACATAACTAAAAATATTATGAATGTGAAAAACAAAGAAATGTTGACTGTTATTGTATTAAAATGCAAATAAACAGAAAATAGAAGTGGACTCATTAGAAGTTTGATATATTTAAATACCAGAAAAGCACTTGGAAAGATCCACAAATAGTTCATTAAATAATATATAGGAAAATGATAGAATTAATTTAAAAGAGCAGTCTGTGAGAAAGATAAATGATCATCGTTGCCTTGCAAAAGACAGTGCCTGTGCTATGATCTCACTGACTAAACAGTGCACTGCATGTAGTTGAACAGAAGGATAGTGAAGTTGGAGAAATATCCAGAAGGAACACCCAAAGACCCAGCAGAACATAAGAGAGAGAAGGGAGAGTGCTCTTGGCAGAAGCAATGTTGACGCAGTCATAGTGGAGGAATTTCCAAAAGCCAGTGTTAGCTATCAACCTATGTACTCCAGAAGCCAGGCAACCAAAAGAATAGACATAAAGAAAGCTACAGTTACATGCATTGTGGTTGAACTGCTGAAGACAAAAGACGAAAAGAAAATACTTCAGTTCTATCTGGGAAAAAAAGTAGGGGAATAAGAACACAAAGGAGGGGAGGTGAAGAAGAGGAAGAGGAAGAAGGAGAGGGAGAAGATAAGCAAAGACTTCATGAAAAACACCCTGAATGCATGGGAAATACTACAAAGAATCAGCAACTGGGATCTCATCTTATTAAAAAGCTTTTGCACAGCAAAAGAAATCATCAACAGAGTGAAAAGACAACCCACAGAGTGGGAAAAAATCTTAGTCAGTTGTTCTTCAAAGGACTAATATTTAGAACATGAAAAGAATTGAAAAACATCAGCTCCTCCAAATTTAAAGACCCAATCCAAAAATGGGCATCTGAGATGAATACATGCTTCTCAGATGAAGAAATACAAACTGCAAATAAATACACGAAAAAATGTTGAAAGTTATTGGTCATTTGAGAGATGCAAATTAAACAACGCTGAGATTCCATCTGACCCCAGAAAGAATGGCTATCATCAAGAAATCAACAAATAACAAATGCTTGCAGGTTTGTGGGGGAAAAGGAACCCTTCTTCAATGTTGATGGGAGTGCAGACTGGTACAACCACTGTGGAAATCAGTGTGGCGATTCCTCAAAAAACTAGGATTAGAGGTCTCATTCGACCCAGCTATTCCCCTTCTGGGTATCTTCCCAAAAGAATTAAAAACATCATACCACAGCAATATATGTGCACCATGTTTATAGCAGCACCATTTGTAATAGCTTAATCTTGGAAACAACCCAAATGCCCATCAACCGAGGAATGGATAAAAAATATGTGTTTTTTTTATATAATGGAGTATTGCTCTGCCATAAAGAAGGATAAAATTGAGACTTTTATAGCTAAATGGATGGACCTTGAGACCATACTCTTAAGTGAAATAAATTGGACACGCATGTGTAAATATTACATTGTTTCTCTGGTGTGAGAAACTGAAATCGTAAATAAGGACCAAAATGTATAATAGATATTGTAAAATAAGAAGAGATTCTTCAAAAGGAAGGGGGAACTGGGTGGGGGGTGGCAAGGAAGGGAAGGGAAAAAATGAGAAAAAAAGGGTAAAATGGAATCAAAACTTTGTAAATGAGGGAAAGAGGGGTTGAAGAGAGGGGATGGGAAGGGAAAAAAAGAGAAATGAAGATATATCATGTATCTATACATGGTAAGTTCCCTATGATGAATGTGATCATTATGTATATCTAAATTGTACCAATAAACTTAATTTTAAAAAAAGAGAAACAAAGTAAAACATTTATGTTAGCAACAAATAAAATTAATAAAGATTATATGCATTATTAAATTTACTAGAAGGTATTATTCACAACTTCACGCAAATAAATCACACAATTTGTGTGAAGTAGAAAAGTATTTTAAAATTAGCTCTTACAATAATTGAAAGGAGAAAATACAGTAATATTTGATAATATATATCTGTTAAAATATTAAACATCTTATTAAAATATCTCTCACAGACATTTACCCACATGCACATACATACACCCAATTAGGAATAAATGGCTTTACCATTGAATTCTCTGAAATATTTGAAAGTAGAAGGTCAGCTTTGTCTAAACTCTCAGAAAACAGCAAGAGAGGTCAGTTTATCATTGACTTCAACGTATTACCAGGATATCATCCTAAAAGAAATTCACAAAACAGATTCAATACTCCCAAATAAATATTAAATAAATTATATCAAACTACATATGTCATGTGGGCATTCCTGAAGTACTGAGGCACTATAGAACTATCACTCTTTTACATTTATAGATCAAGCAGTGTTCATCATAATATAAAATGAAGAAAAATCGCATCGTTATCTCAGTAACTGCAATTTTAACACTGATTTAAGTTCAAAATCCTTAGCAAACTAGAACTCAGAACTTCCTTAGTCTGATAAATATGATTTTAAAGCCTTATTCTAAATACCACACATCAATAAAATATTGAAACTTTCCCACTGAGGTCTGTCACAAGAAAAGGATCCTTGAAATTACCGGGATTTAACAATGTATTAGTGAATAAATCAAGTATGATTTAAGAAAATAGCATTAAAATACATGAAATACTTATATAATGCACAGTTAATCGAGAGATCTACTGAGGGCCACCATAGATACACAAGATTTTGGATGTCCCCTCTTAGGTCCTATGTGTTCTGTCTCTCCATTCCCTTTGGAAGCCCTGGATTCCCCCTCTGAGTCAGTACTAGTAAGCTCTGAATTTCTGCTTCAGCAGCTCCACACCATATGGACCAGAGACTATTACGGATTAAAAATGGACACATACAAATCTTGCACAACGTAGTTCTCAAATTTTATGAGTTGATTTCTTGCTGGATTAAAAAATGAATTGGTGGGCCAGTGCGATGGCTCAGTGGCATAAACGCCTGCCTGGCAAGCGCGAGGGCCCGAGTTCAACTCCTGGATCCCACATACGAAAAAAGGGGCCGGTGATATCGCTCAGCGGCAAGGGTGCCAGCTGGCGCGCCAGGCCCCGAGGTCGACCCCCGGTACCCACAAAAAAAAAAAAAAAAAAAAAATTGGTCACTTTTCACAGCCTCCAATATGTTTAATGTGTTTCTAGAGTTCATAATAGTTGTTATAAATTAATGGTAAATTTCCTTTTTTTAATATCAGAAGCAAATTTGTACCAACAAAAGTAATGCTTAGCAGGCTATGTAAAATTAATATGCTTTCTCATAAAAATGATATTCAGAAAGTGAAAAAATAAGCTTCACAGTGGGAGAAGATATTCTCAATTTCTACATCTAAAAAAATGTTTGTATGCAGATATATATAAAGAGAGAGTTCTTATTCATTAATAAGGAAAAGCCAGAAAGACCAATAGAAAATGGACAAAACATTTCCCAAAGGAGGATCTATAAATGACGTAAGCATGTAAGAGAAAGTGATAATTTCATTCATTATTAGGAAAATGCAAATGAAAAGCACATGGAAGTGCCACTATACACTCACCATAATTGCTTAAATTAAAGAAAAAATGTTGGCAAAAATGTGGAACCATCAGAATGAGAGAATGTTCGTACAATGTCTTGGGCAATATCTACTGAGTTTGGACATGCGCACACCCTGTTAGTCAGCAGTTCCACTTGTACATTCATACTAAGTAGAAATGTACCTAGTATCCTCCCAAAGTATTTGTGTTAGAGCACTAAGAACAACTCTATACTTGCTATCCTCCAACTGGAAAGGACCAAATGGCCATCGATTTTGTAATGTAGATAAATTATGATATATTCTCCCAGTAACATTCTACGCAAAACAATACCGAATAAACTATAACTGCACACAGCAATATCTCTAAGTCTCACACATATATTAAGTAAAATAAATAAGTCACCAAAGAAAATGATATATTATTCAGTTTATATCAAGTTAAAAGATTAATCAATGTTTTCAGCAAGATGATGTTTTAAGGGTACTGAAGATGGTTTCTGGTTGTGACATGGTTGTATTTCTTTTGTAGAAATTAATTTTGTTGTATATTTATGATATGTATATCTGTCTAATATCAAAAATGTTCTCAAAGTATTTTAAAACTGCATGTATCTCAAATTTAAAACTCTGGTACTTTCCTGTGACACGGGAAAAAAACTAATGTACTTTACAGATAAAATCTGAGATTCAGTAAAGTTTAATATATATCACTGACTCAGAATATCAACCTCATCTGTCCACTACATTTTATGTATAAATGTATACTTGATTTTTTTTTTGAAGGATACAAAATCTTTTCACAATATTTTCATAAGGTTTCATTCCTGGCCTATTTACTTGATAAATGCTTATTCAAAAATAAGAATTAAACATTTTAATATTTTTTCAAATAAAGCTTCAATAAAACCAAAACTATGGAGAGTGAACAGTGTTTTTAAAGATTAGCACTTTTCTCACCCCCTTTTCAAATGCTTGTCACATCTGTACCAGAATTTTCATTATGGAAGTCTTCAAAAGCTGTGTCTCTTTTAAGCATTAGGAGAGGCTCTTCCACACAACATACCTTTCTATTATTTTCCACTTTTCTAGTCCACTGCCCTTCCCCCTCCCTCAAAGGGCTCTGAACCCTTCAGGCCTGGAATCATGTCACTATCACTCTAGCTAAAGGGACCCAGGAGCACTCCCTTGGGGTCCTATTAACACCTGCTACTTAATCAGCCAGAGGGCTGCTCTGACTGATGGCTCACTGGCCCGTCATCCGTCCCCTCCCTCCCCAGAGGCTGTACCACCCTCACAGCCATCCCAGCCCTGGGAGGGAAACGCACAGAGATGGGGCCACAGAGCAAGTCAGAGAAATCCACCCAATTGTTCAAAAGCTGGAATTTGTTAGTAGTACATTGCCAGTTATAAATTTGCAGACCAAGAACTTGCAGCTGTGGAATGTATTAGCTGCAGATCTGTAATTTTTCAGCTTTCAGATTCATAAATATTTTAGGTATTGTACAAATACAGCAGCAAATAGTAATAGAGACCTCCCTGGATAGAAGGCCGCCGCTGATAAGATGTATGTAGCTAAGCGTAGGGGGTCCTTACATTTTGAACGAGGAATAAGTTTAGCAGCGCAGCCATCTCTAATTTAGACTGTTTTCTTAATCTGCTGCCAGGGGACCATGCTGGGTGATTCACAGTAATGAACTCCACCTGGATGCTCTGTAAATCTGAACAGAACTAAATGCAGCCTACTAACTGTTGCTGCTACAGATGTGGTTGAGCGAGCTCTAATTTGATCATTAAGTGACCATCCCACCAAGAAACCAGGATAAATGCTTCGCGCCTGCCCCTCCAGGATAGTGCAAGAAGGACAGCTTATTTAAATAAGGTTATTGGGAGGTAAAGCAACTGCTTTTGAAGCAAAACTGAAACATTTGTGCAACAATAATACAAGCTAATATTAAATATTAATCTTGATCTGGTGAATCATAGTGTTATTTAAATGGGACCAGTATTTTTAAGAGAAAAGAGTAATATGAATTTTTATAATGGACAATTGTTGTTTACTAAAATTATTTTAACACCATTATACAATCGATGGCAGTTAACTTGCCTACTGTAACTATAATACTTGGAGCATCTGGCCTTATATGAATAGTAAACTAAATTATATATTGTAATGTATTGCATAACAAAATATAACAAGTGAATTATATTTTCACAGATGCAGAATGCATATGTCGTTGTTGCATAATAACAATTATGAAATGCTATCTGTATTTTGGAAAGCAGAAGTTGAGCTCTGTCTCTCAAATTAACTTTTTGGGGGCCTGAAATCCGTCACCCTTGTCGTGTAATTTGAGAACAGGGCCGTGATCACCCCTTCTCTTGTTTCTGTAGCTTTAGCAATGCTCTTGGGAATCCAAAGAGAGCAAGTGTGATCACGAAGAGGCCACGGGTTGATTCACCTGTTCTTTATCAACAAAATTAATTTTCTTTCCATTGCTGGTTATAAAATTCTTGTTCACTGACTAGACATTTGTTGGTCTTTCTTGTGTATTCTCCCCAATCCTGTCAAAAGAACAGGTATAAACACATGTTTCTCAGGGAAAGCCCTGTCCTTATTTGCAGTGCTTATACTTTTAGCAATCAGTCGGGACACTTGCTAGATTTACCAACCAGATTTTCAGCAAAATCAGCCAATACAGAATTCATTTATACATTGATGAATTTATTCATTCATTTTTGCTGAAACAAAGTTTTGGTTGAAATTCATTTGTATCTTGATAATATTCTGCCCTATGCTTGGATAAATTATGTTCAGTTCTACTGGAAATGGCCATCGAAAGCCTAGATTTGTTAGTTTGTGCCTACATGCATACATTTATGTGCAGAGATACCATAAATGATGTAATGTTTTGCACAGTAAATTAACATTCGTATGGTTATTTATTTTGTGAATTGGGATTTTTTAAAATATATGACGTGTTCTCTAAAAGTGGTAGTCCCCTGCCTTCTGATTAATTTTACAAAGTAATTAAGATTAATTTCAGTTAATGTTATTTTACAGTCAACCAACTACAGAATTAGCTGTCTCGAGGGAAGTATACCATGGGTAGTACATTGTCAAAGGCTGGAGGTCTCCTCAGAGGATCTTGTCATGGGATTCCCGCCATTGTACAGGAGCCTGCTGGGAGGGTCTTCTATGTTTCTTTCAACACAGGTGTTTTGTGTTCAGAAGATCATCGTTTGCACAGATCAGAGAACTCTGGGCACCAGTTAAAGATAGTGAAAAGACATAGTGAACAAATACATTCTCTCACTTGAGAGACTTACGTGAAAAGAAATTTTAAAATATTTGAAAATAAGTGAGAACAATATGTCAACAAATTGAATAGTACATTTCTGGCTTAATATACAAGTGCTAAAGAGTTTTTTGAAAAGGTAGCTAATGAATAAAGCTTCTTTTAGAAAGTCTATTTTGAGATCGATCACAGGAATGGAATATTTACTTCTTAATTTAAAAAATTGGCCCCTCAAATTTTCCACTTTTAATTACTTCTCTGTCTGGAGACACTGATATTAGAAACTGTCACACAGCAATCTTGCCCAACTCAGTAAGTGGCAACTCCAAATCCTCTGTATATAAAACCTATCTGTCTCACCCTATGTTAAAATCAAATTAAAGTGGACCAAGAGGCTAGATATAAAAAGAGAAACTTTGAAACTGCAGCAAGATAACACAGGGAAAACACTTGAAGCCACAGGCACAAGCGAGATCTTCCTGAACAAAATTCCAATAGTGCAAGAAATAAGACCAAGAACCAACAAATGGGACTACATCTAACTAAAAACCTACACAGCAAGGAAAAAATCATCTGAGAAAAAAGATAATTTACAAAATAGGGAGAAAATTTTGCCTGCTAATCTGGTAAAGAACTAATATCTAGAATGTTAAATTGGATAAGCAACTAATATCTAGAATATTAAAGGTGTGATCAAAAAATATAAAAAATATTTATATTTTAATTATTACAGTAAAATACACATTGCTATTAATTCACCTCAAAATAATCTCACTTTAAACACACTTATACCATCATTCTTGCCACTTTTGGAGCAGTTCTGGAAGTCCTCATTTCGAGAGCACCTTGCTTGTGCTTTTGTGGTTTGACTTGAAATAATTACCTTTCCTGTTTACGTTGACTTCAAGGAAAGGCCAGAAGTCACATGGTGCCAGATCTGGTGAAAGGAGTGGGTGAGGACACACTTTAAAGTTATTAGAATGTGGGATCAGTGTGTTCAAAGCAAGGAGGAACATTAGGGAGGGTTAAGGGCAATGTGTCTTTTATTGTATTATTTCTCAATTTTAAAATTCCCTGTATATTTTGATCACAGGTTCTATAAAAGACTCAAAAAAATTAACCACCCCAAAACAAATAATCCAGTCAAAAATATGCAAATGGACAGAATAGACTCTTCTCAAAAGAATAAGTACAAATGACCAAAAAGTACATGAAAAGTTTTTATAAACTTTAATTATTTGGGAATTGCTAGTCAAAACAAATCTGAGATTCTACCTTAATCTAGTCAGAATGCCTATCACCAAGAAAACAAAATACAGCAAATGCTGGTGTGGATGTGGGGGAAAAGGAACCATCCTATGGTTAGTAGGAATGTGAACTAGTACAGCCACTACCAAAATCAGTATAGAGATTCCTGAAAAGATTAAAATAGAAATTCAATTTGATCCAGGTACTATATATCTCCTAGATATATTTTCAAAAGAATTAAAGTAATTATGCTACAGTGATACTCACATACCCACATTTATAACAGCACATTCATAACAGCTAAGCCCTTGAAACAGCCTAGGCGTCCATTAACAGATAAATGGATGAAGAAAATGTGTTATATATACAGAATGGAATATTATTCAGCCATAGACAATGAGATTATATAATGTGTAGCACACTTGATGGATTTTGAGACCACAGACTGGGGTGGGGCAGAATGACTTCAGGATGATTCAAGTGCATTACATTTATTGTGCAGTCAAACCTCCCTCCTAATTGTAATGTGTATTGCAGCTGCTCCATTGTGATAGCATCACTGCCTCAGCTCCACCTCAGATGATCAGGCAGTAAGCACATCCGAGATCCCTTGCATGCACAGTTCCCAGTAGGGTTTGTGTTCCTATGAGAATCTAATCCTCCTGCAGGAGGCGGAACTCAGGGGTAAGTGTGGGCGATGGGAAGTGACTTGAATGCAGACGAAGCTTCACTTATTTGCCGGCTGCTCACCTCCTGCTGTGCAGCCCAGTTCCTAACAGTGGTCAACAGAGACTCTGGCAAGTGACTACAAAAACTATAAAAATTCAACTTAGTTCAGTTTTTCTTCCTTTGTATAATTTATCTTAGTGTTAAATGCTTATTTTATTGTATTTTTATTTTTATTTATTTATTTATTTATTTTTTAATGTGGGTACCGGGAGTCGACCTCAGGACTTCGTGCTTGCCAGCAGGCGCTTATGCCACCGAGTGATGTCACCGGCCCTTTTTTTTTTTCCTTTATGTGGGTACCGGGAGTTGAACTCAGGACCTCGCACTTGCCAGGCAGGCACTTACGCCGCTGAGCCATCTTACCGGCCCTGTATTTTTATTTTTAATTAACAGTCTAAATAGATAAATTTAATATACTTGAAACTTTTAAATTAATATAGGTAAATGTTATATTTTAGTGTATGTTTGTGATACATAAGTGTTACATTTGCTCTGGGGAAATAGTGTATGTGTATATCATGTTTTGATCATTTCTCAAGAATTAGATTAGTAGGGAAAAATATAAGTATATAAGTGATTTGAAAACTCAAATATCATGAATCAAATTATTGAATATTATTTTCGATTATAGTAACATTCTCTTTTCAAGTGCATATGGAACACTTGCAAAGATAGTTCCTACATGAACATAAAACAAACCTCAGTAATGTTCAAAGCTTTGAAATCATAGAGTATACTCTCTAACTTCAGCAAATTGAATTAGAAAAAAATAATAAAAATACAGAAATTCTCAAATATTTAAAGTTTAAATAATACAATTCTATATAATTCATGAGTCACAGATATAAAACACAAGAAAAATTGGGATAAATCTTACAAACCGGTATGAAAAAAGTTATGCATAAAAAAAGTGTAAAGTGTTCTCCATAAGTCTTAAAAAGTTTTCATTTTACTGCTATTACAATAAAGTCTTTAAAACTTCTTTTAAAAAATCTATTATAAAAGAACAAAACAAACCAAAGGTAAATATAAAGAATAACTATGTAAGTGAAGGGCAAATGTTGGAATATTATTTCTATTATTAGAACAGTAATGAAGATGAAAATCGATGTTTCAAAAAATTTTACTAAAGTAATACATACTCCCTTCCAAGACTGAGTAAGTAGAAGAGCAGGGTAAAAGCCTGATATGGACAAGAAAAATGGAACTACTCCATAGATCTTGCAGTCATTAATGGATTATTGAAGGAATACAATAAACAATTTTATGCCAACACATTTGATTAGGTAGACAAAATCTTCAAAAATACAGTCGATTTTTAAAAAATTATTAAAGAATAAGATCAAGGAATATATACCAAAAAATCACATATCAATATTCCAGTTGATTAAATATAGGAAAAGTCCTGTGACCCCTCCTACCTAGAAGGCTCAGGCATCTTTCCTGTTTCATAAGAAGTTGATAATATTTCTCACTGTGTTAGTTACTTTTCTCTCATTGCTGAGACAAAATACCTGATCCCCAAAATTAAGGAAGGAAAGGTTTATTCAGCTCACAGTTTGTGGAGGTTTCTTTCAGTCCATACTCGGCTGGCTCTGAGGCAGAGATATGGCGGCAGAAAACAGCAAAAACAACAGCTCTCTTGGCTGTAGGGGTCGAGTGCATGGATCGCTGAGCACTCTGAACCAAATTCTGAGGAACAAATTCTCTAGGCCACCACCATTTTGGAACCTGATGTGGCCGCTGCCGCCATTCTAGGATGTAGTGTGGCTGCTGCCATTCTGGAACATTCTGGAAAGCTGTTCTGCAGCTTTCTCCTCAAAGCAAAGTCTTTCACTTTTGCAGTTTTGAGGCTGCAAAGGGTGGAGACTTGCTGCTTCTTGTGATGCCCTCAGGCCATCTTTTATATTCTCCTGTTCCTTCTCAGCAATAGAGATCTCCTCAGCTCTGTCTTGCAGTCCACAGCTTACTGGAGCTTCCTTTCTTGCAGAACTCACAATATTTTAAATCATCCTGCTGGGCTCTTTGCTCTTGATTCTCAACATAAATCTGGCTAAAGGCCCCCAACAATAGCCATGCCACTGCCTCAACATTCAACTGCCTTGAAATTTTTTCTGCCAGTTTAATTAGTCCACCACCTTTAATCTTAGTCTCAGGCAAAGTCTCTGGACATGAGCAAAATGCAGACAAACTTTCTGCCAAGCCATAACACACATCATCTGGAGGCCAGCAGCCAATGCAGTCCTTCTTCCCAGCAGAAATCTCCCTAGCCTGGTCTTTACTGGCAGGATTTCTAACAGCCTTCTGGTCTTCTGAGCTCTGACCAGAATCTCCCATACAGAACAGCCTAACACATTCCAGCTCTACTCTTTCAAGCAACATCTCCGAACCTTTCCAAACTCTTCCCACAAGCCATTGCCAAAGGCTCTTGAACCACATGGTCAGGTATAGTCACAGCAATGACCCTACTCCTGATACCAAATTCTGTGTTGGTTACTTTTTTCTTGTTGCTGAGACAAAATACACGACGCCCAAAATTAAGGAAGGAGAGATTTATTTAGCTCACAGTTTATGGAGGCTTCTTTCAGTCTATACTTGGCTGGCTCCAAGGCAAAGATGTGGTGACAGAAAACAACAAAAACAACAAGAGCAAAAAAGGGAGGAGTGCGCGAGAGAAAGCCTTTTTCCCTCCCTTATATTGTAGCAAGCTACCTGCCCCAGGGTGAGTGTAGCACTCATACCCATAATCCCAGCACTAGACAATGAATCAATCAAACTCTAAAAG
The DNA here is from genome assembly GCA_028451465.1 of Erethizon dorsatum. Taxonomy (NCBI): domain Eukaryota; kingdom Metazoa; phylum Chordata; class Mammalia; order Rodentia; family Erethizontidae; genus Erethizon; species Erethizon dorsatum. The sequence goes on along the minus strand of CM051838.1, from coordinate 47,283,296 downwards.
CCTGCCCCCATGACTGCGTGAGGCTTTGGGGGTACATCTAGACACAAAGCATAATACTCACTAAGTAACTTTCTTGGTCTGTTTCCTGTTCACAGATATGTGGGGATGCAAAACATTTTTCACCCAGCCATCTACATGAATATGAACAAAACCAATAGCAAAGCCACCTCACCAATACGTGAATTATAATAAATGATAAACCAGTGTTTTTTTTTTGTTTTATATTTGTGTACTCTCTTTTTTATATGTTTTATTGTACAGACTAACAGCATCTACTGTGATATTTCCACATATGTATTATCATGAATTGTTGCTTTATACTTCTAACTTCATATCCCCCATCCCCACACCATTCCCAGTCCCTAGTAATAATCCCTCGTATACTCTCTGGTCAAATTTTTTCTTAGTTTCCTCTCTTTTTCTTCCTTTTTTTTGCCATTCTCAAGAAAATCATTGTTTATTACAAATTCCAGAGAAGAACCATAAAAGGATACTTATTATAACAAAAATAACCACACATGAATGGGACTCCAATCACCAGATATTTACTAAATAAATGCCCCATAAAAGGTAGCTAAACTTCTCTTTTTAAAATTAATTTTATTGGAACATTTTAGATTTACATAATGATCACATCATCATAGAGAATTTGTACCTGTACATGATATATCTTGCTGCTTCTTTTTTTCCCATACCCCCTCCCTTCAACTCCTCTTCCCCTCCTTATTTACAAAAGTTTGTTTCCATTTTTTCATTCTATTTTTTTCTTTTCCTTTCCTTCCTTTTCTTGATTTCCTCTTAAGAGAAAGAGTGGGGGCCAGGTATATAGCTCAGAGGTATAAGCATAAGGTCCTGAGTTCAATTGTGGTACCCCCAAAAAAGAGAGAGAGAGAGAATGTACAGTACTTGTCTTTTTGTGCCTGGTTTATTTCACTTAACAAGATATACTTCACTTCCAACCATTTTGCTACAAATGATAAGATTTCGTCCTTCTTTTTTTTTTTTTTTTGTGGGTACCAGGGGTCGACGTCAGGACCTCACACGCCAGCAGGCACCCATGTCGCTGAGCGATATCACCGGCCCTTTTTTCGTATGTGGGTTCCGGGAGTCGAACTCGGGCCCTCGTGCTTGCCAGGCAGGCACTTATGCCACTGAGCCATCTCACCGGCCCATCATCCTTCTTTATATCTTAACAACACATACATATGTGTTCGTAGACTAATTTTATACTTCATCTATTGTGAGTAGTACAGCAATAAACATGGGCATGGAATATCTATAAGGTATACCAATTTTATTTTCCTCAAGGGTGAAGAATATACTCAAGGATAAGATAGCAGGATAATATGGTAGTTCTATTTTTTTTTTTTTTTGGTAAAATTCTGTACAGTTTTCCATAATGGTTCCTTAATTTAGCTTTCCATCAACAGTATATAAGTGTTCTTCTTTCAACACATCCTTGACAGCCCTTATTATTATGATGATTATTATTATTGTCATTCTAGCTGTAGTGAGATGGTATTTCACTGTAATTTTGTTTTGTATTTCCCTGACAGCTACTTATAATTTAATATTTTTTCATGTTTATTGACTATTTGCCTTTCTTCTTTTGAAAAGCATCTATTCAGATAATTTGCCCATTTTCATTAGTGTAGTTGGTTTTTGTTGTTAAAGCTTTTTAGTTCTTTATGAATTCTGCCTATTAACCCTCTGTTAGATGAATAGCTGACAAATATTTTCTTCCATTCTTTGACTTGTCTCTTCATTCTGTTGGTTGTCTCCTTTTTTGTGTGGAATCTTGTTAATTTGATGTCATCCCATTTGTTACTTTTTAAAGAATTTTTTTCTGTGCTTTTGGACTTCTATACCAAAAAGTTATCTATATCAATATCCTGAAGTGTTTCCTCTGATTCCCTCTAGCATCTTCAGAGTGTCAGTTCTTTGGTTAATTTTGCTTTGTTTTTTGTACAGAGTGAGAGATGGAGGTCAAGTTTCAATCTTCCGCATGTGGATGGCCTGTTTTTCCAGCACCATATATTAAAGACGCTGCCCTTTCTCCAATGGGTTTTGGACAACTTTCTCTAGAATCAGTTGACTGTAGATAAGTGTTTTTATTTCTGGGTCTTCCATGCTATTCCATTGATTAATGTGTCTGTTTTTATGCTGATACTATGCTGTTTTGTTACCAGGGCTCTCTAGTATTTCTAGAAATAAATTATTGTAATATTTCCAGCTTTGCTCTTTTTGCTCAAGATTACATTGGCTACATGGGGATTTTGGTGTTTCCAAAATTATGGGGTTTTTTTTCTAGTTCTGAAAAGAATGCCATTATAATTTTGATGGAGATTGGATTGAATCTATAGACCATATTGGGTAGCATTGCTATTTGAATGATATTAATTCTTCCAATTCATGAACACGAGTGTCTGCCTTTAATGTCTACTTTAATTTCTTTCTTCAGTGCTTTCTAATTTTTATTGTAGAGATCATTTGCTTCTTTAGGTAAGTTTATTCCTAGGTATTATGTATGTGTGTCTATTGTGATTTCTTTCTCATCAAATTAATTATTTTATATAGAAAAGATATTATTTTGGAACAATTTCTTACACAGCAGCGCAGAGCAGATACAACAAAAAGATGAAATAAAACTCTTTCCCAGTAGATGACATAACTCTGGAAATCTGGGTGTCTGCATAAAAGCTACTAGAACTATGAAGTGAGGCTATTTAACACTATAAGATAAATCAATATACAAAAATAAATTTGCTTCTATGTTTATTGAAATTAAAATTAAATATGTAACACTGTTACTAGAGACATAAAATTATAAAATTATTATAATAAATCCAACAGAAAATATAAAAAACCTCTATGTTAAAAATTATAAAACACTATTGAGAAAAAATTTAAGATTCAAATGAATGGACAGGAATTCTGTGTTTTATCTGAAGTCATGAAATTTTTATGACTATAGCCTAAAGATTTTTTGAAGAAACTATGAATTTTTATGTTTTTAAGGAACTCTAAAGAGTCTGTAATGGTCACAAAAAGGGTCCATAATGGTCACAAAATCTTTCAAGAAGAAGCAAGTTAGATGACTTATATTATGTGAATTTGATAAGTATGATAAAAATACAATAAATGAGATAGTAAGATTTTAACATAGCTGATTGTAGCCTAATAGAGAGTCCAGGTATAATACCCACACATATATGGTAAATAGATATTTGACAAAACTCAAAGTCATTTCACTAAAGAAAAGATCATCCTTTTAACCAATCATTAGTGGAATTATTTCAAATCCATATGAAAACCAAACTTTGATCCATATCATGCACTAACAAGTTACTAATGATGGATCATAGATCTAAATGTCATACCTAAGGCTATGAGAAGATAGTAGAAATTGTCTTTCATCTTAGGCTAACCTAAATGTTTACCTGATATCATTTTAGAATCAGGACATATAAAATACATAATTGACATTTTAGACTACTAACATTAAGAACTTTTGCTCTTTGAAAGCTCTCTAAAGAAACAAAAATACATGCCACATAATGGAAGAAGGTATTAAATATCTGTGAATAACATTTTGATAAAGGAATTGTATTCAGAATATATACAGAACTCCCAAAATTCAATAGTATAAGCATATCAACCAATTTGACAAAATAATTGAAAAGATTGGATAGATTCTTCACTAAAGAAGATATATGAATGACCAGTAAGCATATTAAAAGATGTTTGTCATTAGTTTTTAGGTTAATGCAAATTAAAACCATTGTGTAATACAAATATACTCATATTAGAATGTCTAAAATTAAAAATACTGATCATACCCAGTGTTAGTATGGATTTAGAAGAACTTGAATGCTCACACACTGCTGAACAGAATAAAAGTAGTAAAATCATTCTAGGTAACAGTTTGAGTACTTTTTAAAAGTTAATGTATATGGCAATTAATTCTATGTAGCCATTCTATAATGTATGCACATTTCAAAATATTATATTTTTATTTTATAAAACTTTTATTTATAAATAAAAATTTTACTTGTTTTATTTATAAATAAAAATTAATTTTATGAATTTAAAAATTTTTTTTCAATTAAAATAATAAATAATCTAAAACCTAGCTGTACATTCACCATATGTACATTCACCATATGAGCTAATCTTTCTATTTCTTGTTATTTACCCAAGGAAAATTAAAATGAATGTCCTTACAAGACTTGTGCACAAACGTACATGGATCCATTATTTGAAATAACCAAAAACTAGAAGCAGCCTAGACGTCTGTCAGCATAAAAATGAATATGCAAACTGTAGTATACCTGTGAAGTAAATCAATATGTAGTAATAAACATAAGAAATATTGATAACTGTATTGATGGATCACAGATATATGATGAAAAATCAGCTAGAAAAATTTGTTTTATGTTTTCATTGTCATTAAATCTAAGAATAGACAGTAATTATCTGTGGAGATATAAACCAGAATACTAGCTACCTGCACAATAACAAGGAGATTGTTAGAACAAGGTACGAGGGACCTTTCTAGAGAATGAAAAACTCCGAACTGTGTAGGCAAGTTCTGTCCAATTTGACTGGATGTAATTTTTCTCACTGAAAGAAAAAAAAAGAATTTTACAACAATAAAATACTTCAATAAATGGAAAACAAAATATTTTCCTAAGCAAAGAATTAAAATGTAATGATGGAGAACAGTTAAAAATGTTACAAAATTACAGTTTCTATCCAGGTGGTGTCCTGTCTCAAGAATAGGAGTTTGGGAAAGAGAATCAATAGAATGAAGGGGAAATAATGATCAAACAAAGGAAAAATGTAGGACAGAAAATGTTTTAAGTGCAGTAGTTCTAAAGTCAGATTTCCAAGGTTAAATTCAATCTACCGCTATTCCAAACACCAGCATATTAATCAATCTCTATGTGCTTATGATGTTTCTAAAACTGAGAAAATTTACTAATGTCTCTTCTTTCTGGATGTACCTAGAAATTGTAGTAACACACTTTTAAATGGAAATGGGAAAATATTTAGAAATACTGGTTAAAGGGCATATGAAACGGCAAGTATAGTGTGTTGGAATACATTGAAGAAGTTCTGATTCCATTGTATATTTTCCAAATTTATTATTCAATTTTAAGAAACTCCTAGGCCTCCCTCATAAAGGGTACTTAGTCCTATGAAAGAAGACATTAAAGGATATTTGCCATCTAGATTACCTAGCAGGACTATAAATCACATGTCACTTAGCGATGTGTCTCTAGCTACTTAGCATGACAGATTTGGGTAGTGATTATGTGATTGATGAGGGGCAGTGAAAGAGAACCCCTTAAGGGGAATGTTCACAGGGACCAAAATATTTGAACATAGAAAAAGTGTTTTACTTTTCTTAATATCAGTTCAGATCTACCTAAGAGGGAATGCATAGTGGTTGATTGAAGTATAATTCTATGGAGTTAAAGAGAAAAGATAAAAAATTAAGATGAAGCTAAAAAGATGTAAACAATAAAAATCTTTATAGCTACAGTACTATAAGAACAGGGTAGAGACTACAGAAAATTTAAAATTATCATATTATAATAGTTGAAACATGGGGTTTTAGTTCTTGTTTAAATTCATCTCATAATTTATTAAAGTTTTATCTGTGCAATACCAGTTAACTTCTCTGCAAGTCACTTTATTTTTTGTGAACTGGGGATTAAAGTATCTATTTCATAAAGCTGTTCTGAAAATTAAGAAGTTATGAAACATAAAATAACTCCAAAACATGTTTATTACACAGAATCACCCAATTTGAATTTGGAACTCTCATTGTTCTTTGGAATCAGAGTAAATCAACTATGAAAATTTTGTTTTTAAAATTGAAATAGCTGTTATCTTACCACAAATTTTCCTATAAGTAGTAGCGTAGGTAGAATATAAGTATTTGGTTTATTTAAATGAGGTAAAGTCCCTGTTTATTAGAATCTCGGAGACCCATGTAACTAGGCAGTGTACTGAAGAGCAGATAGTCTCCCATTGCATTCTTTGTTTCCACCTATTAAAAACCGCTAATAGACTTAAATAAACATTTCTCAAAACAATACATACAAATACTACCAGCTGTTTTAAAAAGTGCTCACCATCCTTCATTATCAGAAAAATACAAATCAAAAGCATAAAGAAGTTTCACTTAATTTCAGTAAGAACAGCTTTCATCAAAAAGATAAAAGATAACACATCCCAGTGAGGGCGTGGACAAAGGGATGCAAAATGGTAGGAATGCAAATTGGTACAGCCACTATGGAAAATAGTTTGGAAGTTTTTTAAAAGAGTAAAAATGCAACTACATTCGATCCATTAATTCCATTACTGGGTATAAATCCAAAGGTACTGAATTCGGTGTGTCATAGAGATATCTGCACTTCTGCGTTTGTTACAGGACTGTTCATACTAAGCACGATCAATGGAAACCATGTAGGTGTCCATCCACTGGTAGATGAATAAAGAAAACATGTACCTACACAATGGAATATTACTCGGACATAAAGAAGACAATTTGAATGGAATTAGAGATTAAGTGAAACATATCAGGTATCAAAAGGCAAATTCTGAATTATCTCACTCATATGTGAAATCTGAAAAAAAAGTTAATCTCATACAAATTTGGAGAAGAATGGTCGTTTCCAAAGGCTCGGAAGAGTAGGGGTGAGATGGAGAAGGGTTGATCCATACTAAGTTATGGTTAGGAGGAAGACGCTGTGATGGGCTTTTGTCACAGTAGGGTAACCACAGATAATGATAATATAGTTTTCGAAAATCTAGAACAAAAGAGTTTGAATATTTTCACCAAAAAGAAATAACAAACGTTTGAGGAGATAGTTATGTTTTAGCTAATTTAAACATTATCCAATGTATTCATATATTGAGACATTGTATGCTACCACATGAAATATACAATAGTTATATTATTATCAATTGAAATAAGTTTAAATTTATAATAGAAAAGAAGAATTCTTTTCAGATAATTTTTATATAAAAATGTCTTTTATGAAGATATGACCCTCGGGCCGGTGAGATGGCTCAGCGGCTTAAGCGCCTGCCCGGCAAGCGCGAGGGCCCGAGTTCGACTCCCGGATCCCACATACGAAAAAGGGGCCGGTGATATCGCTCAGCGGCACGGGTGCCTGCTGGCGCGTGAGGTCCTGAGGTCGACCCCCCGGTACCCACAAAAAAAAAAAAAAAAAAAGATATGGCCTTCGACATAGTCAAGTAGTATAAGAAGAGGTGTAATTAACACAATTTAGGAGTTCTCTCTGGTCTAGTCAACAGTAATTGTTTACTTTTTTAAAGATCTATGTGTCTCACATTAGTCAAAATGTATTAAATAAATCAATTAATGTAATACTACCTTAGAAGATAGTATTATTATCTCATTTATGATGATGGAGAAAAATATCACATGGCTACTGGTTTTATGTTGGCCAGAAGTAGAGGCAGATGTGCTTAAAAAGCAATCCAACAAATTCATGAATACATAAATAAATAAAATAATTACCTGCATGATTTTATTTATTTATTTATTTTCTTTTTGGAACCAGAAATCGAACTCAGGACCTGGTGCTTGCCAGGCAGGCACCATGCCACTGAGCTATACTCCTGGTCCCTTACCTGCATAATTTTAGGAGGGCACAAAGTTATGGGTTAATCAAATCCCTCTGAAGCCTTTCCCCGCTGTGGTATTAGAGTGTGCTTTTAGGTGTCTTACCAAAATATCTTCCAAGACCTTTGGAACAAAACAGAACTCAGGATGAGGCAGCCACAAGCAGTCCCTTTTCAATAGAAGGAACAAATGTGACCATAGAAGAAAAAGGATATCTTTGTTTTGTTTTGGATAGCTTTAATTTCATCACTTCTAAATAGCTGACTGTTCTGCCTCTCCGATTCCAACACATACAAGTGCAATCCTTCCCCTCCCTAGGACCTGCCAATCAAGAATATTTGCTGAGACAACTGAGTTGTGAATTTCCCAGGGTTGGAGATGATGAGTCATAAGACAAGGTATCTGAACTCTGGGGATAAGAGGAAGAAGTAATTGAGATGAACTCCAGCTGATTCTGATTCCTTTTTCGCCTGACTTTTAAAATTTTTATGCTATTCACTCCAAGGAATTTCCTCATCAATATAAAAATAGTGGATAAGTTTATTTTTTCCAGCAAAGTTTAAGAGTAGTGTTTTTATGCTTTCCTCTACTGTATTTTAATTGTTAAAAACTTGCTGTCCTTAGACATAGCACAGACATAAAAGAGATTTGAAGAATAGATGACTATTGTTTTTCTTAGAACATGTGCCATTTGAGGATCCCACTGATAGATGAGTACCTTACAGGAGGAATATCCTTTATATAAACGGCTTTGGCCCACAAATGTTTTTGATTTTTGGATCTTTCTTGATTTTGGAATATTTGCATACATACGAGTTAATATGATATTTTATAATATTTGCATATATGCTAGTAAATGTAATATATTTTAATGTATAAGCAAAATAATTTAAAGGCAGTACAGACAATATTTAGAAAAAGCAAAATTTATAAATCTGACACCTTAATGAGTAAAATTTTGGAAATGGTAGGCTAGACAAGCACTATATCCAGTACTAGACTGAAGGATTTAAACTCTGTGCTTTGAACATAGTTGCTCTAAGCTTAATAGGATGTAGTTAAACTAACCCAACAGTTACTCTCATATTCCAGAACAAAAAAGCTGACTTTCTGTTGCTATTTTTCAAACACGCTCAGATTTTAGCGCCTACAAAACAATACTAAATTTCTCATTAAATCTTCTAATGAAATAAACCATTCAATCAAAATAGAAATATACATTTACCATATCTAATACAAACAGAAATTATCATGTCAGCACTTTGTTTGATTTTCCTTATGCAAAAGCTAAGATTTTTATTTGGAGGAAAGCAGAAAGATCCTGGGAAGCAGGACAAATCTTGACATTTCTTAAGTAGGTACCAGTAGCAGACACCTATAATTTTCCCTACTTTGAAATCCCTTTCGCAGCTCCCTCTGTGATTTTGGTGGGGCCAAGCCCCTCCACTTTTATGTATATCCTTGGGTGGGAGGAGGCTGCCACTGGTTTGACAATTCAAGTCCTTTGTCCCCTGACCACTGACAGCATTTCAGGGATGGAGATGGGGAAATTAATTTCTTGTGTTTCATATCTCATTGAGTTGATAGGAAATTAAATGAATTTATAAATTAAATACTGAAAAATACAACAATGCCTGCAATACTTCATAAAGGCCATATAAATGTTAGCAATTATTATTATTTTTGAGTTTATGAGATTTGAATACCCTGCTTTACCAACATTCCATTCTATTGTATTCAACATAGAGGGACCCTTTTACAGCACCAGCTTCATGGTCGTGAGAGTCAATTACTTTCTCCTTATGCATTTATTGAAACATAACACAGATTCTCATGAAACTAAAATGTCTTAACTGAGACACATGATTAATGAATTTTTCTTTTGTACTTAGTCCAACAATGTTGCATAAGTATTTTGTTTCTGAATAATAATGATATTTTAAAAATTTTAGAATATATAGTACAACATTACACACATATGTATACATTTATATAAATAAAGTGTATATTATATAATTTAGCATATACAACAGCAGTTATTTTTTTTCTATTGTTGCATTGTGTAGAAAGAGCAATATAGCACATAGTGTTAGACTAATCAATAGTTTAATATTCTTCATGTGATCAGAGTAAAAAATAATACATATCTATCTTTGGGAAAATTTCAAAGATACCACTAAAAATGAAAAAGCAACCATTACTCAACTAGAGTGGTGAGATTTCATGCTAACATTTTCCTTTCAAATTAATTTTACGTGATGACACTTTTGTTAGGATTAGCAAAAGTCAGAGAAAAGGTATTGCTTTTCGGATATTTGTACTTTTCTGGCACTGCACCTCTACTTGTGTCAATACTTTTGACTTAAAATGCCCACTCCCTTCCCCGTGGCTTCTCAAAATACCATCCGTCTCTCAGCACCTTCCTCAAATCCCACTTCTTCAGTATAAAACTTCTCTTACTCCTCAAACTGGAATGAATTCTCCAAGCCCTGAACTCCCCTGGAAATTCTTGCCTGTACCATGTGTTTCAAAATTAATCATGCATTGTCTTGTGGTAGCAAAAAGAGAGCATGGGCTTTGAAGTCAGGCAGACTTGAGATGAATCCTGACTTTACTACAAAATAGCTGCGTGACCTTGAACATGTTATTTGTTGTCTAATAACAATAGCTACTATCTGATCCTTACCCTGTACTGGTTGTAGTTTAAAATGCTTTACATGTATTATCTCATTTAATCTACAGATCTACCCAACAAAATCGGTGCTCATGTAGGTGCTTCTGTCTCCATAGGAACAGCGACACACAATACCCTTATCTATATATCCATATCTATTCAGCGAAGTATTCATGACCACATTGTTAGTTAGCTGCAGAAACTCCGCAGCCTGGCTGTAGTCTGTGCTCCTATGCGGTACGTTGCACCGCCTCTCAATTGCTGTGCCAGCAGTTTATGAATTGTACTAAACTCATAGGACTATTAGGAGGGACTATGATCAAGTGCTGCATATATGGTCAAAAACTGTATTTGGTGACCCTTTGCTTTAGTCCCCATGTATCGCTGCCTTGTTTGCCCTGGTGCACATTCAGCCTAAGCTTTCCCACTCCCTGACTTCCAGCACCACTGCTTCCCTGCAAAGCTTTTGCTCTTTCACCCACAGAACACCACTCTGATTCCCTCGCCTGGTTCTTGCTACTTGTACAGAATCAGCTCAGCCTGATACGCTTTCAAAGCTGTCCTCGCACATCCCTGTCGATGCTCCTGTTGTGTCCTCTGACTGTTTACACCAAAGCAAGCCAGGTAAGCACAGATTATTTCAACACACTATGGCAAAACCTGCAAGACGGGGGCTTCATCCAAGCCTTGCTCTTCCCAACACTTTGTGCAGTAACTGGAACTGTAGGCATTCAGTGCACGCTTATTGAATTTTCCTGATAAAAAGAAACTCATCTTTTAAACTTGATTTGCTCTACAGAAAGTTTTGGTGAAAGGGATTCCCAGTAATAGAGTCTCTTCCAGGAACTAAACACCATTAGCATTTCCCAAAGTGTGTTCTGTGCAGCGACTTGCCCTGTGGGGGAAAAAAAAGGACCTATGGCCAAATATATTAGGGAATTACTGCATATTTTTACTATGTTCCTGGAGACCCACAGCTTGTATTAGGATGTGTATTAATTCAATAACTACTTTTTTGAGTTCCATACACTTAGTATCTAAGGGCAAGGCAGAATCTACGTCCTCATAGATTTATGATTTACCAGGTCTCTGAGAAAGCCTGAAATAGAGAAACCTGTTTTACCTTCCTTAAACCAATATATTACAGTATATTTGATCAAAATTTTTCTACATTACTATTCCCAATTCTTGTTGTGAAAATATTGGCAATCGATGTTATCCTAATCAGATGAGGCTTTTTCCCCCTCTCATCACTTAAGTTAATCCCTTGCAATACTTCTGAGTTTCTCGATAAATGAATAAAAGAATAGCTAATTGCATAGCTAACAGTTCATAATATCATTTAGTAAATATTAAAAGAAAAAGCCAAAGTATATATAACTTAAGAGGAAAATGACTTTGACTTGGCAAAACAATCTTCCTATTATAACATCTTATCACTGGTAATTCAAGTATCTGTTTTCTGAATGATAAATGGGTTTAGAAGATTGCCTAAAATTTAGGTGTTCTAAATTACAGTGACGAGTGCCCTGTAATGTGGGGGTCGTTTTTGCACTCTTATTTTCACTCTGACACCAAATGAAACATCATTTGCCTGAAAAACACAGTCACTTAATGCTCTGTGTATTCCCAAGAATTTGATGTAATTCAATCAACAACTTTCTTTTTCAAGAAAAAAATCATAAAGTGAGGGTAACAATAATATAAAAATGACTTTGAATCTGTTTCTATATAATCTACATCAGTTAAAAGTTCTTATATTTTATGTTTTATTAACAGCCAACAACTTGGTGCAGATCTGCAGAATTTTTTACAATTGCTAATGTAATGTTGCTGTGTTCTAAACTACTTGTACTTTTGTGGGCCTAAAATAACCTGTTGTGGTATTTGAATCAAGATATTGAACATCTTAATTTAATGTTAATGCTGAAATCCCATTGGCTCCTGTGTAAGGACAGGCCTCAATCCTTCCTATACAATTAAAGATGATCCAATGTTTCTTATCTCAACAATTAAATCAGAATTATACATGCTTTCTCACATTTTAATAACTTCCAGATGGTGGGTAAACTAAAATAAAACTCAAACTTCAACAAACGTTTGGGAAAATATTAGCATAGTACAAAAGATGAAGAACACTAAGGAAGTTATTTTCAAACTAGCTTTTCCTTGCTTTAAAAAAATGCCCCTGGCAAGAATAATGATGCTTCCATAATGTTACTAGAGTGCTATATTTGTAAAGCAGCATGCAAGCCTCATAAAAAGGTAATGAGTTCCTTAAGTGATAGTAAAGTAAGCTTTCACGTAGAGATATGCGGAGGTGCTACTGTTCACGGGCAGCAGTAGACTAGCATTATCTATTTTGTATCGCAATTTTTACAAACAGAAAAAAAAAAGAGGAATTACAGTAATGGTCACATTTTCCTTCCTGTGACATAAAAAAGGACTCTAGTGGAGTTTGACTAAGTAGAGAAAATGATAAAATCTTATATAAAATTTATACTTATTTGGCCATTCTTTCATATATATGCATGTTATTTGAGTAGTGTAGTATATTCCTCTAGTTGGTCATAGAATTGTCCCAGACAACTATTTTTAGTTAATTTGCTGTCTTCTACATTTATCAATTATTGTAATTTCATAAAATATGCATGCTTTTGACTTTCATATAACACTTTTCTTTTCCCTTCCATATTTCCACCTAAAATAATAGCGACTAAAAGAACTAATTCAATTTTAGTATAATTTTATTAAAAAAAAAAACCAAGAAATTGAAAATGTCCTGCACCTAATTCTTTCCTTAACAGAAAAATTTGTTGTTTATCATATAATTCAATCTCTTTAGAATGGAAATTCCATATCAAATTATATTGGCTCATTGCCTTTAAAAATCAAGAATTTGGGCCGGTGAGATGGCTCAGCGGCTTAAGCGCCTGCCCGGCAAGTGCGAGGGCCCGAGTTCGACTCCCGGATCCCACATACGAAAAAAGGGGCTGGTGATATCGCTCAGAGGCACGGGTGCCTGCTGGCACGCGAGGTCCTGAGGTCGACCCCCCGGTACCCACAAAAAAAAAAAAAAAAAAAAAAAAAAAAATCAAGAATTTCCTCTGTCACTATACTTCATTGGGTTTCTCGCTGTTTAGTAGCAAAAGGAAACAGATGCTCACCGAATTCAGACATTTCCAGTAAGAAGCAGGTATGGGAAATATCTTAGTATTTTGTGATATCAGTACTGTCAAGGAACATGTTAGGTCGAAGGTTGAGATTTTATCGAAAAAGCTTTTGAGTAAAATTCTAAAAGAATCAAATGGAATTGGTGAGTTCTGAGGCAGAGATGTACAAAGAAACATATTTGAGTGATAGATTGCAAATGAATAACATCAATGATAGTGAGGAAGGAGACCTCTAAAATATGTATTACTGTAGCAAAAGTACAACCCCAAAAACCTTCCTGTGTTTTCATAGAAAATTTAGGTCATTAGTACTGAACCAGTGTCGTGTTTTTCTTTGAACAAATATATAAACTCTTTGCATGAGTTAAATCAAGACAAAAGTTCTAAAATACTAAATTCTGCTTTCCTTGAACAGGGTATATGTGTATTTCTACCATTTAGATTACATACTTTATGTACTAGGAATTGCATGAGAAAAATGGTATTGATCTTTAGTTACTGAAGTATAGGGCCGGTGAGATGGCTCAGCGGCGTAAGCGCTTGCCTGGCAAGCACGAGGGCCCGAGTTCGACTCCCGGAACCCACATATGAAAAAAGGGCTGGTGATATCGCTCAGCAGCACGGGCGCCTGCTGGCGCGCAAGGTCCTGAGGTCGACCCCCGGTACCCACACACACACAAAAAAAGTATAAAATTCTGCATGAACTGCAACATAGAGGCAGCCTTCTAATCCCAGAATCCAAAACTGGATATTGGGTTAGGCTATCTTTTCAGTCTGAAAGTGATTAGTCTCAGGCTAGATCATGTACAGCATTTAAAATATGGCTTTTTCTGTATTTCCCAGATTTCCTATTATTAAGAAAATTAAAATTATCCAATGAGTTTGCAACTAAATGTCTGTTTTCCTCAGAGAAATCCAAAGGGAACAAGACAGCTACTCTAAGTTTTTCCCAAATAGAATGAATTTCGAAAGAAAAAGTCAACTTTTTGCATGCAATTATAATTGTTAAAGCACACTCTGCTCAAAATTAAAAATTTAAAAAACCAGGCAATAATTGATAATAAAAATAAAAATAATATTCAAAATAACGAAATTTGAAAATGATAAATGAAATACAGAAAAAAGGTATCTTATGATGAAAAAACAGTTTTTAAAGTAATTTGAATTAAGTCAGATTTGAAAAATATTAAAATGTTTTGAAATAATGCTACAAGGAGTAATTTACTTTAGGAAAAAATGGCTAAATTAATATAATATTTAACAATCATCCTGACAATAAGGAAAGTAGATAAATATGACAGAGTCTTTGTCTGCAATGTCACTTATTCTTTCACTCATTTAATATTCATTTAAAAAGCTATTTTAGGGGCAAATAGCTATATATAAAAAAATAAATACAATGTATGTGTTGATAATATATTTTAAAATATTATTTAACAATGTTTTATTTCTGTCATTTTTTTTATCACCCCACTCATCCCCATAGCAGCACATGCCTGTATCATCACATCCCAGTACCTGAATGTGATTTGCAAAATTCCAGGACGGCTCCCATGATCCTTATCTCCCAGTGTTATTCTCATTAGTACATTAGGTTACACGGCAAAAGAAATTTTGCAAATGTCATTAAGGGTACTGAGTAAGTGCAGTTAAAATAAGGGAATCATCAGGACACTTAACCTCGTAACTTGAGCTGTGTGAAAGCAGTTTTCTCCAGATGGTAGCAGAAGAAGCCTGAAATCAGAACCATGAGAGAAATTCCACGCACTGTTGCTGGTTCACGAAGGGAGGGGACTAGGCGGGAAGAAGTCGACAGAGACCCCTGAAAACTTAGAGCAACCCTGAGCCATCAGCTAGCAGGGAAAAGCTCATCCTTCAGCGGCATGAAGCTGAAATTGCAATCGTAAAAGGGCGGCTGACTCTCCCTTCAGTCTCCACAAGAGCCCAGGCTGACCAATACCTTGCCTGGGACTTCATAGCATCCCTAACTGTGAATGGTATGTGCCCACCTCGGACTTCTGAAACTCACAGCTAAGAACTAATAAATGGGTGTTGTTTTAAGGTATTAAAATTGTGATAATTTGCTACCCACAGTTTAAAGTTTAAAAAACGAATACACTAAGATTAAGCTGCTACAGTAGAAGCCAGAAATGTATTTTGATATTGGAAACCCTAGACTCCAAGCAGACACAGACCCTAATGAACACATGATTAGCCAAAAGTCGGCTTCAAAGCTCCCAAACTTTCCAGCATGAGGAGACCAGATAACTTCTTATGAGCTGGGAAAAGAGCTTCTTAAATGAGTAATGGGCCTAATGGTAATGCAGTATCTAGGACCTTCAGCAGTAATGGATTTCTAATAAGGAAACATGCCACTTTTCCTTTCTCCAAGATTTGACTGAAAATAGAGGATTAATGTACACTTGGATAGGTTCCATGTCTGAGAAGTAGATTGGTAACATCCTTCTTGAGAAGAGACCAGGATGAATGGAGTTGGTGATCTTGATAAATCATGGTAAATAAATCATTATTATTAACCTACTTGACTTTATTTGTCACACATTGATGTAAATGGCTTTCATCCATTATTACACTTTAAAAACTCACAAAAACATGATAGATAAAATTATGACCTCTATTTCACAAATGAAAAACTAAAGTACAGAGAAGTTAAATACTGCTTTTAAGTCTCTACAGCAAGTACAGGAACCAGGATTTTAGTTCCAGTAGTCAGGCACCATGGTTTACTCTGAAATACTGCTGAAGACTCCAGGAAAGCAAGGAGGACAGGAAGTGGGGGAGAATCCAGCAGAGAAAACTGGCCCATGATGTTTTCAGACTGATGGTTTATAGAGATCCTCTCAAAAATCTGTAGCCCCCGCCATAATACACACAGCACAGCTCTAGCTGGCATAGAGTAATACCAGAAGCCTGGTACACATACCTGCAAAGACTGACGGATCATGCATGGATGGCCCCAACATTCTACAGTAAACCATAGTGGGCTCAGCGAGATGATAAAATCATTTTGAAAGAGAAAAAGACTTAGCACAGAACTAGATCTAAAGATATCTTAAAATCAAGGAATCAGGGGCCAGTAAGATAGCTCAGTGGCATAAGCGCCTGCCTGGCAAGCGCGAGGTCCTGAGTTCGACTCCTGGTACCCACATACAAAAAAAGGGCCGGTGATATCGCTCAGCGGCACAGGTGCCTCCTGGCGTGCGAGGTCCTGAGGTCAACCCCCGGTACCCACAAAAAAAAAAAAAAAAATCAAAGAATCAGACAAGAAAATCCCCAGAAATTTTGTCAACCACGAGGAGCACAATTTGCCTCTGTTCTACTCCACAAATACAAAAGAAGAGTCTAGAATACTATCTTGCATCTTATTATGTTTATATTGGAGTACAATGAATATTTTATAAATAACAGAATTTCATCTATTATTTTCCTTAGACATTTTACAGAAATTTTAAAACTTACTCTGCCTATCTCCATTCTAGATTAACTTCTTGAAAATAAGCTTTCAGGATTAAAAAAATGAAAAGTTTTACATTGTCTTTTCAGTTCAATTATATATATTTCAATTATAATATAATTCTGAATAAATGAGTGCCTATCATCAGATTGGTCTAGCATATGAAAAAAATCTAGAAATAGTAAAAAATTAATTATCCAAATTTTATGAGAATTACCTTCCTTTATAAGTAAAGTTTTAATCTACTTATACAGTGATCAACAAATGCAGTGAATATTTAATTTAAAAGTATTACAGAAAAGTACACATGGCCAAGAATGATGGGGTAAGTGAAGTGAAGTGGAGTATTTTAAGTATGTTGAAGGAGATTAATGGCGATGTGTCTTTTATTGTAATACTTTTTTATTTAAGTATTCCCATATTTTTCGTGATTACTCATGCTTTATTTATGAGTTTTACACCTATATGTCCACCTCAAGTTACATATAATGTGTGTGCATGCTTTTATTTTTTATTTTAAATCTTGTTTCGATATATCTGTCACCATAAAATAACAGAAAAAACACAAACATTTCTTGAAAAAAAATAAGCAAATAGAGATTTGAAATAGAAAGCATGAATTTTATTCACACTTGTGTTTTAAGAGGTATTTAAAAGAATATCATACAGTAACTTCATACTACAATACATGACGCCAGACTGTTTCTTACATTTAGTTTTTAAGTGAAACCTAGAAATTTTCCTTAGATCTAAACTTAGCTGTGTCTCCTCAGATTCATGACTTGCTACCATATGCTGTGTTTCTGATCACAATTCCCATAATCTGTGAAGTGGTTACAGATGTCTACTTTTAAATAAAAACAAGGATCAATTTCCTAAAGAATGGACATAGGCCATGTTTCTAATTTACAGCTGGAAAATTTGTTCCATTTTACAGATTTATTTTTACACCTGTAAACTTCTAATAAGATTTGCCATGCCTGAATAATCTGTACAGTTCCTTTTTATAATAGTTTTCAAGTAATATTTTCCAAAGATCCATCCTGAAGCAGTTATGAAATTTTATGCAGTAGTTACACTCATTTGAAAAACAAATCTTTCAATGTAAGTGAGTCCATAATTTCCTCTTCTTGACTATGTTTAACCATGGGTGATCTCAATACATTTTGCTTTTTACTTTAAATTATGTGAACCATCAGTAAGTTGGAAAAGAATGTTTTACATTTGACATTTATTCCAGACATTCATAGAAATTTGATTCCAAACGTTATGGATTTTTATTGAATGATGTTATTGAATAATTCACCCAATTTTTCGGTTTAGACATTAAGGCTCAGAAAAAAATGACAGAATGAGTCCCAGCTCTGCTAAGTGGAAGATTGGGAGCTAAATCCAGGTATTGTGATCCCTTCAACTAAGGCGATCATCACCTCCCGTTGTGTAAGAAGCCAGGCTGAGGGTTTTGGACAGTGCTATCTTGCATTTGTATTCAAACACTTCTCCAGTAACACTTGGCCAGCATTTACCCACTTCCTTAAAGTTTTACCAGACACAAAGTGGTGTGCTATACTATAAAAAAATGTATAAACCTGCCTGTAGCTATATAGATATATGGCAGTAAATTTTATGAATTTTCCCAAAGCATAATTCTGAGAGACTGATTCATATATCTGTTCATACATAGAGGTTTAATGAAATTAAATGACATTTCTTCATGCTGCCATATCCATTTCTAAATACTAAATGCTTTGGTTGTTCCTAGTTTTATTGGAATTATATATAGGAGATATTTATTAACAATTGATATTCATTTTCTCTCTGTCTCTCTCCTTCTTCCTCTCTGTTTTTTTTCTATTTCTGCACCAATGTTTTATCCTAAAAGGCATATGAGATGATATAACTCCATGGTAAATCATGAAATATTTTATGTTAAATAAAAATAACGTGGCTTCTCTCCAGTATTACTGACATTCTTTGAAAAGTTCTTAGAAATATCAGATAGCTAGAAACAACAAGTTCATGACATAATAAATGTAAAGTTTTACCAAGTCAAGTTCACCCGATTCTTCACAATTTAAATGAAGTGCCATTGGTTTAGAAAATTGCTCTATTTATTGGATATGTGTTCCTTAAACATTTTGGTTCATGAACTTATTCATTCAATAATGCTATATCCTCAGCTGTACATATTGGTAGAGGGTTTGCCTAGCATGCACAAGGCCTGGGTTTAATCCCAGGCTCTGCATAACAAACAAAACAACATACTGGCTGTGGACCCCAGGGAAGTGATGCTGGGTGAAAGGAATTGGGAAAGACTGATCAAGAGGTGTTGAGTCATAGGTAACAGTAAGAAGTTCTGGTACACTATTGCACAGTAGCATGACTATAGATAACAGTAATGTATTTTATATTTCCAAAAGAAGGTAGAAGAAAAGATTTTTAAAATTTTCACCATTCAGAAATGACAGGGCCGGTGAGATGGCTCAGCGGCGTAAGCGCCTGCCTTGCAAGCGCCAGGGCCCGAGTTCGACTCCCGGAACCCACATACGAAAAAGGGGCCGGTGATATCGCTCAGCGGCACGGGCACCTGTTGGCACGCGAGGTCCTGAGGTCGTCCCCCTGGTACCCACAAAAAAAAAAAAAAAAAAAAAAAAGAAATGACAAATGTCGGAGGAGATAGAAATGTTTAACCTGATTGAAACATACATGATGTACACATGTATCAAAATATAGCCAAATACCCCATTCATATGAACATTTTTTATGTTTCATTTATTAGTTAAAATAAGATTAATTTAAACAAATAAAGTAATGGTACCTGTTACTTACATGTAAGAACGTTTGGAATGGTGATCACTGTTAGCATGACCTTGGCTTGTAATCATACAGATGGTGATTTTGCAAGTTTATATTACTTTGTTACGGGTCACTTGCTTTCCATTTCCATAACTGGAGAGACAGAGGTGTTTGATATTCAAACCTGTGATAATCATGAATTTATCTTCTTAACTAGGTCCACACTTATTGTAGGATTTCTTCACCATCACAGATTTGTTTTGGTCTGATGGTAAGCTACTGGGTGGAATTTGGAGGACAAAGAGAATTTCCTTAATTGTGCCACTTAAAAAACAATGTAAGAGGCCAGTGATATAGCTCAGCGGCATAAGCACCTGCCTGGCAAGCATGAGGTCCTGAGTTCAACTCCCGGTACCAGCATATTAAAAAAAGAAAAAAGTAAGAAGTTTATTGATAAAATGAAAGTCCAGTATGCTCAATAATAATTCATTAGTACCTTCCTGTCTCCGGGAGGTTTGATTTTCAGAATCTTCCTTATCATAGAGACTTTCATTTCATCAAGATGATGGTGATGAATGTGATGATGAGGATTAATACAAAGATTATATTTAAAGTTTAACAATATATAAAGGTAACCAATAGTGATATGTTAATGATTAATTAGTTCTATCCATCATTATGACAAAATGAGAAATAATTTCATGGGTGGAAAATGGCTTAAGAAATATATTAGTGCATTTTCTCCATATTTAAAAGATTAAAAATAATGGAGATAATATTTTCAACACCATTTAATATAACCATTTATTATAAAACTTTAATCAAGTTACACTTAAAATTTTCTTAAACTCAACAGAGTTCTAACTTTGGATATCGAAGTAAGTGATAGCTGTTCTTCAAATTAGTATCAAGGAAAAGCAAGTTCCCTGTTTTAGCTTCTGTTCAATTTTGAGTGAAGAAGTCCTAGTTTATAAGTATAAATTCAATCTAAATTTACATGTTCAGAGATAGAGTTCTGTATTTCTCAGTCCGTGCCTATGACGTGTCATTCATAACAGTTCTTATTTATGTGTTCTACCTAGTTCAACTTAAAATTTTTCAACTTAAATAGTTTCAACTTAATTTTGTAAGTAACTCATTTTTGGCTTTATACTGCAGTTCTTCATATTTCCTTAAATTCTGCTGTTTACTTTCTGTTAATTCTATTGTAGTTAATTTGGGAGTTTTCTGCTTTTTAAAAAATTTTAATAAATATTTCTAACTTCATTGTTTAATAATATAATCAGTTAAGTCTATAAATTTCTCTTAAAACATTCCTTAAGTTCGATCCTGCTAATGCAGTGTTTATATTATTGTTTCTGTGTTTAAAATGTTTTCTTTGACATACAAGTTTACTGAGGCCTATTTTCTCATATATGAATTTCTTGAATTTTTTAAACTAAACACTGACTTAATTTAGATTGTAATTAGGGAAGGCTATCCATACAATCCAGATTCTTTGATTTTCATTTGTATGCATTATATGAAATATGTATTACTAGATATTAGAAATATTCTATACGGACTTTTCAAATAATCTATATCCTACTCAAATATTTATTTTTATCTACTAATATGGAAAAAAATAATTGAAATCTTAAGCTTTGATGGTTACTTTGTCATCATCTCTAAGTTTTCAACTTCTCAAGTTCGTTATTATAAGATACACACCATGCTCTATCTCTGAAATTCATATTTTTAGTCATTCATTAGGTAGGCTTAATAGTGCTTCTTTTTAGTTCAAAGTATATTTTCTCTGATACTGATAAAGTTGAATAATTTTCTTTAGCTTATATTTGCTTGGTATGCCTTTTTCTGTTCTTTTATGTTTGACCTTACTATTTTCATGATTTTTTTTGCTATATTCTTTTATACAAAGAAAATATGTTGTTCTTTCTCAATTCAGTTTGTCAGTCTGGGTTTTGTAATTGGAATGGGTTATTTTAGGCCCAAAAGTCTAAGTAATTTAGATGATAGCTAAATTACATTATTTGTTGTTTGCTATTAATAAAAATTAGAATATGATATTTAAGAAATTACCAAAAATATAATTATGATTCCTAGTAGCATATTTCAAAGCATCTTACTTACATTTTGCAAATACCACAATTTTTACAATTTTTTTAAAAAATATTTTTTGGAAAAATTTTATTTTTAATTCCATTCCTTCCCGGTATTAATCTGGTAGTTAAATAATCCATTTTTATTCTTTTAATGGTTACTACTAAAATGTTTAAATGCTAATTATCTCAAAAATTAAAACTAATTAATATATTTATATTTCCCTCAATTACAATATATGGGGCTCAAAATGTTTTTGCTTATAATCACTTCTCTACCCTTTATTAGAGTTAGGTAATTATTTATGCTTAATCAGTTTGTTCTCTACAATAGACTGCATATGTCCTCCCAAAATTCATACGTTGAAATTGTCATGCCTCAGGTGATGATCTTAGGAAGTGGGGCACTGGAAAGGTGAGAAGTCTTGAGTTTTGAGCCTTTGTGATTGAGATTAGTGCCCATATAAAAGAAATCTTGCAGAGCTGCCTATTCTGTCCAACACGTGAGAAGTTCTGTGCATCAAAAAGTCATTCCGTAGTAGACACCAAATCTCTCAAAGCCTGGTTCTTTGACTTCCCAGGCTCTAGAACCATTAGAGATAAATCTCTGCGGTTTATAAGCTATCCGGTTTGTGGTATTTTATTATAGCAGCCTGAAAATGCTAAAGAATCCTATAAAACACTTTTTACCTTTACCTTAATAGAAAGCTAAAAGTTATATAACTTTTTCCAGGAATTTATTCATTTTTGCTTATATTCTTTCTTAATTTAAAGACATTTTATGGGATCTTTTTCTTGTCCCTGAAGTATATCATTAGAAATTCCTTATTAAGACTGCATTCTTATAAACTGTTTTTCTGGTTTTTGAAATATTTTATCCTTATTAGTAATAGGCAATTTGTCTGGGTATAAAAATATAGACACCTGTCTCTTTTTTTTTTGTAATTTTTGAAGCTATTTTTCTACTCATCTACTTTTGACATTAAGTATTACTCTTAATCAGCTTTCATTTTTAGCAAATTTTTATAACTGTTAATGTTGACCTTTAGTCTTCTATAAAGTCTTACTATTATTGTATGAATATTTGTTTCTTTTTATTTGTTCTGCTTAGAACTTTCAGAACTTCTTGAGTCTGGAAAAAAATATGTCTTTAAATGTACTGGAAGTTTATTGTTTTTTTTTTTCTTCTTGGACAAATGCCATATATATTTTAATCTTATTTTAACACCTTCCATTCTATCCACTTTTAATTGTGTTCTTGGCAATTTCTTAAATTCTCTCCTCTAGTTCTCTCTCATTCTCTCTAGATATTTAATTTGTGTACTAATTTTATTAGTTTATTTTAATCATGACTTAAAATCTTTTGTATGTTTAGTTAAATTTTTTCAAATATACTGTTATTTTCTAATTATATTCTCATCTTAAGGGTTATATATGCAAGCTTTTTGAATACTTCAATCATTTTATTTTACATTGTAGAATACTTTTAATAATGCCTTAAATGAAGCATCACCACTTCTCACAGGGAACCCTTTGGCATCGAGCATGGGATTTATGTTTCATGGAGCTTTATCTATCGACCCTTGAGAATCACACTTTGAGGTTGAGCCTTCAGGAAGACTCAGGGTTATCAATGAGATTAAACATTCACAGATCAAGGTTTGACAAAAAAACAATCGATATACATAGTATATACATAGTACATACATAGCATATATATAGTATATATAGTATATATACATAGTATCTTCAAACCTGTAATTATGAGTTACTAGATGAAAAATTTTCTCTTCTCTCCTACCTTTGGAAATTCAAATTCAAACAGAATAGTTTTTTTTTTTTTCCCTCCATTTATTAGTGATGTAACTTTTTTCTGGTCTACACACTTAGTAGTATGTAGTCCTTTAAGTGTTATGTTACATCTCACTGGAATTCTAAAATATTGGCTATTAAGTTGCTTAGCTATTGAAAGCAAGCCCCTTATGTCTTCCAATTGAAAAGTGGCTATAGGACATGTTTAACTCACTATTGTAGATTCTATCCCACTAATTATTTTAAGCTGCTTAACCTTATTTATTGCAGAACACAGAATTTCCATTTCTTGTACTTGTTCTTCAACTTCTATTATTAGGTTATTCCGCATGTTCTGTTTTCCACCTACTTGCAGGAAAATTTTGGCATCAGGTGAACAGTTTGTTGCATATAACTGATCAAGGTTTACATCAAGATGTGCAGTATCTAAAAGTATACAGCATTCGATTTCCTAACATCTGTATTCCAAAATGATATCTGAGTATAATTTTCATCAGTATAACATTATATTTTTAAGATTATGATTTATGGTTAATATTTTTATATATCTTAATGGCTAATAACTATGGTAGGTGTTTAAAAATATTTATTTAAACAGACTGTTAAGTAGATGCTATCACTCTACATATTTTAACTAATTAGAAAACTATGGCATAATTACTGAAACAAATCTTATGCAGAGTGACACGATGTAAGAGTGGCAGGCTAGTTTGAGGCTACTACATTCTTACCAGATTTTCCACTATGTTGCTTACTAGTTCTCAATTTTATTTTCCTTACAAAACTGCTTACCTAATCTAAACTTTGTTTAAGACTAAGATATGATTTTCATTATCCTTTACTACGTTTACATTTTCTTCATTTTTGCATTATGTCTACAACTTGACATTGAATTTTACTTTATAAATTTTTCTCTCTATTCTTTATATACTATGAAAGGATGTTTTGACTAATTTTGTTTACTTTCATGTGTCAGCTTTTACGCTTTAATAATTATATTTCCTGCAATAAATGTTAGCATTCCTTTTTTAATCACAATTATTATTTTAATTCTCTTTTTGCACTCTTTTAACTGAATTTCAGCTCTGTTTATTACTATTCAATGTATATTTAACTATGAAACTCCATGACAAAAGACTGTTGCTCTCAGAAAATATTCAGATATACAATACACAGTCAATTTGTAAATAACGGTAAATTTTCTCGATAGTTTCTTAGTTTCTTAATATTCTTTTATGGCTGTGGTCATAATTGTCATCTCATTGACTTAATAAGGGATAGTTGGGCCGGTGAGATGGCTCAGTGGCGTAAGCCCCTGCCTGGCAAGCACGAGGGCCCGAGTTCGACTCCCGGAACCCACATACGAAGAAAGGGCTGGTGATATCGCTGAGCAGCATGGGCGCCTGCTGGTGTGTGAGGTCCTGAGGTTGACCTCCGGTACCCACAAAAAAAAAAGGGACAGTTATAAATTATGAATAACTGAAATAAACCCTTAAAGCTCCAAAAATTCATTTTATTTATAAACTAAGAAAAAATGAGACTTAGATTTCCTAAGAGTCTCTGTTTAAAATATTGTTCCTTGCTATATTAATATGTTATATCTGTTTGCCTAGATCTTATTTTAAGAAATATACTCAACTATCATGAAAGGTAAATTTTGCAGGTCCCAGCTGTGGTATTTAAGCCTTGTTTAGACATTTACAAAAATAGAAAGTACAATTCAATTTTTTCTGTGTGTGTGTATATATATATATATATATATATATATATATATATATATATATATAAAATTATTCAGTTCTAATCAATTTTGTATTGGTTTCTAAGCCATAAATATGAAAATCCTGATGTTAATAAGATGACTGTTCAGTTTATGTTTGAAAGGAAACTTCAAAAAATTAATTCAGAGAAAAATTAAATGACTCACAAAAGAAATAATTAGTTTATAAATAAACTTTGGATTGTAGGTTAAGCTGCTGGTTCTACAGACAGCTATTTGGAGATTTTCTTTATACCCTGGGGCCAAAATCTAAGGGACACATTGAGGAGTACTGTAAATCGGCATACTTGTTTCTGCTATAGGATCGGACTATACTTAGCACGATATTTCACTTCAATTTTCCAAATGGAGCTGATCCACTCATAAATTCAAAATTTTGAGGATGATGAATTTTGAAGCCATATTGAATCAAAGTGCTCTTGTTCTGGGTCATTTTTTCAGATTGTGAGACAACAAACTCCTCGTATACATGTGCTACTGCACCCTACTTATTGAATGGCTCAGAAGCTCCTACCTCTAAGTGGGTTGTGGAACAAGACAAGCCTGTGAAGAGACCCAGGATGCTGAGCGCACTGTTCTACCACTTGGTCGGTCCCCATAATCCCACAGATCCCGCAGTGCTTGAAGTGCCAATGGCAGAACGGATTCTGGGTGTGAGGAAGATGTATATACGGGAACTCTAGTGCCCTTTAGAATTTGGAGTGAAGCCATCCTCTGTGGAGAATGACTCTCCTTTTGATAAACAACACTGGGATAGCTCCTGGGCCTAACAGAGCCGGCACACTTAACCGTGGTTTACCAAGGCACCATCAGACCTGAGCTCTCCGTCATGAACTGCATGCTATTTAACCTCAGCAAATCATAAACTCTGGGCATACCCAGTAGCACTCCATCGAATGGAAGTGCCATGTACAAGATCAGGCCCACCGGGGCCCTGAAAGCGTAAGTTACATGAAGCAAAGCCCATGGTCTTCATTCCTAATACACCTTTTTCCCAATGATCAGTTGGTAGAGAAAGAGAAAAATCTGGCCTACTTTATTATGCTTCTTCTCAATATAAAGGTACAACCAAAAATTAGATAACTACAATGTAGTAGTACAGTCCCTTTTAGAACATTGATGAAAGACAGAGGTGACATGCTTTCCTTAAAAGAAATAAAATTCTTGAGATTTCTGATTCTGGCCACCACAATGTAACTGGTACTGGACTTGCCTTCTAGCTATAAAGAATTATAAACTAAATAATATCTATATATCAAAACTCACTAAATAGTACACTTATTAAATATATTTTATATCTCATTAAATATGTATCAATGTATCTGATTAAAAGAAGAAAAACAAAAAGGAAATCAGACAATTTCTTGTATTCATGTTAATAAATTATTAAAAAATATTTAAGGTAAAATTGTTGAGTAAATAAGTGCCTTGTCCATAAAAAGAAAAATCATATATGGAAAATTGTTTCCTATGACTTTAGGTGAATAAAACCCTTCAAAATACAATGACTAATAATAAAGAATTAGTTAAATGTGAAGAAATTTAATGTTCAAAAGTCCTTAATATATTGTTTCTTCCAAATAGTTGAAAGTTGTTTCCTCTATGTTGATAGCTCTGGGACTACAAGAAATAGCTTTCCAAAGAGGACCATCATGAATCTCAATTTTACAACCCCTCACTAGACTTAATCAGATACCTGTAAGTAAAATAATCACAAATTTTCACTAGCAGGGTAATATTTAGAAAAAATAAACAAGTGTTTTGTGCCATCTAGACTCTTAATGGCTCTAGAGAAAGCTAACCTACTTTCAAACTGCTGGTTAGAAATGAAACATTTTGATGTTTTATGTATGTATGATACATTCCAGAAAAGCATATTGATTTTTTCTTTTGAAGTTGATCCAAATTTTTCAATGCCTAAATGCCTTAATATTAATATATCTTCTTCTTGAAGTGTATTATTATGAAATTATCTATTTTATATCTTTAAATATGTTTTATATCTAAAATGCTACATGATTCAATACACAAAAATACCATCAATATATGAACACCATTGAAACAGTTAATGTAGTTATTCTTTTTTTTGTGTGGGTACCGGGGATCGACCTCAGGACCTCTTGTGCCAGCAGGCGCCCGTGCCGCTGAGCGATATCACCAGCCCCTTTTTCGTAGGTGGGTTCTGGAAGTCGAACTCAGGACCTCGCGCTTGCCAGGCAGGCGCTTATGCTGCTGAGCCATCTCACCGGCCCTTAATGTAGTTATTCTAAGGAGAAATGTAAGTTAGTTCTTAGTAAAAGCAATATTCTAAATGTATCTAGTCAAGAAATGCATTTTAAATAAACCTTACAAGTAGTCTCAAAGATAATGAACTTAGGGAAAATTAATACAATGTGTAACAGCAAAAGGAGAATCAGGACTAGTAGGAATTGGTGTTCAGTCTAAAAGTTCTAAAAACAACATAGTATAGTTCTGAAAACAATTATCTTAAGAGGTCTTAATAACAACAATGTCATAAAACTATTAGGGTCTCTCTCAGAAGTGCTCCCCTTCATCTTATTATTGAACTGTTAAAATAAAACCCAAACTGTGCAGTAAGCTCAGTGACCTCTCGTCAGTTAACAAGAATGCCCCGTGTTCAGAGGCAAGGTCAAAACACCAAGTCAAGCAAAGAGCAAAAAGGTTTTGTGGCATAAATAACATAGATCACATAATTTTCAGAGGTTGTGACCTGACCCAATTATAAACAAGATATAAAAACAGATTTTTATTTGCTTTCAAAATACTATGAGGCAATTTAAATATAGTGACTGAAATCAAGTCTTTTCCCATACATAGTTCTCCTTCCATCTCAACTTTCAAAATCTTTATCAGAAATCACTGGTTTCACTTAGAGAAAAGAGTACCTCCATTCTGGTATGCAATATGCAAAAAAGACTCAATTGCAAATGAACATTTTTGTTAAACTTTGGATGATTGGTACTTATGTTCTATATTTCTAAAGATTTCATACCCATTGACTTTAAAAATATAACATATTTGCCCAGAAAAAAAGAATTTATTCAGGTTCCATATATTTACTAATCTTGCTTATTTTGAGTGGCTTATAAATAGAAGAATTAATGACAGACTTTGTCTTTTTCTCTCCATGAAATGCACTTCTTAGTAAGTTTATGCAAAATTGGTTACCCTTCATCTTCAATTTGAGAGAAAATTCCCATAATGTTTGCTTTTTAGCTATCTGACAACGGTACAATCTCTTTTCAAGAGTCAGACAATCAGTTTTGTTTTCAGGCCTATGTGTAAAACTATTTACAAAAATGCACAGTTTCTTTTATCGAGTGATGTTTAAAGTGTTAGATGAGTGAGCAAAAACGGACCTGTTGTGCCTAAGGGGTGCTCTTTCATACTCTGAAATAAAATTAGCTAAACCTGAGACTTCATAAAACTTACCTTTATGAACATTAACATTACATTTTTCCAGACTACTATTTTGCTTCTCATTCTCCAATGTACCACACATATTATCATAATAATAATCTAAAAATACAGTGAGACTTGGCTGATAAAATTGCCTGTAGGCTGACATTATTTTGA
The DNA here is from genome assembly GCA_028451465.1 of Erethizon dorsatum. Classification (NCBI taxonomy): domain Eukaryota; kingdom Metazoa; phylum Chordata; class Mammalia; order Rodentia; family Erethizontidae; genus Erethizon; species Erethizon dorsatum. The sequence goes on along the minus strand of CM051838.1, from coordinate 47,254,227 downwards.
AACTCTCAGGAATGAAGTGCTGAATCAGGGGCTATGGGATAGTGTCTTCTAGAAATTAATTCCTGTGGAGTTTTGTGAAATCTTAATCACATAATCCTGATTTACCAAAAATCATTCTTAAGAAAATTGAGTACTCAGAATAAATTGTGGGAATAAAATTTTATGATAATCTCTAAGAAAGGCAGAGACATGTAAGGTGCACAAGCTCTTTCTATCTGTGACCCTCAAAAACTTTAATAATGACTCTGAGAACTGAGAGAGTAATGTGATTTCTTTATCCACTCAGTCTTGGGGCTCCATGGAAACCACTGATTTAATACAAACTGATGTTCTTTTCATCCTGCCCATTTTGTTCTATAAGAAGTGGACAGGCAGAACCAACTTCTTTCACATTGTTAACTGAGAAAAGCCTCTAGTTTCCATTTAATTGGGAGATCAGCTATGAAGTGACCATCGATCTTGATGACACAGTCTACTTCTGCTTTATCTTTT
>CM051838.1:47146235-47248735 GCA_028451465.1 Erethizon dorsatum | reverse complement strand
GAGAAATATTTTAGAAAGTTTAAAATTATTTTCTTGGTTTTTAAAAGTGTTAGATCTAATTTGTTATGGAATTCTTTTAAATTGAAGCTATTTAATTTCACAGATGTACTATTTAGGATTAATGCTACAGAAATTCATGTAGGTTAATGTTAAGTAATAGTTTAATGTTGATCATTGGGTACCGAGGTAGCTAATATATAATGGGAAATGTAGCTAACATTTTTCTAATTTATTTGCAAAGACAAACATCCTTACCCTTACAGACTGTACTATATCGGGACCATTACTGCCAGAAGACTAAAGTCACGTATTGAAATTAGAAGGGAGACAGATATTTTGTGAAAAGGAAAGGGACCACAAGATGGAGGGAGGAGGGGAAGGGGATGGAAAAAGAATTAAAACGTGTTATGTACATGTACCAACTTTCCATGATGAATGTTATCACTATGTACTGCAAATACGTACTAATAAAATAAAAATGTTAAAAATGTTTTTAAAAAAGGGTGACTGAATTTAGAAACCAAAAGAATTTTTTAGTTGCTACTATTAGTTTTCTGCACTTAGAAATTTCATGTGTACTTAATTTCTAAATGTGTGGTGCTCTCACAGAACTCCCTGCATGTATTTCTGCATTTTTTTTGTCTCTAACATCTCTAAGACAGACACTTGGGACTCATAGCCAATGCATGGCAGCCTGGAAAGTCAAACTTTCAAACACAGGGAAAGGTCTTCCTTTCCAAACCAGACAAATGTCTACAGATAGGGAACTCTCAGTTTTGTAGACTTGCTCAGATATATACTGCAAATAGCGATGGGCTTTAGGAGTGCAAAGATTGCTTCTCCTCCTGCAAGTGGAAGTAATCTGCTGCTGGTAGTTGTGCTGCTCCCTGGAGAGTCTCATGCAGCAGACATGAGCTTTGGTCAGGTGGACTTAGTTCTTGCCCTGCCAGAAAGGAGGCATCCTTTGATCAGTTCCCTTATCCAAACAACCCATGGTGGAGCTCCTCACAGCAACTCCATGCTTTCAACTTGCCTGAGAAAACGAAAGTCAACAGCAACTTATTCTTCATCTACTCTTTTATGCTTTTTATCTGCATCACTTCATTGAAACAGCTCCCACCAAAATCTCTTATGACTACCTCGATGCCAGATCAGACAGATAATTTTCTTAAGTATAGCAAAATGTAGAGAGTATGTGAGATCAAATGTTGATGCTGCACTGCAAAGATATGTGACCTGGGGAATTTACTTTAGGTTTCTGTTATTCGGTATCCTGACATGCAAAAGTGTTGAGAATATTATCAGTAATGTCTTAAGATTGCTGTACCACATAAACTAATCTATAGAAAGTGCTAAAGCCTGTTCTTGGTAACTCGTAAGCATTAAATAAAGGTTACTTGATTTTAATTGTTGATGGATTGATCCCGTCAGCATTCTGCCCTGGTCACTGTGGTTCTTAAAACATTCTCTTCCCCTGACTTCACATCAAGTTAATTCAGAATCACAAATGCTTCCTGAGCTGTATCCATAGTTTCTTTTACTTACCCAAGTGCAGACCACCGTCATCTTTGGCATGAAGATGGCAGCCTATGTGTTTCTATCCATGCAACACCACCATTTAGACAGGCTGCTCTTGTTGTTATGCAAATATGATTATTCATTACTTTATGTAAAATGATTCACTGTTTTTTAACTGGATTTTAAATAATGCAAAAATCTCTTACAGTGGCTTTGGTCAGACCAAAATCTATATGTATTCAGTTTCTTCTCGTTGCCAGCTCTCCTCTCTCACACATGGTCACACAGTACTGTTTTTAATCTATTTTTTTCTATCTTTCCTCCTCTCATTAAACTTGAAATGCTTTACGCCAGCATCTTTTTTACTTTATCCATCCTTCAGAATTCCACTCAGTGACCGTATTTTCAGAAACATCTTCTGTGATCTTCCTATATATTTTAAATCCCACTATTAGATGCAGTCAGAGAAAATAGATTATTATATTTTCAGTTTAACAGTTTATTTGGGTGATTTTTACAAACTAATATTTATTCATCTGCATGAGATTATATGGCCCAAGAAGGAGGCATACCCATGTTGGATTTGATCATTCCTTTATCCTAGAACCACACTAAGTGAAATCATTAATAGTATCCCTTGTTTGAAGTTAATAGATGACAATCTGAGTTGAGCAGATGATAGAACATCTCATTTTAGACATTTGTCATATTCCGTCAGCCATGAATTCCACTTACAACCAGCTTATTTTCTATGACAAAATGTAAACTCTTTGAAGGCAGATGTTGTGTGTTTTTCACATGTACACAGTGTATTAATTTTCTGCTTAGTATAAAAATTGTGACTTTGGTGACTGTAGAAAACAGAAATATATCATTTATATTGATAGATTTCAGAATTCAGTAGTGAGTCCTGCTAGACTTACATCAAGGTGTTTTGAGGATGGTGTTCCTGCTGTCGGCTCTAGGCAAGAATTCATTCCATTGTCTTGAGCAGCTTCTAAAGTCCTTTACATTCCTTGGCTTGTGGTCTCTTTCCATCTTTGGAGATGCCAATGGCTATTTGAAACTTTCTCACATTGTATCATTCCGATTCTCACCCCTCTTTCTGTTCTTTTCACTTCTTGGGATCTTGGTGAGATCATTGGAATCCTTTGAATCATCTAAGGTAATCTCTCTATTGCAAAGTCAGATTATTAACATCCTTAATTCCGCCTTGCTATGTAATATGTTACATAGTCACAGTCACAAATTCTTGGAATTTTGGTGGGTAATTTGGGGGCCATTTTTCTACCTACCTCAAGATAGATTTTTGTTTGTTTGTTTTTTGTATAAAGTAGGCAGTCCAAGAATATTTGACATAAAGTGTGATCTTTGGGAAATGTCTAATTAGATCATCATCAAATCATGGAACACTGTAACTGAGTATTAAATCCTCAGCCTGCTGCCAAGGAACGAGAGGCACTTGAGAGAGTGCTCATCACCACGTGCCTACTAATAGCAGAAGCCAGAGGCCACCTCAACTTCTTAATTCCTGGTCTAGTGGTCCTTCCATAGCTCATGCAATTTTGATTCAAACACTGTTTTTAGATTTTTCTGTGAAATTAGTCTTACAGTGCCATATAACTAGCCTCCTAAGTATGATCTGTTGGTGCTCTCACATGGAATTTGTTTCAGGATTTCAAAGATTGTTGGAATTTTAAAAATATTTTAATTTTAGAGTAATCTATGCAAATATGTAATTCTCAGAAAGACATCAGACAAAGATTAACAACATTAATATTTGCCAATAAGCAGTGTGATTATTGAGAACTGGTGCTAGGTATAAAACAAATTGGAACATTATTTAAGAGGCACACCACAGTGCCGTGTTAATAAAAGAGAACTATACAATGATGTGAATCACAGCTCGGCCGCTGTCCGCCATTCCCCAATCCAACAACGGACATAAATTTACCTGTTTCCAAAGGCGTGTTGTGAGCCTGAAGTGTCTCACATGGAAACAGCAATGGGTTGTTTAGCTTATGGAAGAAGCTTTTTGGTTTCTCTTGCTTCTCTTCCTGTATGCAAAGAAAAATAATGGGTCATTCAAATTCGAGTAAGTTATAGAAGATTTTAAAACGTAATTTCATTGAAACAGATAGTTGGTACTTTCCTTTCTTGTCACTTTCAAATAGTGAAATGATACAGAATAATAGAATCAGACATACTAGGATTTGAATCTTGGCTCCCTTATTTTCTACCCAAGTAATTAAGTTGACACACACGTCTAACCTGTAAAACTTCTCACAGAAGTTACCACAAGGATTAAATAAAGCAGTCGACACATGGTCTTTAGTCTGCTCAGCAATACCTGCTCCTGTTTTACCTGTTTTGGTCCTACAGTACCTGGAATCTTCTCACTTCCTTTTTTTAATTTATTTATTCTTGTTACTCAAAAGTGTCACCCCTTCTCTTAAAGGGTTGTGAGTGATCCAAGGGACTGCTGATTCTGATGGCCCCGTCCCAGGTTACACCGAGGTGGGGTGGGTCTGTTCTCCAGGCCCAGCACCGGTCATGTGATTACGCACTCTGCAAGTTTTCTATAGTCTCACTATCAACCAAAGGACGTGTAGATTATTTTTCAGGACAGTCGATCCATCTCCACTATCGTCTCAGAGAACTTCCCTGGCAGGATGGACCCAGGGATAGAATGTTAACCCAAGATGAAACTGTATAATTTTCTCTTTGAGGAATTTGACCTTGAGATTGGAGAAAAACCAATCATTTTCTCACTGCTAAAGAGATTGGAGAGATAACATTTAGAACATTTAAGAGAAGATCTAGTTGGTCTGTGAGGTAAACCTGCATATTTATAATAAATTCTCTATTTTGTATACACTTGGGTATACTTCTGTTATTTGAAAATTAAAACAACAAATAGCCACAAGCCAAATTCCCGTCTCATCAACAAATCCCTCTTATACTTTCTTTAAGACAATCAGTTGTTCCATTTACAGGCTTTTGCTTTGTTTGCTTTTATGCTTTGACAAACTTATGTCTCAATTATACCTCTTTGTCAGGAATGTTTCTTTTGATCCCACATCTTACTGAATATAAATATAACATCTATTTAACTAAGCCCTACAGGGTAAAATGCTTCTTTAGTGAGAGAACATACCTTCTTTTTTATTGGGGACCCGGCCAAGATCCCTAACTGCGTGTATGAGGGGTACAGTGAAAAGATGAAATAAGAGACAGACAAATTTAGGAGTACATGATGGGAGGCCAGGAGGTCAATGCCTCAGGATGGGCAGAGACAAAGACCTCTGAGCTAGCCACTATTTATTAGCCAGTGTAGGGGAGGGGGTAGGGTGCTTTTCTTGGAACAGGGTAGAAGCAGTGGTAGAAGGAGCAAGTTTAACATCATAAAGGGAACAAGCCAAAATCCATCCCCACACCTGGGTGCTAATCTCACTGAAAGAGGAAGGTGATTTCCACATTCCAAAGCCGCCTTCAAGGCAGGCAGGGTAAGGAAAGCCTAGGACATATTATGTGAATTTACAATTCATGGTCCCCAACATTTTTTGAGGTCTCCATAACCTGTGTTCTTCTTAGTTTTTGTTGTTATTTTGACATTTAGTTTTATTTCTTCCTAATTATTTTACATATATCTCTATGAGACAAATCAATATTCTTGGCCTTTAAAAAGAATACAAAAACAAATTTTTAAGCAGTAGACTTATATTACTGAAATTTTTACTTGTCTCATATGGCTAAGCTATTAGGTCCTCAAACATATGTGTCATATTTATATTAATTTTTTATATTGTCTAATGCCTAGAATAGTGCTTTGTAAATCCAGATATTTAAATAATTTTCCTAGATTATTTAAAGGATATCTATAAGAACCATAATTGTTTTGAAAGGTAAATATGAGTTATTTAATTGAATTCTAATACTCTAGAATTATTAGATTTAATATGAAATCATCTCACACAAATTAGAACTATACTATTTTGACTCTCTAGCAAATTCTCATGCTTAGTACTACCGTGACCCACAAAGGTTAGTCTTGAAAGAGATGTAAGACTGAAAATTCACTTTTTCCTAAGACTTCTACATTCATCTGTGCTCTCCAGGGTGATGTAATCAATCGGGGAGGAACCATTGGAGGGGTTATTTCACATGATTGTGGAGGCTGAACACTTCCTCCATAGGCCATCTGCACTGGAGCACCAGGAAAGCCATCATGTGGCAGCTCTTTCAAAGTCCGCAGACTCCTGAACTGAAGAAGCCAGAGATATAACTCCCAGTCCCAAGCTGAAGGACTGAGAACCAGAGGGGCCACTGGGTAAGTCCAAAAGTCCAAAGACTAGAAACCTGCCATTCCAATGTCCAAGGGAGAAAGAGTATGCTCCAGCTACAGACAAAAAAAAAAAAAAAAAAAGAAAGAAAGAAAGAAAGAAAAAGAAAAAGAAAAAGAAAAAGAATAAAGACAGAAAGTTGAGAAAGGAAAAGAAAATTTGCTGGTCCTCTGCCTCATCCTTTTATCTGGACATCAGATAATGGGATTAGTTCAAATAGTGTGGTATGCATCTTCCTTATCAGGTCACTGATTTTGCCACTTTCTTCCAAGTTCACTCTCACAGACAAAGCAAGAAATAATCCTTAGGAGCAGAAGGTGAAACTCAGTGGCAGAGTTTACCTGGCAATGGTAGAGTTTACCTAATGTCACATATAAATGACATTATTACCATCATGCAGAAAACAGCATTAGCACCAGTATATTTGTCTCAGGTACTCAAGCCTCCACATCCCATGTGTAAGGTAGATGCACCTAGCTGGATGCCCACACACACAGTGGGTAGTGTTCTAGGAAGGAAAGCCAAACTGCAGGAAGTTTGAATCAACTCTAATGCTTGCTTGATCTCTGCTGTGAATGGAGATACTACGCAAACATCTTTGAAAGGATGCACTGTGAAAAATGGCAACCATGTGTATCAGTCAATTTTTTGTTACTATGACTGAATTACCCCATAGAAACAACTTAAAGGAGAACTGGTTTGTTTTGGTTAGCTTTTTAGAGGTTTTAGTCCATGGTCAGCTGGTTCCGAAGTAGAAACATCATGGCAGAAGTTCATGGCAGAAGAAAACTGCTCACTTTGTGACAGCTGGGAAGCACAGAGAGAACAAAGACCTAGAAAGAAAGGCATCACTGAGGACAGAAATATTCCCTACTTCCTCCATAAAAGCCCCACCTCCTCTGTCCATGAGGATAGTACCCATGATGTGATCATTTTTAAAAGCCTCACTTCGGAACACATGAACCATTTGGGGGACGTTTCTGAGGCAACCCGTAACACAATAACTCTGCTCACACATGCGGCAACACTAGAGAATTATAGTTAAATTTTCTCTCAACAGATGGTCTCAGAAAGGTCATATTTCTTACAATCTGGCTCTAGTCTCACAGAGTATGTTCCAAGTTACCCTGATGGAAATTGTAAGGTTTTATGTTTTGACCTTATAGAACCAGATTGTCATTTTTGTCACACTCTATAGGGGAAATGTGTCACCAAGTTCAGCCCAGAAAAGAGAATTAAAATCCACTTACCACTTGGAGGAATAGCAAAATATGGGCATCATCTTAAAATTACCTTGTAAGTTTTTTATTTGTCTACATCAAATAATATTAAAACAAAAGAAATAAACACTAAACACATATGTTCACCAGTTATTTCCCTTGAAAATCTATGCATGCATTAATGAAGTGTGAAGAATACCATGCTAATTAGGCAAAGCAGTTTTATAAGTGTGATCGTCAGGACTGGAGAGAGGGAAAGGCTCCCCAAAATGTGTGTCTTGAAAAGTCGTAGAGACAAAAACAGAAACCAAAGCTATAATTTGATGCTCTTTCCCTCACACTAATGTGGTGAATCACATTTTGCTTTCATTAAATTGTAAATAATGAAACGTATCGTTTAAAATCCAAAGTATTGTGTGCTGAGAAAATCTATTGAACTTTAGACAATAATGTTTACAATTTTCAAATCTTAGACATTTGAAAGGAAGAAGTACTGCATTATTACTAATAAATTTTTCCTGCATAATATTTAAAGAGAGTTTAAATAGAAATAAAAACAAATCCATGAAAACTTAACTTGAATGGAAGAATATTTATGAATATAATACAATGTCAGGTTTCATACATGAGAAATATATACACCTACAAACTAGTGTCAAAATTGTTGCTTTTAAAGGTGTGGCTTTTTGGGTTAGCACGGAGTACTGATACTTAACAAAAACTTCTCCAAATTCATAAAATTAGACTTAAATAAAGAAAAGGGAAAAAGAAAGGAAGTTGGAGAATTGAGTATACAGATCAAGAACAGTAATGAGATGGGTAATTTCACACTTTATCAAATTTAATTATCTAATGTCAAGCATTAGATATTTCCAGAACGTATTCTAACTTAACACAATGTTATGCATTATATAATCTCGTCATAGTAATCAAAACACTCGCTATATCTCTCATTACTATTAATTACCTTTTCACATATATCTGCACAAAAATAGTACTAATGTGGGTAGCATCATATAGGAACACTGCAGATAATATAAATAAGACTGTAGGTGACTTTCGTTTCAGTACGTCACAGAATAACTGGTACTAGCTCTAAGCAAATAAAGTAGAAAACTATAAAACAAGACAAAGTAAATAAGGCAACTGTTTACAGGCAGTAACAGTAGGCAGAGAGCATTAGACTATTACACCTGAGAGGAAAGAAACAGGTAAGGCTGATGCCACCAGCCAATTACTTGATATCAGTAATTTACTCCATAGGACAAGTACTCAGTTGAAGACAGTAGAAGACAGGGTCAACAAACTTGAAGACATAATAAACTGTATATCATCTGGAGAGAGGGAAAGTGGAAAAATTACATCATTAATAAGCTAAACATAATAAGTCTCACGATTATATGCAATCACATTAATTTGGGAAAAGAAAAGAGAATGGGACAAATACAGAACACATACTCCAAACTCCCCCAAACATACACAGAAACAACCAAAAACTGGTTAAAAAAAATCAACAAGAAGTATAAAGTAATATTATAAAACATTGTCAAAATTTGATGAAAAGATATTAACAGAGGAGATATGAAGAATACCATATTGAGTAACATCTTAGCAAACTCTTATGAATGAAAGATAGTGGGAAAGTCCTTTTCAAAATCAAAGAAAAATGCATGTTGTTCAGAAAGACAAAATAATATAATTTGTGACTAACAAAAAAATGTTGGCTAGAAGAAAATAAAATGACATCTCAAAAGTATGGAACGAAGAAAACATGCTGTAAATTTTGGATCTGGTAAAAATACCCTTGCAAAGTAAGAATGACATGAATTTGTTTTCAGAAAAAATCATCAAGAGACTCCACCCCCAGAATAGCTAAACTACATGAAATTCTAAGAGATATTTTTCTCAATACTCCCTTAAAGAAAATGATAACATTTGGAAATTTGGATTGATGGCAACAAAATCACTGGAAATTCTAAATATTTGGATAAATGCCAGGGACTATAAACAGGATATAAAATCAACATAAATCAACAGCTCTTTTATGCACCAATAATGAACTAGTTGAGAAAGAAATCAGGAAAAATATTTCACTTAGAGTAGCTCCAAAACTAAAAAAGTATCTAGGAATCAACCTAACTAAGGATGTTAACGACTCTATAATAAAAATTACACAACGCTGAAAGAAAAATGAAGAAAACACCACAAGATGGAAAGACCTCCTATGTTCATGAATTGGTAGAATTAATAGTGCTAAAATGACCACAATATCAAAAGCAATCTACACATTCTATGCAAAGTCCATGAAAATTCTAGTAATATTCTACACAGAACTGGAAAAATAATCTTAAAAATTCATATGGGGAAACCAAATATGATGCAGAACCAAAGAAATCCTAAGCAAAAGGAGCAAGGCCAGGGGTATCACAGTACCCAATTTCAAATTATAAGACAAAGCAACAGTAACAAAACCAGCACAGAACTGCTACAAAAATAGACAAAGAGAATGGATTAGAGGACACAGAAACAAACCTATGAAATTACAAGCATCTGATTCTTTTTCTTTTTTTTTTAAGCATCTGATTCTTGACTAAGAAGCTAAAAACATGCATTGGAAGATAGAAATCCTCTTAAATAGTGATGGGAAGACCTGGATATCTACTTGTAGAAGATTGAAATTGTATCCCTATGTCTCACTGTGTAAAAAAATCAGTTCAAATGGAAACTTTGAAACAGCTAGAAGAAAACATAGGAGAAACACTTGACACAAAGGCACAACAATTTCCTGAATATAACTCCAATACCCAAGAAAGAATAACTAGAGCCAACAAATGGGACATCAAACTAAAAAGTTTCTGTATTTAGAAAAATAACTAGCAAAGTGAAGAGACAAATGGGAGAAAATATTTGCTAGATACTCATCCAGCAGACAAATATATCTTGAATATATAAAGAACTCACCATCCAAAAACCAAATAGCCCAGTCAATAAATAAACAAATGACAAACAAATAGTTATTAAAAGAAGATGTACAAAAGGCCAAAAAGCTTATGGCATCTGAAAATTGCAAATCAGAGCTACACTGGGATTCCATCTACCCCAGTGACAATGGCTATCATCGACAATACAATACATACTGCTGAGAATGCACAGAAAAAGGAACCTCTCCATACTACTGGTGGGAACGTAAGTTACTACAGCAACTATGGAGATCAGTGTGTGTGTTTTTAGAAAGATTGAAAATGCTACCATCTGATGTAGGTCCGCCATTCCTTGGTACATAAGTGAAGGAATTAAATTCAGCACACTTTAGCAATATCTACACACCCAAGTTTATCATAATAAAATTCACAATCGCCATCATATAGAAGATCTAGAAGATATAGAAGCAGCTTAGGTGCCCATCGCAGATGCATGGATAAAGAAAATGTGGCATATATGGAATAAAGGATTACTCAGCTGTAAAGAAGAATGAAATTATGTTATTTGCAGGAAAACGAGTGGAACTTTGAGATCATCATGTTCTCCAAAATAAACTTGTATATAAATAAACAAGTTTTGCATGTTTTCCTTAATATGTGGAATCTAAAAAGATGACATGAAAGGAGAAGAGAGATTATTATTACACAAGAGCAAGGGAAGAGGGGAAGGGGGAGAGAGGGTAAATGAGAGTAATAGAAGAATTGGGGAATGGATATCATCAAATTATGTTATATCCATGTATGACAATACCACATGCAACCCAGTAGTTTGTAAAATAAATAAGCACTAATAAAAATTTCAAAATAAAACTATATACATGTACTATTGAATTAGGCAGTAATACGGTAATGAAATTTAATCTCAACAACTATGAAAAAGTAATTCAAACAGACATGAGTAAAATGTAAAGAAAAGATTTAAAATGTCACATTAGGCTGGGCATGGTGGTGCATGCCTGTAATCCCAGCACTCAGGAGGCTGAAGTAGGAGGATCACTGTAAGTTCAAGGCCAGCCTGCCCTACATAGTAAGACCCTGTCTCAAAAAAAAAAAAAAAAATTTAAATGCCACATTAAAATTGTCAGATTTATCTGAACAAAAGTAAGAGTGAAGGACATAAAGGAAAAAAGATGAGATTATTAAAAAACAAACAAAGAATGATTGATATTAATATAGACACCTAAATAATTACATTTAATACATATGAATGAAAATGTGATATTTAAAAGTAGACATTTTCAGAATTTATTTTGAAATGATAAAAGTAAAAGAAGTCTGCAAGCAATGTAGTTTAATTATATATATAAGAAGTAGATTGGAAGTAAAAGATGGAAAACAGGTACCATGCAATTTGTAAGAATAAGAAAGGTAAAGTGGTATTATCGATATCTAATGAATGAAACTTAAAGATGAGGTGTTTCACTAGAAATAAAGAGGCAAATCTTATAATAAGGAAGGATCAATATATCCAGAACACACAAGATAATGAATGTGTAAACATATAATACTGTTCCAACCACATACATATCGCAAAAGTGATAGGACTGCAGAATTAAGTGAAAAAAATCCTTCCAACATCACCTATCAGTAATCACACAGGTGATGTGAACATACTGTTCACCACTGGGCCCTAAATGTTATCTATTTAACAGTGCTGTACATACATTATAAAGTACAGTGTTGAAGACAAATGCTTTTTCTGGAACATACAGAATGTTAACAGTGATGAACTACATATCAGGGCATCAAATCAGTCTCAATAAATTTCAGAAGTGTAAGTCTTACAGCACATTCTTTAATCAAGATAGAATTAAATTAAAAACCAATAATCATAAAAATTGAGAAATTCAATAATTACTTTAAATTCATTGACATTTTAAAAATAACTGATAAATGAAAGATGTCACAATAGAAGATAAAAAAAATTTGTCCTGAATTGATAATTAAAACATAATATGTCAAAATGTATCTAATGTGGTCAGAGCAGTATTTAGAGGGGAATGAATAGCTTTAATTGCTGATACGAGAAGAAAGGCTTAAAATCAGTGACAAGTGGTTCCAATGTAAAAGCATGTTGAAGGAAGAAAGCAGTAAATATCAGAGTGAAAATTAATAAAATAGAAGAGTATGTTAAATCAATTCAAAAAGTTAATTCTTTGTACAGAGTAATAAAATTGGTAAAATTCAAAAAATAATGCATCAAAATTTTAATACTATGAGAATGAAAAAACGGCTCTTATAACATTCTCTGAGTGTAAACACTTAAACAACTTTATATCAGTAAAAACTCCATCTCAATTTTTTTCTGGTAAATTTTATGAAATATTTAAGAGAAATAATGCCAATTTTGCACCAACTACTTAATAAACAGATGAGAGAATGAACATTTTCTAGCTTGTTACATGGTCAGGCTAAACCTGCCTTCCAAACCCAGGTGACAATATTACAAGAAAAATTCCTGTATTTTTCATGAGAATAGTCACAAAAATCCAAAGTAAATATCAGCAATTCAAATCCAGCAAAATATAAAATCATTAATACATTAATACCAAGTAATGTTTATCTCAAGAAGTTAAGAATATTTTGGTGCTTCCAGATTTATTGATTTTGCAAAAGGTTGCTTCAGCTATTTGGGGTCTTTTGTGACTTCACACAAATTTTAGTACATTTTTTCTCTTTCTGTGAAAATTGCCATTGAAATTTTCATAGGGATTGCATTGTGTCTGTAGATTGCTACAGGTAAGAAAGACGTTTTGTTGGCTTTCTTTGTTCCGATTCATGAGCACAATAATCTTTCACTTATTTGTGTCTTCTTGAATTTCATTCACCAATCCTTTATAGTTCTGATTAAATATATCTTTCACCTCTCTTGTCAAATTGTTCTTAAGTATATTATTTGTTTTGTACTATTGTAAATGGCATTAATTTTTATTTCAGACACTAGTTTATTGGGAGTGTACGGAAATGTGATTGATTTTTGTATGCTTATTTTATTTCTTGTTATGTTACTGAATGCATCAATTAGTTCTAACAGGCTTTTTTTTTTTGGTGGCGTCATAGAGTTTCTTATACATATAAGATCATGTTGTATGCAACAGAGCCAATTTTATTTCTTCTTTTCCAGTATGGAAGACTCATGTTTTCCTTGCCTAATCACTCACGCTGTAAGTTCCAGTACTTTGTTGAACAGAAGTAATGAAAGTGTGTGTCTGTGCCTCCTTCCTGCTCATAGAGGAAAACTTTTCACCTTTTCACCACTTGGTGTGATGTTAGCTGTAGAATCGTGACATCCAGGCTTGATTTTGTTGAGGTACATTCTTCCCATACATAATTTGTTGAGAGTTTTTAATCAATAAAGAGTGTTGAATTTCCCGAGTATTTTTTCTGTGTCTACTGAGATGGCCAAATGATTACTATCTCTAACTCTGTTAATATGGTATATCGCATTTGCTGACTAGCATGTTTGGAACAATCCTCGTGCCCCAGGGAGCATGCCTTGTGTTCTTTCCAGTGTGCTGTTGAATATCTGATTTTGCATTTTGTCACACAGCTATAGTTACCAGAACGGTACAGTGCTGGCATAGAAGAGTGGAACTGATTAGAAAACCCAGAAGTAACCCCCCACCCATGTAGTCAAGTAATCTTCAACAAAATGCCAAGAACACAGGCTGGGAAAAAGACAGTTTCTTTGATAAATGGTGTTGGGAAAATTGGATGTCCACATGCAAATAAGTGAAATTAGATCATTATCTTATATAATACTCAAAATTCAACTCAAAATGATACAAAGATCTAAATACATGACCCGAATCCACAAAACTTCTAGAAAATAGGGAAAGCTCCGTGGCTTTGAGGTTGGCAATTACTTATTTGAAAAGACACTAAATGCACAGATGACAGAAGCAATAACAAGCAAGGTGGATGACTTCAAATTAAAGGTTTCTGCATAGGAAACAGTCAAAAAAATGAAAAGGAAATCCACAAAATGGGAGAAAATATTTGCAAACCGTATAAAAAGTTAATATTCAAAATAAATGCCCTAAAGTAACCAAATAACAAAAAACAAAAACTAACAAAAAGCTCCAAATAATCCAATCAAAATAGCCAAAGAACCTGAAGAACCATTTTTCCAAAGGAGAGAAAAAATATCCAACAGGTTTATAAAAATGTGCTCAATATCACTAATCATCAAAGAAAAACAAATCAAAATGTATTAGCCCACTTTGTGTACTCCACAATATACATGTGAAAGCTTTCCACTGTACCCCATAAAAACATACAATTATTATTTAGCAATTAAAAAAGCCAAACTTTAGAGAAAACAACAATGGAATATTGCCTCATAGATATTACAATGGCTACTAAAACAAAGTCAAAAGATAAGAATGACAATAATGCAAAAATTGTTTTGGAAGGAACATACATTAATACAGCCTAGATAGAGACAGATGGATAGATGGGCAGATGGACAAAGAGACAGATACAGATAGTTATATTGGTAGAAATATAGATTAGTACAGCATAGATAGATGATGATGATGATGATAATGATAGATAGATAGATAGATAGTTACATACACACAGTGAAATGTCATTCAGCCTTGAGAAATCAATCCTGCAATTCAGACCAATGCAGAAATAGCTGGGGGTCACTATGCTAAGTGAAATACGGCAGACAGAGAGAAAAATACTCCACGAGCTCACTTACGTGGAACCTAAAAATGCTGACCTTAGACACAGAGAACAGAAATGTTATGATCAGGGCATGAATATGGGTAAGAAAGAGGAAACATTGGTCATAGGGTAAAAAGTTTCAGCTCTATGAGGAATAATTTCTAGAAACTTACATTGTGAATACAATTAAATATAAATTATCCTATGCATGAAATTTGCTAAAAGAGTAGATCTTAAATAATGTCAGTACACAAACCCACACACACACAGGCAGCTGTGTGAGGTGGTACATATGTTAAGTAGCTTGACTGTGAGCCTCAGTCCCCCACTCCATCCACAGAATTTTAATGTCCCAATTCCCACTACATCATACATAAAAATTCAAGTTAAGGTAAATCATAGACACAAAGGTAAATCCTATAATACAAAAGGAATGAAAAGAGAATATTATTGAAAATTTGGAGACAGCAAAGATTTCTTTGAGACTGTAAAAATAACAGTAACCATCACAAATTGATAAATTAGATATCATCAAATTTAAAATGTGTATTTGCCAATAGCAATCATTAAGAAAATAGACAATATGTAGAAGCAGCAAAAAATTCCCAAATCTACATGCTACAGGAGTTTATATCCAAAATATATTAACAAATTTTATAACCTAGTAGTTACTTGGAAAATACACCCAAAAATATTTTAATTGCAATTTCTCAGAGGTAGATACACGAGTGATTTACACATGAAAAAGTAGTTAGTGTCTTTAGTGTTTGGGAAACTTTAATTTAAATCACATTAAGATTTATTTAAACAGGTTCAAATGTCTAATGTTTCATGAACTGGGATTTCCAAATGTTGGCAACAAGCAGAGCAAACAAAATTTTCTTACATTGCGAAAGGAGTTACAAAGTGGTGCAGTCACTTTGGAAAAATAGTTGGCAGTTTCTTAGAAAGCTAAACCTACAACAACTCCAGTACTCAATAATTATATACTGTGTATTTATTTAATATGAATAAAAAACATGCACACCAAATGACGTGTGTGCATATTTTTATAGCAGCTTCATTAGTAAAAGTTAAAATTTGGAAACCACTCAACTGTTAACAAGGAAATGGGACAACAAAATTGTAGCGTATGTATAACATGTAGCGCTCTTCAGTAATAAATATAAATTAGTGATTTGTGCAATAAATGAATATTAATACACATTGAGTGAAATAAGTCAGATGAAATAGCATCCATTGCATGATTTCAATGTATGTAAAGATCAAAAACTAATGAAATCCATCTATGGCAATAGATATCAAAACAGTGGTTGCTACAAGGGAGTCAGAATTAACTGGTGGGAATCACAAGTAATATATTTTGATTCAGATATTAGTTACAAGAGTTGGTAGTATTTTTTAAAACTATTGATACCGCTCACTTAAGAACTACTGATATTTCTCACTTAAGAATCGTGCATCTCGAAGTATTTAAATTTTACTTCACAATATGAAATTTAAAAAACAAAAGATCCTCTTCCTGACCACTTCTCTGGAAATTCAGTTTAAATATCTGAGTAAAATATTAACTGTAAGTGTAACATATTTTCCCTTCATAGCTATTACCTTACAAGAACTATTTTTCAACCTGTCTTTCAATCAAATCTGTTAACAATAGAAGTCATTCTTTTGAGCTATTATATTCATGATCTTATTTTATTTCTGAGTCGTAGAGCTCTTACTAGTTAATATTGTCTCAAAACAATGCAAAGAAAACCCCTATTAACATGTAGATTCAGAGAGACATTCTAAAATGTTAATAGAATTCGATAGCCACTTCCTAGGTAGGGGACATGCATATCTGTCGTTTTAAAGCTGTAAGCCATTGGATTTTGAAGACTTTGAAAAGAATGGCTGGTTATGTGCATACTATTTTCACAATTTGAAGACAATGTTTGTCAGTTCTTTTTCCAGTATATGCTCAGATAGACAGTAAATTTGGAAACCTGAATTCAGAGGACAAGAAGAAAAGAACTGCCAAGTTTGTTTGATTATTTGAGAATAATGAATGACTGATCATCTTTTATTTTTTAAAAAATTATTTTATGTTGGATTTTATAAGATTGTTTTTGATATAATGTATAAGTATAACAAAATAGGTGAAGTCTCTATTTCCACATAGACAAGTGCCAAGGAATGTGACCTCAGACATACCTAAGTATAATTACAGCAGTGTCTATTTGTTCACATTTTAACAGGGGCATCATGCCAAATTTTGTTTAAAAGAGCATTATGAGGGATATAAATGCCATGTTTATTTTTTAGAACTATTTCTATTAATGAATTATTAATTTAATTTTGTGAGTTTTATTATATTAAACAATGTGTACTTAACAGGGAAATAAAATATTATTAAAATGAAATATTACATTTTTAATATGTAATGTGTGTGTAGAATAAACATCAATATTTTCAACATCAACTATTTACCTGCTTACAAGAGCTAAAAATAAAAAATATAAAAAAAAAAAATTCTTGTGTGAACTACAACAAAAATGCAAACAAAACTCTACCACAGAAATAATCCTTGCTTCAGTTATCACACCTAAGGGAGTCTTCACACATGAGAACAGCATGTTCCACATACAAGTCTCGCTTACTCTGACAGCACATGTGCTTAGCTGTTTTCTTTTTCCTGTTTGGCAGGCCATACTTGCCACCTCTCTTGTCTTCCTCTTTTGTCAGGAGCTTCCTATTATATTATACAATGTGCACTTAGGAGAAAAATGAAATAGAAATAAAATAAAATATCAAATATATACTGAGTGTTTAGAATAAACATCAACATTTTCTACATCAACTGTTTACTTACTAAATCTAAAAAATAACAACAGAAATAAATTCTGATGTGAACTACAATGAGAATACAAATAAAACTCTACCACAAACATAATCTTTGCTTCAATTATCACACCTAAGGCAGTTTTCACCCATGAGAACAGTGTATTTCCTACTCAAGTATGGCTTACACTGACAACACATGTGTTTTGTTTCCTGTCTTCGTTGGTAGGACATACTTGACATCTTGCTGGTTTTCCTGTTTCTTTGGAGGCTCTTGTGATGTTTCCTGTCTGTTCACTGGTCTGCTCCAGAATTCTTTTGTGGAGTTCTTCGGGAAGATGCATACTGTTCTTCCTCCATTGTAATTGGTCATTTATCAACTCCAGTTCCAATCCTCTAAGAAAAATTTTTCATGATATTTTCTGCATATTTTCTTTGTAAACTGTGAAAATATTTATGTCTGACGTGTTTAGGATCGAGTAAAGCGCAACTATCAGCCATTGCTTTGTGTTTCTAGTGACATCATAGTCGCTGCACAACTTGTCAACAACATCTACTCCACCTTCCGTTTTGTTATAAAATGTGACCATTTCTGGCTTCGTTTCTGTTGAGGATTCTGTATCAATTTTTTTGTTGTTTTTGTGTGATTTTTTGAGACAGAGGCTTGCCACATAGTTTAGGTTAGCCTGGAACTCACTGTGCAGAACAGGCTAACCTTGAACTCACAGGATTCTCTTGCCTCAGCCTCCTGAGTGCTGGGATTATAGGGTGCACCACCAAGCCTGGCTTCACTATAAATCTTATCATCATGGTGTAATGCTGACAGTATCAATACTACTATGTTTTTCTTCACCATATAGGAGGCCAATGTTATGTCTTTCTGAAATCCAGAGATTGTACTATACATTTCTCTCTTATGAACTTGCAACATTTTCTCAGGAATCTCCACTTTATTCTTGCCAATACTTTCTGTGCTGATAAACTGGGGTTTTTTTTAGCAAATGTAACATCAATAGGTAACTCTTGAATTAATTTTCGAGTGAGACATTTGGGTTACTTTTGGAAATAGGCATAACAAGTCTGTTTGCAAGGTCATGATTTATTAGTGCACAAATAAAGACATGGTAGCTGAGTTCCATGATAAATTTCTAAATTCAAGATGTAAAATGTCTTTGCATCTGCCAGGGCATATATTTTTATACCATATTTGGAAGGTTTATTTGTCATATATTTCAGAAACCATCAACAATCACACAATGGTGCAAGTTGTCAATTGTCATGTATTCAGATGATGTATAAATTGCTTGACAGTTCAAAATAAAGCTTTCAAAAAATGAGTGAATAGCAGCCAAATTGTCAGATTATTTTCTTTTTTCTTTCTTGGTAGGTCTTTTTGTTGTCAAAACTAAGCAATTTTGAAAGAAACCAAATCTCTTGAATGACATTATTGTTCTAAAAATCTCAACACTGCATCTGTCACTTCATAAGTCCTTCAGATTCTAATGATTAAGATGATAAAGTCCTGCTATGAAGGCTTTTAGTTCAGATACTAAGATGTCATGATAAATATATTTTTGAGTATTACTATTGATGCACATAGAATGTTTTGCTTGTATTTCATTATTAGTGTATTTCACAACATCCTGTAGCATATTGTCCATTACAAAAAATTTCCAACATTGAATCACAGTGTTGGCATTCCATCCAACAGTTTTCACCCCGTCAAAAACCTAATAACATTTTCTGACCTAATTTTAATGATTGCTCTGGTATACATGACCATTTTGTAGCATTTTGACTAGTCAAATATTCATTTACATTACTGTTTTCTTCATCAGAATGAAAGTCTTCATTCTATACTTCTCTGTCATATCTTGCTAACTTCTTTGGCTTACATGATTCAAGTCCTCATCGCTAGCTGAATCACCTGATGACTCACTTTCAACCTCCTCCCAAAGTTGTAAGCATAGATTTTCATGGGACATTGTACTGAATTGGGCTGATTCTACAAGAAAAAACAAAAGAAAACATGTAATAAAAAAATTATAAATACACAAAAATGTAACATGGTGCAAAACATGGTTAAAACTCACACATTTACACTTTGCACATGTGCACTCACCTTGCCATTTGTCATATCAACTGGGTGAACACAAAGATTGCTTCATGTATCCCGCAGTGCAGCTAGTGAGATGCACAGCCAGGTATCATTATGCTAAAGTATATACTTTCATTAGAACAATATGGTCAGGGTGTAATTTACCCAGCATGATGCTCCATAAAATTTTTATGTCAGGTTTTATTTCGTTTTTACTATTAGAATCTCTGAATTTGGTTTTGAAATTTTCTGTCTCTTATCTTGTTTTGGCACTTTTCTCATTCTAGTATTGCAAAAATTTCCCCTATGAATTTTTCTTGTACTTCCACTCTTTTGTAGTGTTTGCATACATACATTTCCCATCCTACAAAAGTTTATTTCTGTATATTATAAGCATGAGTAGACTAATACATAGCTCCATTTGTCTTACATTCTACTACATCAGGAAAATTATAACTGGATAACATAGCTACACACATAGTTTCAGGACTATGGATTGTTATTTGTTCAAGGAAATCATACAAGGCCGGGGATATAGCTCAGTGGCACAAGTGCCTGCCTGGCAACTGCAAGGTCCTGAGTTTGATTCCCAGTACCAAAAAAAAAAAAAAAAAAAAGAAAGAAAGAAATCATACAAACTTAGTTATCAGTGTCATTCTCATTTATGTAACCAGTGGAGCACAATCAGAAGTGACCTTCATCATAACATAGCCCATGAATATTTCCTTTTCTGAATTTTATTTGCTTGTTTCCCTTGTTTACTGAGAAAGATGATGCTGTTACTGCTATTCAGGGACATTTCAACAAGTTTAGACATACAGCTATTTAGAAAGGAGATTTTAAGACATTCGAGAATAAAGAGGAAAATCAATTCATAATTATGGCCTTGAAAGTGCATGGAGTGTATTAGAAACTAAATGGTTTTCTATTGCATGTGTTAAATGAACTTATTTTTTATACACAATAATATACCTAAAATGCATAAAATTTATGAAAAGAATAAAGCTGCATTTGAGGTTGATCTTACAAATAAAAGAATGGTGCTGTGAATGTTATTATCTATCAGAAAGATTAAATGAAGTTATGTTCAAAATTAAGCATGGTAGACATTTAAAACCAATAACTTAAAGTGGATAATTTTTTAATAATCTATATGCTTCAAACATTATCAAATTTCTAGACACCAATACAAATTTTCTGAAACATTTATAGATAAAAACCAGTGGTTAACACATTATAAAGTTCAATTTTCTTGTTATTTAAAAAGCAAATTTCTGTCATTTTTGTATGCTTGGCTTTGGGGGGCATTATATCTGCTTAATTACTCAGTGGTTCAGCTGAAGCACCTGCCAACTACAGATTGGTATTTCTCTAATTAAAACTGTATAATTAAATCTGGGACAAAATATAATTAACCTACATTTTAGGCCAGATTTGAACCTTCCACTTTACCCAGAAGCCCCAATGACTTTAAAGAGTCACATAAAATTCTAAAAATTAATAAGCATGGTCTCAATTTCCCTTAGTTACTATACACTTTAACAACTTGAGGTTCTACTAAAAAGAATGCTGGATATTTTTGTTGCTGTTATTGTTTCTAAAATATAATCTTACCCTTTTCCCTTGCCTGTAGTTTAGCTGAAAGCATTATTTGCTCAGTAAATTCTCCACACACCATATGTGCACATTCATGCCAATCAAAGGTAAGATCTTCTCATGGGTAAGCAAACACATAGCTTAGAGTCCCATGAACAAATCGTAGGTATGAGAAACTGATAGAGAAGGAAATATTTTAAGGCTACACAACCTACCTTAATTTGATGAAACTTTGTGCCTGTGTACACATACTTTCTTGAGTATAGCAAAAATAGGTACTCAATAAAGAACTGTTTTAAGATATGTCTACATCTGCTTAGGAAGTTGAAAATCTAAGCTTTAGAATATTTATAAATCTGTCATGTCTTCAGTATCTAAACATACTTTGAAAACAGTATTTGATATTCACACGGTACTGATACTTTTTCATTATTTTAAATAACACCTGCCTACCAAATTACAAAAGCATGAACACACTGACAGTCCTGGGAAAAGTAAGTGAAAAACAGATAAGGAATTTGACATTGTGATCAAAGAAGGAAAGAAAAATGGTATGCACAACTTAATGAAAATCTTTAAGAAAAAACAATCTGAAAAGTTAAAATTGCACAAGATAGGTAGACTCTTTTTTTGGCTTGAAATTGTTAAGTAAAACAGCGAGCTTAATTTTCAGGTGTAGAATTGTCTTTTATTCTTGGGGTGCAATGGATTGAACCCAGAGCCTTATACATGACAGAAAACTACTTTACTGCTGGGCTTACACACCAAGCCTAAAATTCAGGCTTCAAAGATGCTTTTCCTATTTTTATGGGCAAAGCCTATTTGAGATTTCTCAAATGAACTCATGAACTCATCGCTCCCAGAATATCAAGTAAGCCTTTTAAGGATTGGAATGTAAAAATAGGTTTATCATAACAGATGAGCCCCATTGTGTGAAGTGACCCACAACCTAACTTGGAGAACTTGTCTTTTTCAGAATAAGAGTGCTTGCCCAATATGGGAAGGAAGCTGACAAAAGCCACAGAAATGACCCAGCATCTCTCTCCTTCCCCTTCCCTCTCAGGTGCTTGAATTCTGAACTTCTGAATCAAATATTTAATTCTTCAGAGTTGTTTTAATAATCCAAAACTTGGTGTTAATTCATCCTTACCAGATACTTTCTGAAATAGTAAATCTTTGTTTTCCTCCCCTCCCTTTGAAAGTAAAGTTAATAAATAGCTGTTCTATTTTGCTTCATTAACTGGATAAAGGGATCATTAACTCTTTTTGAATATTTTAAATTAATGAGCATAGAAAGGTAAATTTTCTGAGACATTTTCCAATTGTTTCTATATGTGAGTCAGCTCATGTACTTTACAATGATTTATGCTATCTACAGTTCTAAGGACTAAATCAATTAAATTTATTCAATTTGTAAGGATTAAAACAATACTCACACAAAAACAGATAACATTCAATAATGCATATATGATGAGATTTGAGAGACCAACTTCATGACCAAAGGCCACGGTCTCCAGAATATGAGTGAATCGAACAATGCCCAGGATTCCAAGAGAAGTTTTCTCTTCTGAAGACCTGAATGCAGGGTTAATGATTTCTTTTCATAGATTTGCTAAAGACAACATTAACAAATGTTAATGTCCAGGCTAAGATAAAAATGGGAACAGTGTGCTGGTGTTGAGTGCCACAGATTTCTGAAGTCTCTCCAAGGTTAAACATTTCATCTTTTACTTTCTGGCTAGCCACCATTGAGCAAAACCAATGAGTAAAACAGGATAATAACAGTATTTACCTCCTAAAGACCTTACTTTTTTTCTCTCTAAATGTAGATAATAATACCTTTCTTATAGAAGTGTTGGGAGGAGTAAATAAAATTGATAAATAAAGGCTATCTCACAAGTCAGTACTCGAGCCTGACAGTTATTATTATGAAATTACTTTCCCTTTCCTGACCTGATTCTAGTAATCTAAGGTGTTTGCCGAGCATGGGCACAAAGCCTGAGACACTGAATGATCATACAAGTAGAAAGCAACCACAATTATATTATTCTCTTTATGTAAAATACTAATCTTTGTTAAAATCCACTAGTTACAAACACGGTAGAGTTCAGTATTTTAGACATTGCTATTGTGTGCCCATTTTTGTTTGAACAATCTGAATTGAAGAAAAAAATTACCTTGCTCCTTTTACCTGGTTTAAAATTACAAACACAATGCCTCTATCTTATTGTTGCTCTACTTAAAAATAAATTAATTCATTACTCTTAACCTAAATATTACAATATCCTCCACCAGATGAAAATCTAGCTCTCTATCAGCTTGAAGGTTGGAATGCATACACATTGTCGGACAAGATGCGGGGATATGCACCAACTGCGTCATAAACTGTGTCACCCACTTGGCTAAACTCAGTGTGAGCAGCATGGGCAGTCACCACTCTTACCACTGGAGCTGTTTTACAGCGCCTGTGTCTCATTAATGGGAAAAATTTGCCAGCAAAGTATCACCAGATCCAATCACTGATCAAAATGAGAGGTAATAGGCCCAAGGTAAATGATTGTGCAACCCTGTGCTTAATTGTGAATAAAGAAAAAAATGACAACGTGGTCAACAATTTTTAAAAAGCACAACTTCCAGCATAAGGAGAAAAAACGATTCTCTTGCAGACTCAAAAAATGACTTATAAGAAGTAAAAGAAAATTTAAAAAATTACTTTGCATTGTCTCTAGGTAGTATAAGAAAAACATCACATCCATTAGGGGATAAGAGATTAAGAAGAAAATACAACAAGATAATATATTTTAAAGGATATATCTAAACCTTGAAAATTTTTAAAGTAAGAGTTAAAAACTAACCTTAAAACTTTCAAGGCACAATCCAGACTTAAAAATGACTCTACAAAGAATTAAATCAGTATTGCATATGCTGATTTAATGCTTTCCCAGAATTCAAAGGAAAAGCAAAAATGATTAGGTAATGGGGGAGAAAGAGGTCAGACACAGAGCACTGGTAAGAGAGGAATAGCACAGGAATAATTTGTTTTCTGAAGGAAAAATAAAAATTCCTCATGCTCATAGAAAGCAATATTACTAATGTAGAACTGAGTATGTAATGGGATTCCTGAATTATGGACAAATCACTGAAGAACAACCAATTCTATGAATCCTACTGGTACTCTAGTTTGAATTACAAAAAAGAATGTAACAGTCATTCAGAAAACAGTAGTACTCATAAAGTGCAAATGTGAATAAAATTTTTCTGGAATTGTATTTTTCCCCACAGTATCAAATTCCTGAAGTCGATAGAGAACTTTTTAATGCAATTTGAAATGATTTTTCAAAAGCAATGTGAACTAAAAATTTTGCACTGAAATTTGCTTTCATCTGAGAGAGTCTTGAGACCTTATCCGAGAGAGAACAGATGACATAAAGTGATATAAAACAACTGGGAAAATGCAGCAAACATATAAATGTGAAAATACTGGTAGATGATATCACTTGCTCAAAATACAGCAGGTTAAAATTAAGAATCCACAGTGACATAGAATAATATAATAGTAATACATTTTATCAGTTTAACAATAATAACAATATCCAATGTATCATTAAATATTTAGAAGTCATGTTACTTCAGGAAATCATATCTTACTGTCTATTCTAACATATTAATAAGACTTTAGAGGAAAAGATATCTTTTTCTAATGGTGCCCCTCTGATGCTAGAAGCTATTTTATTACCTCTTTTAAAGAAACCCACATGCCATAATTTATCATTATCTTTATTATGGAAACTAATATTCCATATTTCTTTCTAAGAAATTCTCCTGTAAGTATGCTTAACATACTTATACACAATATATTTTATAATTGTATTATTTATATATAATTTTTAATGACTGGGAAATACTTTATACATGTAAAAATGAAGTCAATGTTAATGGAAGTACAGGAAAATATATTATTATGTGAAGTTAAAAAAATAACAAATAAATGATGGAACCAAGGAAATCTTAGTCTATCATAATAAAAATCCTTTCTTAAGCATCCTTTGATTTTCATCATTAAACCAGTGACTAATTCACCTAATTGCCTTTGACTCACATTTGTATTTTCCCTCTTATTCATAAGTCTATCATAAATATTTAACATAATACAATTTGCTGAATTTCACATACATCCAAAGGTTCGTTTGGTTTAATGTATTAATTTTATATTCCTGTAAAAGTATGCTAGGGTTATCTTTAGAGGCTGTGTTCATGCCTGAGTATCCAAATGAAAGTTTCATTGATGGTTTCAACAAAATTTCAAAAATGTTGAAATGGCTCATTTTCTGTAGGTAAAGGTATTTTGTTAGTACATATTAGTAAAACAGAACAGGGGATTTGTTTTGGTGTATTCATACATAATAATAACATATTTTGATGATTTACATCCTTGTTATCCCCTCTGCCTTTTCTACCCCCTCCTTCCTGTTCCTCTACTCGCCTCTGAAGTCTAACTTCTAGTTTCCTGTCCTCCCTCTTTTATTTATTTTTTACGTTGCTCAAATCTGAGAAAACTTGCAATGTTCAACTTTCTGAGATTGGTTTAGTGTGATGATCTCCAGTTCCACTCATTTTCCTGTAAATGATATGATTTTCTCAATGTACAGTAAAATAAACTTTCATGATCTCAAAATATTGAAGATATCTGTTTTTCTACTTGACTAAGTATTATGGAAGTTGATAAACACGTGAAATGAAATGATAACAAACCCATAAGATATTTCAGTAAGTTTAGAAATTTCAGTATGGTGGGAAATTGTGTTAAAAAGCCGTTTTGAAAAGTCGAAAGAGAGGGGCTGGTGAGATGGCTCAGCGGCGTAAGCGCCTGCCTTGCAAGCGCAAGGGCCTGAGTTCGACTCCCGGATCCCACATACGAAAAAGGGGCCAGTGATATCGCTCAGCGGCACGGGTGCCTGTTGGCGCGCGAGGTCCTGAGGTCGACCCCCCGGTACCCACAAAAAAAAAAAAAAAAAAGAAAAGTCGAAAGAGAAAACTTACAAACTATAAAAATGATTAATTGTTGCCACTAGTCTGGAAGGCATGTTCTTTAAAAAAATGTACAAGTTTAATTTAATTGATACAGTAGGGGCACCATAAGAGGGCCAAAAGCAGCAGAGAATAAGTGAAGAGAGAGAATCCAGCAACAAGGAAACTTACGTCGACCTCCATTTAATTGGAGTAAACTTTCTGGTCAAGAGATTCACAGGGAACATCTGAAATCAGCAAGTCCTAGAGACTGTATTCTCATCACAACGTGAAGCGGCCACTCTATGCATCATTTTTATACTGTTCCTCACATTGTAATTTCAACATATGACATATATTATTAACATTAAATAACAGATTAATGATCATAACTTGAATAAAAATGTTTTGAGGGTGAAATTATAGTCTGTTATTTTCATTATTATACTTTAGCACTATCTTCAAATAACCCTGATAACATATACGACAACATATATGAGAGCTACAGTTGTGTTTTCACAAAAAGGGAGAGTAGCAAATTAAATCTACCTTTTCAGTTTTACAAAGTTGAGTGCCGCAACAGCTTAGTGTTTCCCAGTGATAAATTTCAAGATAATAACTAAATTCGTTCACTCTTGGGTAACTTACAAATGTCTATCTAGTCTTATCTCTACCTAGAAGGATATTGAAATTAATGTGTTTCCTGACTTAATAAAACACATGAATGAATGAGTAAGTGAATGAATGAAAGAAGCATAAATGAGTAACTATCACTAAGAGTTAAGGAAGAGAATAAATGAGAAAAGAGAGAAACTGTTTTATTCTAGATAAAATGTTTAAATCAACCTTAAATTAATATTCTCACTTAGGTTCCTGGATGGATTTACCTACCCTTATACTCAATGAATATGAATATTTTGAGTCATAATACATATGGTATCTGTTTGGTTTGAACTTGAACAGATTTTAGCAAGAGGAATTATATATGTTTAATATTTTAATTCCTGAATTATCTAATATGCTAAGAGTATCTTAGTGGAATTAAAAGAAACAATCTGAAAGTTCAACAAATTGTAATTATAGGACATTATTTAGAAATTTTTGCTAATGCATATCCTACTAAAGTGATAAAACTATGACTTTACAAGAAATAGATGTGTGTTCAAAATACAGATTACTATTTGCCTAACATTAGAAATATAAGTTTATTGTATCTTTTAGGTACTATAATGTGATTACAACAAGTACCACTTAGTAAGTTTGATAAATGCTATTTTCTTATTTTTGAGTCATATAATTATTTATCTTTCATTAATATATACAATTTTATTGGACCCTCAGTTTATTTGCAATTGTATGTATTGACCTCATAAACTTGAATACAATGTTGTCCAAGTACTTAACAAGTGGGAAGGAAGACAGAGTATATCTGAATGGATAGCATCACTTAAGAAGAACTTTGAAAGTAGGGATTTGCTGGTTTTCAGTCAGTTAGCATTGCCCTGCCAAGAGGGAGATGGGTTGGAGGACTAATATTTTAGACTAGCTCAGTTTTTTTTTCTTTTTTCCTTTTTCTTTTTTTTTAATGTGGATACCAGGAGTCGACTTCGTGCTTGCCAGGCAGGCACTTATGCCGCTGAGCAATATCACTGGCCCTCAATTTTTAAAATTACCTTAAATTACCAAATATTTCCAGCTAATCTACATGTAGTATTATCTTTGGGTCAAATGAAGAGACAGCACTTGAGAAATGCTAGTATTCTAAATAGTTCTTACACACCAATCTTCAACCTGCATATGTGGTTTGGGTTGCCTTAGTGACCTTCCTGCCCTCTGTCATCTCCAACTTCTGTAAAAGGGATTGTTTATCTTTAAATTCACTTCGTCATTTAAGTGAGTTCCTTTGGTCTAGTTTTCATATGTCTCTACAAGGGAAGGACAATAGACTTAGATCCACGTTATTTCAGACATTATTAAGCCAATGAATCTTAATTAGGATTGCTTTTCTTATATGTCCTCCTTTCAGTGATATATGGCAATGTTTGGAGACATTTTTGTTTGCTACATCTTGGAGTGGGATGGTAAAGCAACGTGGAGGGCAGAGGCCAGGAATGCTGCTAATCATTCTGCGATGCTTGGGAGAACTCCCTAACCCCAAAAGATTTATTCAGCTCAACATGTCAAGACGGCCTGAGTTAAAAAAAAAAAAAGTGTCCAGAGAGTTATCAATTACTGTTCTAGGTAACAACAACACTATGAACAAGAAAATGAGAGCCTCTGGTCTCTTGTTACTCATATTGTAATGAGAATGATGGAAAATACACACAAACAAATAACACTTACATTGGCTTTAGAATGGCAAGTGCTGTAAAAATAGAGTAAATGGATTAAAAAGTGAGTTGTGGAGACATAAGAGTAGAGATAGGAACTAAAATGTTGTTTTCAGGAGAACACAAAGTTGCCCATGTGAAATTCTTTCCAATCCATCCTTTCTCTCTTTACTCTCCTTTATACAATTATTTTGGTCATAATTTAATGCATAAAGTATCTTTAAAAGGACACAAAAACAACAATATTCTCTAAACACATGCACCTACTGCCATTTATACTATGATTTGGTGAATTTTGATAATGTTATAGTAGATTTCATAAAGATTGAAAAATAATCATTTTAATCTAAACAGTTACTTATACAAACTAACATATCTAGCTCTTCTTTGGAGAGATTTTACTCTTATTTAAATGTTTTAAAGGTAGGAACTCATTCAAAAACATATGTTACCTAAGAAGACAAAGAGTAAAAAGCTAAACAGCAATGTATTTAAAATCCTAGGTCAAAACATAGTTAAAGGGGCCGGTGAGATGGCTCAGTGGCATAAGCACCTGCCTTGCAAGCGCGAGGGCCCAAGTTCGACTCCCGGATCCCACATACGAAAAAGGGGCCGGTGATATCGTTCAGTGGCACGGGTGCCTGTTGGCGCGCGAGGTCCTGAGGTCGACCCCCGGTACCCACAAAAAAAAAAAAAAAACATAGTTAAAATGAAAGTAAGGAAAATGCAAAAGCACTCATTATAAAATGGCCCACCTCATGTAATTGTTATTGATCAAAATCCACATAATAGAGATGGCCCCAGGAAACCATTCATAAAGGAATGAAATTATTATTACTGCAGACATATACTAATAAAATATTTTTTAAAAAAATGTCTTCTTGCACTTTACATTTCTCTGCATATTCTATAACATAAGTGTGATGGTTTTGATACAAATATGTTTAAATACATTAACAATTCCTGATTTATAAAATAAAATCTTGTAGCAAAATTGACACTCCAAGCCAATGCACCTTGTTTATCTCATGGTTTGGCCATGTACTGTTACTTACTCCCAAAATACTATACTATGGAAATCATAGCTTTTTCCAATTGGAATAAAAATAGTCTGCTAGTGCTACATACATTGAGTAGATTTTTCAGAATTAATTAAGTTTTTCAATTACCCCGATTCTTGGAACAAGATCCCCTGACCACTGGACAACTGCGTCTGTCTTTATAGCATGACAATTCCCAATACAATTCAGTAAGTTGGCATTTTCGTTTACAAATCAATCTGGGAATGTTGGTTGTGTGAGTTGCACATTTATTTGAAGTAATTATCATAATTTCAGTGTTTCCAGGGGCAAAGTTCCAGATGTAACACCCAGTGATTCTGATCATCATCTCTTGCAGTTCATCCTAGCACAGGCTTCCAGTTTACATTCACGTCGTTGTTGGTTTCATCTTGATATGAACAAAGAAACTCAGTGAAAGAGATGAGAAGCACAGTAGTGTTTAGTGCATCTTCCTCTTCTCCTTGCCACTGCTACTTCAAAACTTACTAAACCACTTCATCATTCTCTCATCCAAACAAACTTGTATCCATCTAATCTCGCCACATTACTCTCCACATGAGAGCGTATAGTCCATAACCAAAAGATCTGAACTGAAGACAAGGCCTGTATACAAAAACGAGAAGATCACACAAACCACCTGTAATTTTGTCTTTGCATCATGACCTCCAAGCCAGAGAGATCCCAGAGGAGAAAATCGAGGAGCAGTGTTCACACCTCCTTCCACGGCTTCTGTTTCCAACCCACAGCCCACCCCACAAGCCAGCCTCTTCTGGCTCCGCTACTTCACTTTTTGGCCCTTCTGACGTCTCTCAGGATTAGTCAGTCACTTTAGCTCCCTAGTTTTCCTCTTTTCCTATCCCCAAACCAAGTGTTTTGTTTCATTTTGCATTTGGTCTTAAGAATAGGTAGATTTTATTTAAATTGTGCTTTTTTAGATAGTAGAATTGGGCTCTGGATCACATGGTTGGATAAAGTTTAGGGAAAGCATTCAGTCTTTATTACCTTTCACAAAAGCCTCTGTCTACCAGCGTAACATTGACATAGGCCATGACTGCAAGAGAATGGGAATAAGCAGACAAACCTCAAAGACAGACCTTTTCAAAAATGCCGGATAGAGTGATGATCTTAAAATCAACAAATACAAGAAAACAACAACAAACAAACAAGGACTGAGGTAACAGAAGCACTGGAATTATCCTCTGTGATTGGGAGAAATATGCTTGCTGATGTCTGTTCCCTAAACTCATCACCAATCACGGCCAGCAGTCACTTCAAGTGCCACCCTTCTGCTGAAATACAGAATCCAGTGACCAACAACAATGGTTTTACTTTCAATCAAATACTCTAGCAAAAAGGTAGTTAAGGAAAGCCTGTTTGGGGCTGGAAGAGAAGGCAGGACAACTTTGATGACTATGGTTTCCTGACCTCTCTTCTTAAATGTCACAATGATGCCTTTGTATCTTTCTGGGACAAATGGTGACTAAGCAGAATTACAGATTATTAAAGAATTAAAAATCAAAGCGAAAACTTAGAAAGGATCACAAGGTAGTATATTCACTAATAGAATACAGTACTCATGATGTTGATATGTTTGACTTTTTTTTTTTTTTTGTGGGTACCGGGGGTCGACCTCAGGACCTCGTGCGCCAACAGGCGCCCGTGCCACTGAGCGATATCACTGGCCCTTTTTTCATATGTGGGTTCCGGGAGTCGAACTCTGGTCCTCGCGCTTGCCAGGCAGGCGCTTACGCCGCTGAGCCATCTCACCGGCCCTTGACTTTGTTGAAGCAGCGAGAACTCAAGAATAATATTCCATGTAAGGATTTCATCAACTCCCTACATAAATGACTATTTTTCCAGTATACTGTAAAAGCTACTAATTACTTTGCCCGTTCCCCTTCAGCTTTATTATTATGTTTGTGAAGTAAAATATTTGATAACCATAATATGAAAAATATTTCCAAATGTGCATAACTGATAGTATAACAACACAGAAAAATGAAAGCTGTGCGCCCATGATGTATGTTATATATCAGATGGTCAAATTGCTATACAGGCGAAAGATAATTTAAGGAGGTCATCTGGCTATGCAGCTGAAGAGCCCAAGATACTTTTGTTCAGAAAGCAGACCATTGCTTGATAACTCTGAAATGGATTACCACATAGTTTATCCCAGAAAGTCTTGCTCACATATTTGCTGATCATCGGTAGATAATGTTCCTAATTACTTGCATCTAGGAAATATTGGATTGACTATAATCAGCATATACATCAATGAATTACTTTGTTTTCACTTTAACCATCTTTCATGTCTTCCCATAAAATCTATAAAAAGCTTTTGAGATACTGATACTTAACCCACTTTCAAAGGAGAAAGTGTGGGAAGGACAGTGCTACATTGTTACTGAGTAGACTATGAGTGATGGTTCCTTAGGTGACTTCAAATCGACAGAGGGAGGTGTTTGAAATCAAGCATCTGGAGCTATGGAGTGCAAGCGTTAAGTGGAACCCAAGCCAGAGCCTCATTCATATTGTCCAATAGATGAACTCCATAGACATGCGGCAGAAATATATCATGCATTCATTAATTAATAAAGTTGGTTAAAATATGGCAAAAAATAAATTTTGACACCAAAGCAGTCACTTAGTATTTGCATTATTTTACAAAGGAGGAAGAGTGCCAGAGTGGAAGGGGTGAGGGACCAAACATACACCCCAAAGCTGCAGCTCCATGACCCACCCTGACACACCTAGACATGAGTTCCGTCAATCTCGGGAAGATCCCAAAGCCAAAGAAACTGAAACTCCACCCTAACTTACCCTTGCTTACCTCTTCCTTTTTCAAACTATCTTGCACCCTACTTCTTGCCTTCCTTGTTTCTCTATATGTGTACATTTATGTCTACTTTTATTTATATCACATATTTCTTAAAAGGTTTTGAAAATAGTACAGTGTAGTAACATGATGTCTCTTTACACACTAAAATGTTAATAGCACTAAAACAAAAGAGCTCTTTTAATGTAATGAAAAATAAAGTTCTTCTATGGGTAAACTTCGAAAAAGAAAATGATACCTGAGAATTAAAATACCAGTTTTTAAAGTTTTCCATAGTTGTTTTTAAAATAAGTGCCACACTATTTATAAGCATTATTTTTAAAGGATGTTTTATCAAAATAAAAAAATTTAGTTAAATATAACAAACTTCAGTTTTCAAGAAAAATTAAAAATAGAAATAGCTACCACTATTCTATTAAATTTGATACTCCGAATAGAGTAGCTGAGAACTATGACAGACTTTCAAGTTTCAAAACTTAGGAAAAAACCTAAAATCAGTCTAAAATCAAAGTAAAATGAATGCTCTTTAATTATTGAGAAGGCATTTCAAGATAATTAGTCACACTGAACATCAATTAGCATTTTCATATATGCTAATAATTTTTGGTTCTTCTTTAATTTTGGTAGGTTAGGTACTAGACAACTAGGAAGTTAATATAACAATAATTCAATAAAGCATGCAAGGTGTTTGCTTATTTTTTAATACTACTAACAATTTTCTAAAAGACAGGAGAGGCTTCATTCATGCTACAATAAAAAAGAGGACATGTCAAGGTTAATAGGAAGCAAGGACTTTTCTTATTTAACAAATGAAAGAAATGTCATCCTAGTTCAAACTGTCATTTTTAAAAATTTGCACTTCTTTATATCATTTTTGAAACCTTCTAAAATGTCTTTCTTTTCTAAAATATTCTGGCTGGCATTCAGCATCTTTTATTTTTATGTTATCTCACGTGATTCTTTGTTAAGAGACACTGCAGGATATTTTTCATAAAATGTGTTCAGTTTAGAGCCTTGGGTTTATTTTATTTTTTACACTAATGCGGCATTATCTTTGCTCTCCTCACAAGAACAAAAATATCCTGAAAGAGTAAAGCTTCCCAAGGTCATGAGACTGTCTCTCCGACTCCTCAACCAGGTATTCATTTTTCTTAGTTTCTTGTCAGTGTGCTGTGATATCCTTCACATTTGTCTATGCCTTTGCTTTTATTAGAAGAAAATACAGCTATAGCTTTAGTGTCATGTGTACTATAAAGACAGGATTTTCAAGAGATTTGACAACTCTCATATTTCCCGAAGTATTCTCAATGTAACACGGAAACAGTTTATTACTGTTAAGTAGTGACTGTCTCTCCAGCTTGAATAATGAAGTTCCCTGGGTCAATATTTTATACAATGATACATTTAAGGAAGCATTCCTCTTCGGCTTGGCACTAAAACAATGGCTGTCATAACACGGATCTATGTATTATCAATCTCACATGCTACCACAATCAATCTAATTCGTGGGGCAGGGAAGGTGTAATATGTTACTGAGTTAAACCAGGAGTTTTCTTCTACCAAAATGTTTGTAAAGGCACATAATAAAATTATTTACAGAGATAAGCTGCTACTGTACAGCATGGAATAAATTTATCCTTCTGTGGAGAGTGCTCGGAGCTGCAGGTGATTTACCTGTGTTGCTGAGAAAGCCAGAGTCCTATCAGCTAGGAAAATGCCGAGCCTGAGCTCCACAAAGCCGCTCAGAGCAGCGAGATGGCAGGGAGAAAGACAGACACGCATTAAAAGGCTGTCTCTTGAATCCAACAACTACAACAACAGAAAAAAACCCGAAACCTAACACAAGACATGTTTTATGGAATCATTAAAAATCAAAACCTTGCCTATCTTCTGTTTGAATATTTCATGACAAGAGACCATTTCTAAGGGAGAAATGTCTCCTTACTGGTCAGATAAGAGTAGGTTTTAGAATGGAATAAATTCACAAACTTTTCTCAAGAAAGAGAATTTAGGCCATTTCAGTCTACAGAAGCCAAAATGTACATCTGCATCTATCCTCTTGGCAGCAGAACGTGAGCCCCTTTGAAGCTTTAAGTTTGTACCAACACCTGTTAAGACTCTGCCTGCCCTCAATTCCATTTTGTGTCTGGCAGCACTGCAAGTATACTCAAATTGAAGATGATTCCACGGAATAAAGAAAATGTACCTTGGCTAGAAATGTACATTTATTTTTTTCTTTATCATATTTTTTTCCTTTTTTCCCACATATTCCACTTTTGCTATGAATGAGACAAACATCTCCTGGGAAAGTGCTCTCAGCTCTATGACTTGGGAAATAAATTGACTTCCGTGGAGAAACCATTTTGACTTAGGCTTTGACCTGCAGTTTCTAGTGCAGCTTATGGATGATCAAGCTGACTCCTATCTTTCTCATTTCCTTTGGAACCAGAACAAAGAAGGGCTTTGATTGACATCTTAGGAGAAAGCACAATGATTAGCTTTTCATTTTTCGTTATCATCTTCAGCTCTCTTGTGTAGCGGATTGCGTTGTACCAAGACAGAGGTGTGTGTGTGTGTGTGTGTGTGTGTGAGTTTGTGTAATGTATCTAGTTTTAATCTATCTATCTAATCTATTTTTAACATGCCAGTAATACATCTCCATGAAGAGATAGAGCCCATGTTCTTTCCCCTTGAATTTACGTAGATCTTTTTAAATGTTCTAAATATAATACACTGGATGTAATTCCCCATGACTTTAGTGGCTAAATTATAAAAGGTGACATCACTTCTGCCTGGTGTGAGCTCTCTCTCTCTCTCTCTTCTCGCATTTGGAATCAAACCACCACGTTGCTTGGAAGTACCACATTACAATGCTGAAGGTCTCCAGCCAACAGCCATCATCAACCCTGGACTCGTGAGTTACATGCCCGCAGATATATTCCAACCTTTCCAGCAAAACCCCAGATGGAGTAAAAGAAATTAGCCACCTCCACCATGCCTGTATACATGCCTGACCCCTTAAACTCAGGAGAAACAATAAATTATTTTATTTCCAGCCACAAAATATTGGAATGATGTGTTGTGTAGCAATAATTAATATAGGCCATCACCTCTTTTAATCTTTTATCTCAAAATCATTCAGGAACTTACTAAGGAGTAGAAAATAACACCTGCTAGACTTTTATACTAAGCTCTAAACTTTACACCTTCCTCTCAAGCATGGACCTTTGTTTCCCCATGAAACCTTTCTCAGGAGTGACCACTTCAATGTCAAAGGAAACTGCTTCCTATTTCTGAATTTTTCCCTTGCAATGTCTGCAGAGATTTTAATGAATTAATTATGTACTTCAAGATATACTGGTTTGGGAAACCTGAGAAAATAAAACTGTTCCCCCAATGCCTCCAGAATGATCTTATCTATAAAAATGCCATGAGGCAAGTGACCTTGCCTAGAGCATGCTGTGCATCTCTCCAGGGCAGAGGCCAGCAGTGTGAAGCTAGTTGATGAAGACCTCTTACTCCTCCACCTGTCCTGAGCACTGGAACGCTGGATGCAATTGTCACCACACACTGCCAGCCCGAATACTAATGAAATCAACACGCCAATTGAGTTAACTCGGGACATTCTGTAAAAACTAAATAATTGAATTCATCCTAGGATGTGAAGATATTGACATATAGTTAACCCTAAAATCATTGTATAAAAGAAATACAAGGGGCCGGTGATATCGCTCAGCGGCACGGGTGCCTGTTGGCGCGCGAGGTCCTGAGGTCGACCCCCCGGTACCCACAAAAAAAAAAAAAGAAAAAAAAAAAAGAAATACAAGGGTCATATAGCTATGGTTTACAATTCTTAAAGTTCTAGGATTATTTATTGAAACTGAATCTTACAGTGAAGAGCTCTACAAATAAAACAAATGAATGGCTCAGGTTTAAGAGGCAATCAGGAATTCAAAACCCCAGCTGCTTATTCTGCTTATTCCCTCTTCAGAGGTCTCCAGGAATTGTTCAGAATCCCTGCTGAGATCCCGGGGAGGTTTGCGAAGCAATGCTATAATTCCTTTCTGCTATAAAACTGGTACCAAAAAAGTCCGAGGTTAGTACAACTATGGAATATTTTCTGCTAGATCTAAGTGGGATTTCTTCTGTGTTTATCAGATTCTATCCATTTTCTGTGTTTTGCACAGAAACATAAACTTAGAAAGCCCCATGTTGATATCAAGGGCCTTGTTATTAATTTTATAGAACTCTTTCTCTGTAATTGCTAAAAGTACAAATTTTGAAATAAGAATCATCTGTAAAGCTAAGAACGTTTTGCCTTTGCTTTAGCAAGCTCGCATAAATGCCTGCTCATCGTGAACTGAGTGGGGAAGTATTCGGTTTGTGTATTCGGCCTCCCTCACCAGTTTATCTCCAATAGGCCATATTTTCCAAGTTATACCCATATTACTAAATCAGAATACAATGTACTGAGTCCAATGCAATTTTCCCAAAATTCCCTAAAATTAAATTCAAAATGGAAACATGATCAATATTGATAATCATAATGTCCAGAACACTCGCACAATCAAAACGGACAGTGTTCAGATCATATCTACCCATATCTTGTATCACAGCCTTTCAGAAAAGATGGTACTTATTTCGTGGTAATAATAAAAGCACAGGCACTTGCAGCAAATACTATTTATTATATACCCATTAGTGTGTTTATGTTATTTAATAATCACACTAACCTAGGGGATAGGTACTACTTCTATTATCCTCATTTAATAGATAAGAGGATTGAGGCAGAGAAAATTTAATTAACCTGCCTCAAGGCCCCACAGCTGGTTAGTGCTTCTGGGATATCAAGCTACATACAGTCTGGCTTCAGAGCCAAAAGTCTTAAATACTACTCCAGACTGCACCGATCGGCTTTCATGGATATCTGTTGCAATCATGGGCTGGTGAGCCCCATGTCGATTTCCTTCCAGTTGTCCCGCATAAAACGTTTCGGGAGCACTGAAGAATGGTGTGAGCCCACCCTGCCTTCCAACTTGCCACTCATTCGTTCCGCCCCTATTCTCCACGCCTGCTTCCTTCCCTATTCACTGCTGTGACTTCCGTGTTTGGTTGTGAACATTTCTGCCGCGTCTGATGAAACGCTGGGAACGGTTGCCATGGATGGTATGCACTTCCTGGCCCACCTCACCCAACTCCAGCTCTGCTGTGCTGACGTCCTTGATTTCTGCAGCGGCCACAGCACTGAGAGGCCCTCTTAAAAGTGTCCTCAGGGAACCCAACAATTCCTCCCCCACTGTCACCTCTCCTTCTCCGCCATTTTCCGAAGGGCTGCAGGCAGGGCTGTGTTCCCACGCAGCTGCCTCTCTAAATCCCGCCGACACCCGCGCGTTAAGTTGCTCCGGAGCGGTGCAGGAGGTGCGTTTCTGCGCATGAGCCTTGATAGCCAGCCTTGCTCCTCCTTGAGACGGAAGTTCTTCGTGTCTTGAGTTTGCTAGCATGCCAAACAGAAAGCCAAGTTTCCATCATCCGTCTACTAAGAAGGAAAAGAAGGAATCACTGATTTTATGCAAAACTTCTAAATATGCAAAATTTTATAAATATTCCACATTCCATTTTGGAGGCCCCATAGCCAAAGTCCCTGTGGGCAAAAAAGTGTTGACTCGTTTATTAACTATTTCCCTCATGCTATTTTACACTGCTCCCCTCAGTCCTTTTAAACGTTATTTCTAATTGAAATGTAACAACTCTACAAATTTGCAGAGCACATGATGTTTTAATGCACATACATGTTTTGTAATCGTCAAATCAGAGCAATGGACACATCCATCACCTCAGACACTTATTTCTTTGTGGTAACGTTTTTAAAATCCTCTCTTCCAGATATTTTGAAATATATAGCACATTATTGTTAATTATAACTACGCTAGTGTGCAATAGAACTCCAGAACTTAATCGCCTCTCCCCAGCTATAACTTAGTACCCACTGATCAAATTCTCCCTTTCCCCCTCCCCTGCCTTCATTCTCCAATCCCTGGGAGCCACTATCATACCCTAAAATTCTATGAGATCAAGTTGTTTAGAATTTATGCATGAGTGAAATCATGTAGTATTTTACAAAACTCTCCTATATTTATTTACGCAAATTCCATTCTTCTCAGGTTCTAATCTCCTACATGAATTAAAACTAAACCCAACAATGAGATAATGTCTAACAGAGTGCTGACACCACATATAAACAGACATAGTTTAACATTATTTTGTGGTTTCTCTCAATGTAGATTTAATATTAAGGTGCAATTAGGAGGCATGCAATATGTGGGTACTTAAATTAAGCCATCCAGAAAGAGAGCACTAAAAATATGCATTTATATTAAAGTAATAATATTGTGTAGCTTTATATGTAAGATAACGATCTTGTTGAGAATTTGCTATGATGCTCAATTACGGGTTTAGTGTCAAAAGCTCAAGAGTGAAGCTCTAGGGAAGGCTTCATCACTGAAAAGAAAACAGAAATAACATCTTATTTCCCATCTTTAGTGGGAAATGTGTGTGTTTCTGACAAAAAGCAGTTATTGCTTCAGGGGAATTATTTTGGTTTGGAAAAAGCTATATTAATATGAGAATTGTAGTTAATGAAAACACAATGAGAACAAGGTAATAAAAATACACTAAGAGGTAAATAAAATATTTTAAATTTTGAAGAAGACAGCCCTTAAACACTCTGACTCCATATAATTTTATATATCACAGATAAAGTATATGCAAACTGTATGATCATACACAAAACGATCACATTTTAATTCATGCACCTCACTTTTAAATTAAAAATTTAACGTTGCATTCATCGAACCCTGTCAACCATCACAGTTGCATGTACCTGGGAAAGATATGTTATTATTGCTGCAATCAAAATGACTCAAACACTGTCATAACCATACTAAGAATTCAATACTGACACAAATTCCACTGACCACTCAAGTAACGCTCTGAGGCATGCTGCTCCAAACAGAAGGAACCTCCCAAGCCAGTAGATATTTTCTAAGTGCCTTAGCCAAATGAAACTCACACGTCATTACAGCTCCTGAGTTCACCACGCAAGGAAAGCTACATGGTCACAGATAATTTTGATGGAAGCAGGGAAGTACAGTTCTTTTTTTGTCCGGAATGACCATAATATTTAACGCAGTGGCAACAGAGTTTTCATTA
The DNA here is from genome assembly GCA_028451465.1 of Erethizon dorsatum. Taxonomy (NCBI): domain Eukaryota; kingdom Metazoa; phylum Chordata; class Mammalia; order Rodentia; family Erethizontidae; genus Erethizon; species Erethizon dorsatum. The sequence continues at coordinate 47,209,039 of CM051838.1, read as the reverse complement.
TTTTTGACCAAAGGACTTTGCTGATAATAGCAAAGTCAAATTGTAATTAAGTTACTTTTTTCCTATAGAATGAAAACAAGGGTAGATTATTTTTCTCTCCAATGCCATGAAGTCCTTATGGTTTATATAAATACGGATGCAATGCAGATCAAACATTAATGTAAATAATATCTCAGTTTATATGTAGCTTCTGAAAATAAATGAATTGGATTAAGCAGTCAAAAAACATTATCTGTGAGTCATAAAAATTTATCAGTGTGTATTAGGGTTGAGGATGGGAAAAAAAAAAACAATGAAAGATAAACATGTATAGGATATCAATTTTTTTTGGTACCGGGAATCAAGCTCAGGACCTTGCACTTGCCAGGCAGGCACTATGCTGCTGAGCTATATCCCCAGCCCTAGGATATCAATTTTTAAAAAAGCTACGTACAGACTATGTAGTAAAACAGATGTCAACAACAGAATTTAGAGATGATCTTGTTCAATTTCTTCATATTTGCATGTTAAATATAGTCCAAAAAGTTTAATTACATAACATGCAGAGTTGCTTTATTTCAAGGTTAATGACGCAAGCTGTCATATTTAATCTGCCAGAGTCATTGGAACCTCCATATCTGACTTTGATCTGGGCTACGAGAGTGCACTACTTGGTAGTTGTTCATTTCCATTCAAGTACACACAGGAGTGAAGCCAGTCTTGTGGCTCTGTGATGTCTAGCGCAATGGCCATTATTTTAATAAATCTTATGGGTAGTAAATATACATTTTCTAAGACTGTGGAATTGGTTCCAAAAGAATGGCAGAGTTAGGGAGAATTGCCATTTTCTTCTGTCCCAAAAAGAGGCTACCAGATGTTTTTTAATGTGAACTCACGCTCCATATATCCTTTCCACATTAGACAGCTAAGTATTTGGCTCATTCTGATTTGAGAATGTAGCTCAGTGGATGATGGGAGCCCACAGAAATCACACTGTGGTATGGGTGATATCTACATGTCTCCACAAAGCCTCATATACTCAAAGGCGGAGTTTTAGGAAAGTGATTAGATCATGGGTGTGTGCTATTCATCAGTGGATTCATCTACTGACCAGTTTATAGCTGGGTGTGATGTTGAGAGGTGCATCCTGGTGGGAAGAGGTGGGGCATTGCTGGTGTGGCCTGGAAGGTTGTCTATACCTCTTAATCCCTGCTGTGCTTCCTGCCTGCCATGCCATGGACTGTTTCTTCTTTGCCTCCTTCTACCATGCTGCCCTGCCTTGGAACCAGCTGACTATGGACTGAAACCTCTACAAACGGTGAGCCAAGATAAACCTCTCCTCTTAACTTGTGGGTGTTGCATATTTTATACCAACAACTAGGAAGTAACTAAGACACTTTGTATCTATCTATATTGTAAAAGGTTTGCTATATTTATTTTTTATTTGAGCAATTTTGAAAATTATACAGTAAAAGACTAAAACTTCTCTTTTATCTCTATCTTTAACACACTCCCCAGAGCAAACACTTCATTCTAAAATTTCAGATATGGTGGCAAGGAGAGTGTAATGGTTCTATTCAAAGTAAAATAATGTACTTAATAATAGTATTGGGAGAACAATACAGTATCTGTTACCTTTGTATAATGCATTAATGAAAGTAGGTGTTTTGCTTTGATTCTGAAACTATATTGTAACTGCAAACTGGTCTACAAAGCACAAAATAAAAATAAAGTTTGGGAAATGTTAATGCAATTAGTGATAATCATCAATAAATTAGAATGAAATGCCTGTAATATTCTAAAATAAATAAACAATTGCCAAATCTTTATTACACTTGAAACTGTAATATTTTAACCTGATAAAGATTTTACTACTGCAGATCTCACTAGAATGCTATTAATTTAGTAATTCAATGGGGCTTAATTGTGGCCAATTTTTAATACTCTTAAAGTTGGACACTACCCATAGGAGATTCCAATGAATTAGTCCCAGTAGCTCAGCCAGGGATTTTATAACTAGCTTTAAGCAATTACTGTAATTTTATAACCCACAAACATTTTATTTGATTTTTTTCCTGATGGATAAATTTAGTTCTAGTAGTTTTTTCTGGATTTGTTCAAAGGGTCCAATTTAGTATCCAGTCCTAAAATCTGATTCCTTTTCTCTTGTTTTCTCTATATTGTTGATTATATATGACAAAAATATAAATTCCCCAAACCAAATCTGGCCATCTCATTTCCTTATTAAACTCATTTCTCCAGCTTCTCTTTGTTTATAGAATAGCATCCATTCACCTCGTTTTCAATAAGGTGCTATTACTTCTCACCAGCTTCATCTAGTTCTGTTCTGCTGTTTGCTGGTTTGGGCCACAGTGGTATGCTTTTAAAGAAAATATACGGGAAACACCAACAGACTGTACCACACTGAACAGATATTTTCTAAACAGCACTCCAGTGGCTAGATAACAGCTCTCATCACTTCAAAAGCTACACATCTTATTATACACTGTTTACCACTTCAAGCATCCGTAGCAACTTGGTACTGAACATTAGAGCATCATATATCTTAGGTATGTGCATGAGCTTTCTAGAGGCACCCACCATAATGTTTAAATGGAAAAAGATTCGGTTTTCTGCCCTTTAGCTTACACAGTATGTGTAAGCAGGCATCCATCTAATATCAAGAAGGAATTTAAAAGATCCATTGTTGAGTTTATCAGCTATTCAAGTTCAGGGTTCACAAATAGAAGGCTTTACAGATGAAATTGAGTTGAGTTACATGAAACAAGAAGTCTATACGATTATTCTTCAATTGATTATTCATACATATTAGCTTTAATTATTTAAACCCTCTTAACCCTGTATCTTTTTAATAGTGTCCTTTATAGGAGAGAAAGCACTAAACCTGGAAAATTCTTCGCTGATACTCTAGCTTCTCTTCTGGGCCTCGAGAGATTTAATGTGTCAGTCTAGCTCTTGTAAATGCCCAAGCTACAGCTCTTTTTATTATGTTCTCATATAATCTTCTCATGTCAAGGGTCTTCGCTCACTTGGAGCGTTCTTTTGGGCTTACACTGAGACTCTGCGGACTCAGCATATTTCTGTATTGTGTCTTTGAGACCTATTACTGGGAGAGGCTTGAATAACTGACACAAAACAGCTATTAGATGGCACACAAAGGATTTGATGAACTGGTTTGATACCCTTCCAAGTAAATTTTAAAAATCAGAATTCAAACTCTACTTGTAAGTAACTGAATTAGAGAAATACATTTTTTCTTTTTAATGTGTTTGCTATATACTTTTGATTTCAAGAGATGCTGATGTAGAATACTATAGCAAGATTAAAATCTATTTGTGGGTGACACTATGGTATATATTTTTAAAAATCTGAAGACATATTAAAAAAGAAAACAAGGTAAAAGCACTATTGGATGATTAGTGAATAAAAATCAATTGATGAATAAAAATCAATTAGTGAATTGAATAAAAATCATTTTCAAATTCATACAGTTGCAACATACACAAAATTAATACTAAACATTAATGTTGGAATTTGCTAATATTAAAACTCTATTCATGAAAAGGCACTATTATCTTTAAAAAGCAAACCACTGATTGGGAGAAAATATCAGATGACATATGTGTGTCCAGAACTATACTGTTTCAGCCATTCACTGCATCTAGCCATTTAAGTGAATTAAAATTAAATAAAATTTAAAACATCCAGTTTAAAGCATCCTGCTCTCATGTGGTCAACAGTTATATGTGGCTATTCTCTACCACAGTGACACCATACATATAAAGTTCTATTGGACAGAGACAAACAAGAGTTGATCATCAAGACACAGTGGTCTAAGAAAAAAATGTTGAATCTTGATTTTGATGGTAAAATGACAATATTTTATATATGCCAAAAACAGTGACTGGCAGTATGAAATGAATGAATACTATTTAATATGGCAAAAATTTAGTAAATATCTAACAATGAATATTCATTAGAAGTGAAAATATTTAATACATTTGTTTAGGACTTATTATAATGAAATATTTATAATGTGACTATGCTAATTTTAGAAATAGTCACAATTTACTATACTCTAGTACACAACTGAAATCAAACTTGAGTAATGGTTTAGTGTTTTAAGACATTCTGTGATATGTAGAAAAGTTTTATTGTGCAATAGAAAACAAAATAAAATGATTCGTAGGTAGGAACAATAATTACTGGACATTTAATCAAAATTTATTTTAATTAGGCTCTTACATAAAAGCATAACTTATAAGTTGTTTTAATCAGATTGTCACATTTTAGTTTCAAATAAAAATAATGTAACTTGAAAAACAAATCCATCTCCCTGTCAGGAGTTATATTTCACTCTGATGTGCAAACAAGTCTGTCCTTTTTTTTTTTTTTTTTGTGGGTACCGGGGGTCAACCTCAGGACCTCGCGCGCCAGCAGGCACCCGTGCCACTGAGTGATATCACCGGTCCCTTTTTTGTATGTGGGTTCCGGAGTCGAACTCAGGCCCTCGCACTTGCCAGGCAGGCGCTTATGCCGCTGAGCCATCTCACCAGCCCCAAGTCTGTCCTTTTTTTTTTTTTTTTTTTTTTTTTTTTTTTTTTGTGGGTACCGGGGGGTCGACCTCAGGACCTCGTGTGCCAGGAGGCGCCCGTGCCGCTGAGCGATATCACCGGCCCCTTTTTTTTTGTATGTGGGTTCCGGGAGTCGAACTCGGGCCCTCACGCTTGCAGGGCAGGCGCTTAAGCCGCTGAGCCATCTCACCGGCCCAAGTCTGTCCTTTTTAACCATAAGGGTAAACTGTCCATTTCCCACACATGACATAAAGGGAAATATATATACACATATACTGGAGTTCAGTCTTCAAAGCTTTGCTTTTTGGAAAGTAATTCAGGCCATCACTTTCTTTTCTGGAATCTGATTTCAGTGTAGGAAATTTGGACATGATATTCCTTTCCAAATGAATTAAAGTACATATTTGTGTAACTACTTTTGAATGCATTTGCACAGAATTATTCAAAGTGTTTATTCAGATGAGTTCTATTGCCAACAAAAAAAGCAAAGTTTTTGATCCAATCTTTTCTAGTGAGCTAAAACATGAATTTTCTCTCAAACGATATTAACAAATTGGTATCTTTCATCAGTTCAAAGCATCTTTTAGTGTCCAATGCCAGCCCCGTTGTCTTTTTGCCCACCGGACTACTGCATTTAACAAGCAAGGCCTCGAACTCATTGTAACTTAAACCACGGACTATTAATGATAATAATGACAATGCCCATGGCTTGTTCCATTTTTAATATTTTGCCCTTCTCCCTAACAAAATGATTCTTGATTTCTGGTGAGTAATACAAAGAAGTGATCTGCATTCAAAACTGTGTCGCCGTCCATTTAATTTTTATAACCAGACCAATCTCAACAGCAAACAGTGAAAATTAACTATCTGTTGCAGTTGTGCTTAATAATTGTGACTGCTCTGCATAAACTATTCAACACATTTCCTAATGCACAAAAGTAAATGTTTTGTTGCACTCAGGAGAGTCACTAGATAAAAAGGTTCTTCAATCACATTGCCATGGGTTGAATCGTGTATCCCCAATTCAGATGGTCTAACCATCAGCATCTCAGAATGTGGTGTTGTTTAGAAACAAGGTCATTGTAGGTGTAATTAGTGACAGAAATGAGGTTGTACATGGAGGAAAGCAGGTCCCTAATCCAGTATGGCTGGGAAACTTATAAAGATGGGGAATTTAGACACAAACACAGGGAGAACCATTTGAAGAATATAGCTACCAGGACACTAGTCAAGGAACTACCGAAAGCTAGGAGAAAGTTATGGAACAGTTCCTGCCCTACTGCTACAGAGGAAACACAGTCCTTCGGCACCTTTAATTCAGACATTTGGCCTCCAGACTGAAGTATGGCCAATTTCTACTGTCTAAGATGTTCAGTTTCCAATACTTTTTATAGCAGCCTCAGCAAACCAATGCACACATACATATTTATTGGCACCATTAGTAAAATCATGTCAAATAAATTAACTGAAATAGAGGGTACCACAGATTTTCATTTACCTTCTGTAAGTTCAGCTGTATGTATGAGACTAAGTACAAAAATATGAGTTAGATTATCTTTGGAAGTACTGCTTTATGCTTGGGACATATAACAATTACATTGGTGGGTAGATAGTATTTGTAATTTCCCATCTTAAAAGTATGGTGTCAAATTTATATTTTCAGTTATTAAATAATTATTTATCACAGGATGATCATTATTTCATTTACATTCCCAAATAGATGATGTTGAATTTTGATAATTTGTTGAGTTTCACTGAACTTTTCATCATACATTTTTTTCTGAAGTGTGAAATTTCTACCTTAGCTTCCTCATTCACCTTGACCTATTTCCAGTACAGGTACACTCTGAACATTAAACAGGTAGGAGTATTCTATAGTTCTACCAAGAAAATGATTATTCCAATTTTCCTTGAAATACGTCCTACAATTAGCCTATTTTGTGCCCAATTTCTAGAGGGCTAATTTTTTTTTTAAGGTGGGTACCAGGAGTCAAACTCAGGACCTCGTGCTTGGCAGGCAGGCGCTAATGCTGCTGAGCCATATCACCAGACCCCTAGAGGGATAAATTTTTAAGCACCATTTCTTTTCTAAACATTCATGTAAGACAGAATGCCAGGTAATGACCAATGCTGCCCAGCTCATGGTGTTGGAGCCTCCAGACTTCATGTTCTCTGCAAAGGAGACTTGAAATCCAGTGGCTTCCTCCTACCCTGGTGCCAGATCTGCTAATTCTAAGTGGTGCCAAATAAAATTGCATTGTTGAGAATTTTAAAAAAATTTTAAAAGCATATCCTTAGTTCATTCATGACTTCTGGGCCTCCAGATAGACACTTTTGATTTGTTGGACAGTATCAGGGACACCTGCCATGAGCCTCCAATCTCCTGAAAGGTTATGGCACACAGCAAGAGAGAAAGGAAGAAACAGCAAGAAACAAAATGGCAGTACAGTGGGGATCCAGGATGGCCAGTCAGAACCTCAACATTTATTGATTGAGGAGGGGATTTGAAGGGGGGTTATCAGATGACTCAGAAGGCAGCGATGGTCTTATACTGAGAAGCCTTGGAGCATCTTTAGTCTTCACACTCTTAGTCTTAGTCTTGGTCTTAGTCTCAGTGGGTGGGAGAGGATGGCCCACGCCTAATGGGATAATGCAAAATCTCAAAAGAGTGACACCAAAAACCCCAAGCCTCCATTCATCCCTCAGGGAAGTATGTAAAAGTAGCCATTGTGAATTTGTGGTCCCCAACAGGAGAGTTCTCCACTATGTACTCACGGAAGTTTTGACACAAAAGACAAAGAGGTTGTTTGCTTTTTGGCGTTTGTGCCCTCCACCAACCACGGTGTTATGGCTGTGTCCAGATGTCCCCCCAAAGCCTCATGTGGCCAGAGGTGGGGCTTTTCAGAGGTGGCTGGTTCTAGGGTGTGTGCTGCTGCGATTAAGGATGTGTGATTACTAAAGTAGTCCACTGTTTGGTTTGGTGCAATTCTCAGTGTAGATAATGGGAAGGCCCACCCTGGGTGTGAGTGCTACCTGCCCTAAGGGGGTGTAGCCTGGATAAAACATAAGGGACAGAAAGAGGGCTGCTGTGGCCTCTTGCTGCTTGCTTCCTTGCTACTTTGCTAGTTTGCTGCTTTGCTGCCTTCTGCCTGCCATGAACTGTTCCTCCTCTGTGATGCCTCCTTGCCTTGGAGCTGGACAACTGTGGACTGAAACCTCTACAACCAGTGAGCCAAAATAAACCTTTCTTCTTTTAACTTGGGGCATTGGGTATTTTGTTCCAGCAATGAAAAAAGTAACTAAAACACACAGGATACAGAGTCAGACAGGAGGTCCCTGCTCAAAGCAGAAAAACCAAAGGCTGGGGACTGAGTTGTGTCCTCCAGGTCCCCAGACATTCTGCTGTATGCCAGAAGGGTGTCCAGGCCTATGTGTGATGGTCTTTCAGGAAGGCCAGAAGGAACCAGAGTGCCACCGCCAGGCCATGGCAACAAGAAGAAAGCCTTTGTTCAGGAGAGGGAGGGCACAGGCCTATGTTCCAAGAGGACTGGGAAGGAAGGGAGACCACGACCACCATGGGGCTTTGGGAAACTCAATGCAATTCTGGGTTATGGACAACTAAAACGGGGCTCTTCTGTCACAGAATTTTAGGAGGTAGGGCTGCGAGGATGGATAGGTTTATCTGTCCCTGAGAGGGAAAAGTTTCTAGGAAAGGAGACTTTGGATCTTAGAGGACAAAACTTCACTCCTGTTCTTGCGGACCTTAAGGATCACCCAAAGGGCCATCTCAGACACCTCCTGTCCCTTCTCCCTGGTCTTAACTGACTTCAGGAGGCAGCCAAGGCCCTGGCCCAGTGTGCCACGCCGGCTTCCTCAGACCAGCAGGCCCCTCTTCGTGTTAGCAAGACCACTCCGGTAGGCCCATCTTGGATCAAGTCCTTCTTACTTCCTGTGTAGGGTGACGGGAAAATCAAGGCATAAATATCCCTTGAGGTCCTGCTCTGTAATGTTTTCCTCAGGGATAAAATGGTATCATCATTTCTGCACCTGGACACCCACAGAAGAAATCTTATCATCACAACCTCACACATCCAAACAGCACTGTGATTTCTACCTCAAAACTTTAAAAGGCCTTTTCCTCAAGATTCTCACACCTTTCTAAGGACTACAGTGACTCTTCCTCTGAGCTAGTTTTACATCTTCTTAATTCACTTCCCCTTTTCCCCTCTAACACCGGAGTTTCTTTTCTGAAGCACAAATTATATATAATATATAAATAAGGTATATTACATGTAGATACATAATACATATATATTTGTGTGTGTGTGTGTGGGTACCAGGGGGTCGATCTCAGGACCTCATGGACCAGCGGGCACCTGTGCCGCTGAGAGATATCACCGGCCCTTTTTTCGTATGTGGGTACCGGGAGTTGAACTCAGGACCTCACACTTGCTAGGCAGGCGCTTATGCCGCTGAGCCATCTCACCAGCCCCCATAATATATTTTTATAAGTCATTTTAGCTAGAGATATTTTAATGGCAAAATAAGAATGCATAAAATATGTTAAACCAATAAATAAAAGAAAAATAGCGGGGTTTTTTTTAACTTCTTTGACTCTGCTAAGTCAGAGTCTGAAGTTTTTCCTTTGCTCCAAGATTTCAGAGTCAGGATTTATATTTTTCAGTCTACTGTACACCAAGGTCTTTGCAAAATGGTAGCTGAGTTAAATTGGTGGAAAAAGAGATATATCTCTGCCTTCTCTAAGTTAACAACTTTTAGAATAAGGTCATTTATGTTTAAAGGCAGATCTATGTACACTTAAAAGCCATGGCTTGGCATATAAAATCTAAGTTCCTAAGCAGTCTTGACCTTTCATGAATTGAGACCTACTGTTCCTTTCGAGCCTTACTTTATCATAGCCATAGCTCCACCAAGAGCTCCTTGAGAGTAGAGTTTACGTCCTTCTCCTTTGGGTCCTTAATTTTTTGCACAAGCCCGGGATATTAGAAGTAATCACAATATATTTTGATCAGTAATGATTATTCTTTGTTGTTGTTTTATACTTGATGCTTTCTTGATCCTCAGCTATAAATGGTTAAGAGGAAGTACTGTGCTACCTGTACATGTAAGTAACATCATTGCTCTTCTTTCCTTGCATCCCACATATGCAGAACCCTCCTGGATTCACAGTTCAATCTCATCAGTACCCAGGATGCCTACTCCTTTTCCACGTGGAGGGCCTGGTTTCCCCGGGAAGAGGTAGCAGTGCTTCGGAAAGCCTCATGCATTCTTGCAGTGAGAATATTGTTAGCATTGGCTCATTACAGAGGTTATTGAAAGCATCTGAAGTTCATCACCTTTACCTCTGTAATGAAGAATGCTACCTTTAAAATTATTTGTGATAATTCAGCAACCATGCTGAATATACTAAATGACTAATCTATAAAATTATATAGTACGTATAGACCGAAAGAGATGAATAAAATACATCACCCATAATGGTCAATTCCAGGTGGCCATACTCTGAGAAAATGATGCATGGGAACTACCTGACTTCATTTTTTGTGGATGCACGTATGCCTTCACTTACGTTACTGCACAGTGACTGTCTCCAGATTACAGGACTTTTTTAGCATTTTAATACAAATAATCCATGTACCTAATTTTCAAGGGATAAAAATAAATTTGACTACATAAAATATCCAATTACCCCATTAGGAGGAACTTTTGAAAAAAATAAAAAATGTTTAGGTCTAACATTTTTTCTTATGCTATTGAGATACTAGATTGATGCTACAATATAATGAATATATAATAAATAATATTACATAATATCCTCAAATAGCATATGAGCAGTGATATTTAGCATTAATTCACACACAACAATAGGTGTTTTAAAGTTACAAATTTAGGATTAAATTGTGCCTAAAGAAAATAAAGAAAAAATAATATTCTCTTACTGATCTTCATTATAATAATGTTTATAAACTTTCATGATTCTGAATATTTTCACATACATTATCCATTTTCTATCATAATGAAATCCATTGAATGATCTCCAAGCATTAAATCTTTTTATATTATTTTTTATGCTTCTTTATGTCTATCTTTAATCATAAACAGAATTGATATGAATTGAACCCATTTAAAAAGACTTAGAAATTTATCTCTCATAGAAGAGGTATTTATAGTCAATACCTCACAATGAAATTACATATACATGTTGGCAATTCAAGCATTATTATTATAAGAAAATAGAGTGAGGAAACAAAGCAACAAGACACATCAATAAAAATAAGATATTTTTAAGACAGTATTCTAGAAGTAACACACACTTAAAATCTGTAGACATTCTGGACCTGTACCTACTTTCCCAAGTAATTCAGAAATCATGGAAATAATGTTATCTATTGATACTTAAACTTGAAAATCAACAAACTACATCAGTTCAAAAACTGGACCACAACTTGACTAAAATTCTTAACATAAAGGAAGAAGGTGACAATTAAAAGATAAATATGATATAAATGGAAGCATAAATATGTTCCATAAATGCTCTTATAACTGCTGTCCAGAGAAGGAAATCTAGAGAACAGATGAACCTTACCTCTAAAAATGGCGGCCACCTCAGCCTAGGGCCCTGCATATCCTAATATGCAGCTTGTCGCTCTGAATGTGGTCTGCACATCATATCTTGATTATTATTTGGCTGATATGGCCTTTAAAGAGAGATTATACCAGGCACAAATAAATATATGTGTCTCTAGGATCTTTACATGTATTTTACCTACTGGACTTTTAAGCTATAGTAATCATTGCTAATGCACACTGAAAGATAAGAAGTGCTAATGGCTAAACCAGAGGGATTAGGATGACAAAACTAAAATTAATTGAACATCTATTGCTGACAGACTATATTAAGTACTATAACAGTTTAAATTTGCTGTCTTTGAAAACATACCAACACTGCGAATGTCAGCCTTAGTATTATTAGACCCACTTTACTGGTGCACAAATTAAGTTTCCAAGTAGTTGGGGACACTTGCTCAGTTTTCCTACTACACAGAGGGCTTAGACGCAATGTAGGTCTGCGTGGCTTTGGGGCTTGTGCCTTCGTCCTCCACTGAGGGGTCTCAGAGAAATGTCACTATAAGGTTGACCTCTGGAACTCACTGACCTATTTCTTTTTAGATTTTTACATCTGGTATATTTGGGGAACTACAGGTACAATATAAACTGTATTTATGATCTGATAGACAAATACATTTTCAGTCTAAAACAACAGAATCATAGTGTTATTGATAGTTTTAACAAAGCGGTGGGAAATCAAAAGGGATGGGGACATTGGCAAATCTTCTGTTATGTATTAGTGTAGCTGAATAGTAAAAGCCCTAACTGCCCCTCCTGAGGTGTAGCTACTTTCTGTAAGTGAAGCACTTTAGTCTTCATGGATGTCAGTCTTCACAAGCATTAATTCAGCTTCAAAGAAAAACCTGGCAGCTTCATCTGTCTCTCGAGACATTGTATCATGACTTGCCACTGAAGCACTTTGCATTTAAAATGTGGAAAATGTTCAGAAACATTATAGTTTGAACGGAAGAATTAAAAGCTTTAAACACTAGACTATGGTAACCAACTTAAGTCACTGAACATCAAAATATACAAGCTGTACCATATATACAATGTTGATGGTTAAGCCTGAGAATCAAAATATTTTGCTAACAAACATATTCCTTAAATCTCTGAAAATCTAATAAACATCCAACAAAAGATAAGAAGTGGATAACTGCATATGATGAGGTTCCTATCTTTTCAAATTCTTAGCTCATCTGATGTAATCATTTCTGTCACCTATAATTCCGCGATACATTTTTTAAAAAAATATTCTGTTAGTATTCTCCTATCTGGACAGAATTGCCAAAAGAAATCACTAAGTCTTTGGTAAGGAATGATATTGTTATTATTCAATAGAGATAAATTTCTGAACAAAAAAAAACTATCCATCCATCAATATGACTCCAGAATAGAGAACATAGGTACATGGAAAGTCACAGTCTACTTCTCTGGGAAACTGTTTCCTAAACTTACGAATATTGAACTTTGAGTTGAGTTAGGAAACTACCATAGCAATGTAGCAAGAGACAATAGTGGCATGGCATTAATGATATATCATGTTGACATTATATTTAGGATTCTGAGTTACATTATGTGACAAATATGACCTAACAAAAATGATATATTCCTACTAAAAGATTCAAATAGGATGTACTAATTTATAAAATTACCGGTGGCACTAGATATATTTATGATGGATGAAGAGCTAGGGATGTGCTATTTCCTGTCTTCAAGGAACTATAGAATCTATTTGGGAATAAGGCATATGTATGTAACAGAAAAAATAAATACACAATAAGCAAAAGAATATACATATCCAAGTGGAGGAAACCAAATTGTTGAGAAAGGGTGGAATCTGAGACAACACTAAAAACAAGTAATAATTTTCTCAATAAAAAGATGGGAACATGTCAATCCAGTGAGAGGGTGCTGTCCTGCACAAAAGAAGGACACAGCTAACATTTCTCTAGCTCCGGTGTGCGTCAGGAACCGGGCTAGGTGCAGAATGTCTATTTAGCTCTTAGGAAAAGCTGTGAAGTAGACACTATTATGCTAATTGTATAATTCTGTAAATGGGTTCATAGAGATCAAGATACCTGCCTAAGTTATACAAGTGGTATGTAATATGCTGCAAGAGGTATTTTAATACGTGATAAACTGCACCCGTGGAGTTAGAGTGAATATTAGGATGAATACATAGTGGGAAGGCCAAGAGAAGAAGCGAGTTTAGAGGAAGGTGGTGTAGCAAGAATGGGAATGGCATGGGTCTGTACTTAAACACACTTGATACATTCCAGACCCACTACACATCAGTTGTGTGACTTTGAGAATGACTGGGATCTCTCTCTCTGTCTTTCTCTCTTTCTATATATACATATATAGAGAGATCATAGATATGATACATAATCAATTTTATATGTATTTGCTATAAAATCAGTTTTAATGTAATGTTTCACTGAGATGAAGAAAAGATAACCATATTATTTAGGAAAAATTATACTGAAGATATTTACATAATAACATTGTCTAAGAAAAAGTGAAGATCATTGCATACAGATTACAGCTAAAAGGCTGGCACAGTATAGCTCTTCCTCTTGCATTGATGCAAGCAGTGATGAAGAAATACTTGGTTTTTGAAGTAAACATCACTGTATTATGGTAGATGGAAAACGTGTTTGGTTGTCTCAACTCTCAATATCGTGGAAAGCAAGATCACCTAAAAGTGAAGCTATATGAATCAGGACGTCCTTGGCTACTGTGTGGGATACACGACCCCATCAGCTCAGTGGCTTAGCACTACAAAGGTGTCTTGTTGATGAGACTTTGATCTGCTGACGTTCCACGGCAACCGCCTCCATTCCTCCATGACAACACAGGCTAACAGAAGCATCACCACCTTAAGAGTTCATGGTTTGGATAATAAGGGCTTTGGATCAGAAAGGAGGAGGGAGAAAATGCTGGATGCCTTCCATTGAGAGTAACTCAGAATCCATTTCTACTCAGCACCCTCTGGCCCCACCTGTTACTGAGGATGGGGGTGGAGTAGGGAGTACAACCTTTCCTGTGGACAGAAGGGAACCAAAAGGGCAGTGGTATGGAGAGCCTGCCAGAGAATGTGAGGTGCTGGAGTTTTACATTCGGTAAATGTACAAAATATTTCACAAATGTATTAGGGAATATGGAAGTGAGTTTGAAAAAATTTAGTAAAAGCATGGTCAAGCAGCACTGAAGATACAATTAGAGAGCATAAATTTATGATAGTTTTAGTCTTTGTGTTGTTTTGATTTTCTGGGTGTACAAGGAGAAAGGCTACAGACTGACATAGCTGGGAGTCAAGGGGGAGAAATTAGACTGCAATCATGAGAGAATTTGAATAATTTTCTTATAAAACATCAAGTCTGGGCAAAAAGCCAAGTGAAGTCAGAAGGGGCTACCGCCTTGGCCAAATGTACTTCAGCGGTGACTGATGCTATAGGTGCCTGGACACATGAGTAGGTATACTTCAGGTTGATGTCATGTGAACAGAGTATTGTGCCAGGAAAATGTTTCCCTAAATTAATGGAAATAATAATAATATGTCCAGAATTGTTTTCTATTGGGTATTTTGCACCATAATGAGGAAAAACTACAACAATAAAACATGAAAACAAAGAAAAAGAAAATAGCTTGATAGCCCCATACTTGTTATGAGGGAGAAAGGGAATAGCAAATTAGAATCAACGATGGTGTTATTTTATCACCTTGTGTTTTATTGAAGGAGTTGGCATCCATACCTTTACCTGAATTTTTATCTTACAGTTAACCATGCAAAAGCACTTATAATGTCACTGCCATTTGTTCACAAAGAAATATATGAGAGCCAGCACTCATTGAAAATACTGAGTTGAGTTTAATATGGTTTTCAAATTTAAAAAGGCTACTCAAAAATTCATTTACTTTAAGAAGAATGTTACAAAATTTGGGAAAACATTTATGTATCATTGAAAATGTACTTTTGTGATTTTATAAACCAGAAACATATAATCTTCAATTCATAAGCTTTGATTTGGGTTGCCTACTCTACTTAGTTACCCAAACGAAGTTGTATCCTTATCTATCTTGAAATTTAAGCAGTTATGCTTATTGTAAGCATGTTTGGGGGGGTCCGGTATGTAATTTTATTACTAGACAATTGATGATTCATGTTAAATTCAATGTCATTTTTTTCAGTCTTTATTTTTTATCAGTACGTTTTCAATATATAACGATTACATTCCTCATGGGGAGTTGGTACGTGCACGTGTATCTTAATTCTTTTTTCAATCTCTCCCCCTCCCCTACTTCATCTCTTTTTTTTTTTGTGGGTACCAGGGGGTTGACCTCAGGACCTCACACGCCAGCAGGTGCCCATGCCACTGAGCGATATCACTGGCCCTTTTTTTTCCGTATGTGGGTTCCGGGAGTCGAACTCAGGACCTCGTGCTTGCCAGGCAGGTGCTTATGCGGCTGAGCCATCTCACCGGCCCCACCCACTTCATCTTTTAATCGCCTTCCCATATGGGAAAGATTTATCTCCCTACTTCTTATTATCTATCATTTATTTTACTCTTTATTTATATTTTGGGTTTTCTGTGTAAGATAAAACCTGTGATACTTAAGGTTGTGTTTCTGGTTGATCTCATTAACATTATAGTCTCAAGGTTTGTCAATTTTTCTACAAATGACTCAAGTTTATCCTGGTTTTTGAGTGTCACTACCTGATCCTTTTACTGGTCTCGGCCTATTCCATACTTATCAGAATAAAATCATGAGAAACCTGCAGGTTAGCTGTACAAAGTATTGCATAGATGATGTCAAAAATATAATGAATTCTAAAAGATCATGTGACTTCTTTTCATTATTTAAAATTAAAATAAAAATCAGTTTATCATGATTTAGCCTTATGAAATATATGTGTATGTGAAGACAGCAAACCTTTCCCTTTAATGTTTGACTAAAAAAATCTATGAAGCAGTGATAAGGGTGAGTAAACACTTCAGTTGCATGTGTGTTCCTCTCTAACTTGTTATCTCTCATACACTAGAAATGCACTTCCTTTTCTCTGTCTTTAGCATTTATGACATAATGAATTCTAAACAAATGTAGGTAGCATGAATAATCCCATCAATTGTGAAGTTTGGCTAGACATTCTCCTGCATACTATGAAGAAAAGGACATTTTTAACATTGAAACTATATTGAAAATATTTTCTTTGAATTTTACATTTTAGTGTGCTTTCATTAATTTTGTTTTTGTCATAAAACAAATTGTGCTTTATAAATTGCCTTTGTACTGAACTCCTATTATATATGATCTTTTGAAAAATGGAACACAATCTTCCTCTCCTATCTTTAATACACATTAAAATCCTATTATCAGTCTTGTTTTAAAAATGTTTTAGCATATAGCATAGTTAACACATAATATATACAATATATTTCTGCTTAATGAAAAAATGAATAGATACAGTAATTCACTAGGGTCACTTATGTGTTGTTTCCTCTGGGTTATTCGCAAATATAAGGAAACAATAAAAACTGTTAAATTGTGATTCACAATATGTTGCTAAAAAAGTAGAAAGCAAATGTCTTCTATCCTTTCTGTAGCACAGATAGTTTTTGAATTTATTAGGCTCCCAAGAAATTATTTAATGAACACTGCCAATTGAAGAATTAATTATTTTCCTATGATTTGCATAAGCAAATGGATTGTCGATAACATAGCTTCTTTTTAGAACTGAAATTAGTCGAATTCAAGTTTTTGAAACACAGATTTTGCTCTTTTATATTAATTATTACATAAAACTGATGAAAATATACAAAAAGTAAAACTTCATTTTAAAAGCTGGCATTTACCTCTAAAAAATGAATTATTTTCTAAATGTGTCCAATGACTTTAGCTATGTAGAAATTCTATTTCTATGAAAATAATGAAGGCACCTTAGGGAGAAAACTGAGGTTCTAAAGAAATGTTTCTAATTAGGCCTTTGCCATAAACATGAGGGGGTCGCATGGTGACTCCTACAGGCTCGCAAGAGCGTCTTTGTACCCCGGTCAGCTTCATGGAAACACTGCTGTCGTGACAGGCGCAAAGGGCCATTGCTGTCAAGAGGTCACTCGCCCTGGAATGCCACATAACCCCTGACTTCGTCTTGAATTTTAGATGCCTGCAGGTGAAGAACTTCCTCACAAAATTTTATGCTCCTTTGTTATTTGACAGTCTCCGAGGCTGCTTGCCAAAGCTGCCTGTGGACTATCGTGTTTCTTTAAGGAAAAACAAATTAATAAGTTGTCACAAATATTTTCTTTACAGACACACACACACATATCTACACACACTAATTAGAGATCATATCCCAGACATTCTCCCAGGATTTTCTTAGCTCATTTTTATTGATAAAAGTAAATTTTTTTTCTTACTTGCATTTGTAAGATATCAGAAAATTATCAATGTGACTAAAACTGAGTTCAGATACTAAGGATGTCCACAAATTCATTTGGGGCTCAATATTTAGACACATTGTATAGACACTTTACCTATTAACACACACAATATGCAGACTCTTAGGAGTTAACAGGTCTCAGGCAGTTTTATTTGGTATTATATTCACACATCTTAGCTTTTTTTCCCTCAAAATCAATATCTGCAAATAATAAATGAGATCCCAGAGGGTTGAGTTAAGCGCCAACCACCACAGAGCAACTCTGCAATTGGTCATTGACTCAATAATGCAGGTGAGTGCCACACTGCAGAACGTCTTTAGCACGCTGTAATAGAAAATTAATAGCTTTCAAATCAGCACCAGGGGTACCCTAAGGATTATATAATAGCTTGGGTTAGAACAATCACCCAACTCCAAGAAAGATAAAATGTCATAAAACCTGAGATAGATGCAAAAATTCCAACATTGCGCTTAATTTGTTCCATGCATGCCGAAGTGTACTCAGACAACAAAAGACTTAAGATCTAAAAGCATCATGTTGCCAACCGCGTGCTAATAATGGGCACCACAGATAGGTTCATGGCTTCTCTGTGAAGTTTATATATCACAGTATGACGATTTACATATATGAATCAAAAATCTGTGCAAGGTGAATATTTGTCCTTAAAATCAGTAAAAGGAGACATCCTACACAAGTCCTCACCTCATATTAAAACTTGCTGAGGTAACAAAGATGCTCCAGAGGAAGCACGAGCTTTATTTATTCTGTTATCTGACCATTCTCTCATCCATGGAGTCCAGAATTACAGCCTGACCGTAAATTCTTAAACAAAATGCAAGGAGAGCATAAAAATGAATAAAATAACTTATTTGCACACACATGAGCTCACAGAGCTGGGAACCAGATCTACCAATGACTAGTAAGTCAAGAACCCGAATCCTTGCTATCTCAGAGCAAGGTCAGAGAGCTTGTGAACTGCCTAGGATAAAATATCCTGCTGTAAGGAGTCAATCGCCTGTGGTAGAGTATCAATTATTCATTTACCCATTTTCAATGCCAGGCAAATCTGTGGATACTGAAAGGTCCCCAAAATAAAACTTGAATGGTTTTTATTTCTACACTGAACATGTTAAAGGCAGGCAGACAGACAACAAAATATTTCTAAGCTTTACAATAAGGTTAGCCTGTTTCTTTACATTACCTGACATTTGAAAAATACATCGGTTTACATTTTTACAAAAACATTTCTTTTCATCTCAAAGAAAAAACACGAACAGGTCAGATTGTTAAATCAGCAGCTTTATCTCCTAATAGTTCTTGGGAAGTAAAATATGGGGCTTCAATGTATATTTCTAAGTGTTGGCTATCAAATCTAAATTATGATACTTGCTTCTCAAACTCCAAGATTAACAATTAGCCTTAAGTGAAAAATAAGAACTAAACAAAAAACCACAACACATATTCTTGAGAAAGCATAGACACTAAAGAGTGGTAGAGACTTACCCACAGGATGCCAACATCCAGTCATTCTCCAAAGCTAATTTTCCCGCAGGTTACTTTGTCTTCTGCTTTCCAAAGGCCTTTCACCACCTAATTGAGCACTACTTGCAAGGGTCTGAACTAACGAGTAAAATCTTCCTTCCTGCCTTTTCCTCTTCTGGTTCCCTCTCTGAGTGGCTTGTGCCACGCACACAAAATGGCAGCTTTCTCTCGATGCAGAAGCAGGCGTTCTATACCAAGTCTGTGCTCGTGAGCGTGCCCCAGAACACCGGTCCCTTATCACACGCTTGTTAGCTTGTCCAATCTATGGCAATCACTTCAGTCCCAGGGGTCGAAAGACACAAGAAGCAGGGAAAGGGGGAAGCAAAAGCTGAAGAAAGATCAATATTGCACTGTGAAACAAGAAGTGTAGGCTATTTACTTTTCATTGATCTGATGATGCAGGAGAAACACCTCAAACTGGCATTAAATTGAAGGAATACATCTTCTGTGTTTTCTCACCTCTAGGTCAGGAAAGAGCTAAAAAGAAATTAGAACTAACAGAAACTAATCACTGGAATACAATAAAACTATTAATTCACATTACAAACCCACATGGTAAAATAATTAAATTTCAGGTTGAATGAGTTTCTCGACAAAACAAATACTTCCCAGATTTGGTTTTGTTTTGTTTTTTAAGTTGTTTCAATGTGTACCTGGAACAACTACAAAACAATGGGATGTGGGGACTAAATTAAACCAGTATTTAATGTCTGGCTAGAGGATCAGTGTTATTCTGCAAAAATCCCAAAGCAAGATAAATGCCCAGAAACTAATTAGAAACAGGTTCTACTCTAGCCACAGAGCAAAGTACTGAACTTTAGTTCTTATGTTCTAAAGTAAAGAGCCCTCAAAAAGATTGCAAAATGGTTTTATAGAGTTTGTCACAGAAATCTGTGCCATTTTCCTTCAGATTAAGGCTGGGGTGTGGCTCAGGGATACAGTACATAGTTAGCAGGTTCATGGCCTTGGGATCAATATCACTCACACCTCAAAAATTTTTATATTGATAACTGAGATTTACAATATGTACAGTCAATCGAATGTGACTCCTACCGTGATGTAATTTGAATAGACTTATTAGACTAGATATATCCTCTTTGATCTCAATGTTAAGAAAATTCTAAATTTTTATTCATTTTTCCATCCATTCATTCATAAGGGTTTCTTTGGGGTCGCCCTATTCATCCATACATACCCAGACACACAATTTTAGTGTAATTTTCAGATATGCTCTGGTTTTTATCTGAGTCAAAATTTCAGAATTCAGATACCAAAGCATTGAAGGTAAATTGAAAGTATATCAAGTTTACCAAAATCATCTTAGAGATATTTGCTGTATGTATTCTGAATGTATGTGTTTGAATTTTAATTACAATTCTGACCCATTGCATTTAAAAATCTTGCTTTGAATTTGCTAAGTGAAATTCTTGAAGTTCAGAAGAAATGAATGACAGCATGCAGGACCAGCCAAGAGGACTGTGAAATTTTACCGAGAA
The DNA here is from genome assembly GCA_028451465.1 of Erethizon dorsatum. Lineage (NCBI taxonomy): Eukaryota > Metazoa > Chordata > Mammalia > Rodentia > Erethizontidae > Erethizon > Erethizon dorsatum. The sequence goes on along the minus strand of CM051838.1, from coordinate 47,188,351 downwards.
TGCAGAGGAACTCTTCTCTTCTACAACAGCGTTGTCATATTCTCATGAAGTTTGCCTTAAAATTAAAAATTAAAAAATTTCTCAGTACCATAGCTATCTCTTTTCTTTTATAACCAAAGGTAATACTTTCCTCATTACTGATTTTATTACCCAAAACTACAGTGATGTTTAGACATGGTTAAATTTCCTTTCTCTAAAATTTCAGCCTTGGAAGTGGTGAAATTATACTCTTTTCTAAAGTAATGCATCTTAACACTAAGGCTTAAATTTGATGACTAAAAATTGTAATGATTATTTAAAGCAATCATTTCTAGGGATTCTGGTATCTCGTGTCTACCGTAGTCCCCTTTTTCTAAAGGATGTATGACTTAAAGACTCCACTGGGTGCCTGAAGTCTTAGATAGTACTGCACCCTATAATTTAATACCTTCTCCATCTTAATTAAGCACTAATCACAAACTGCGGCTATAACTTTTGCAGCTTCAAGTATGACACGAAAATTATTGCAAAACTTTTTGTCCTTTTTCAGAATTTCACAGGTAAGAGATTTGTTCTTGTCTATATCTTAGCAATCTCAGCATACAAACTTTTTCTTTCCTTATGAAGGAGAGAACTTTCACTTATTTACTTAAAGGAAACAGCGCTACCTTGCAAAACCCGAATTGCCAGTATTGCTACTCTTATATTTTGTGACCATCGTTAAGTCAAAGAAAAGTTCCAGAAACACAGGCCCTGAGATACAGGGAATCTGATAACCTTGATGGCTACTAAGTGACCAACAAGAAGGGCAGATTCACATCCCAGGCAGGACAGAGAAGGACTCTGCAAGACGTCATCACGCTGCTCAGAACAGCGGACAAATGACATCCATGCCACACGTGAAACCATCATTGGAATGTATTCTGATGTTTATAAAATCTTAATTTTGTATCCATTCTAAAACAAAATATAATGAAGGGATTTCTCAATGTTTTCTCTGCCTCTGCCTCTGTCTCTTTTTCTCTCTCTCCCTTTCACATTTAAAAAATTATTTTTTAAAAGATAGATACTCTTCAAACTGGCTATCACTTAATTATACCTATTCTTGGTTTATCAACATTTAGAGTAAGAATTAAACAAATCTGAAGATAAACCTTTATGAAGTGTTTTATTAAAGATATGGGAACTTATTCATTTCCAAGATCAGATTACTTAGAAACTAATTATGGAGTAGTCTTTTAAAAACATAAACATTTTATTATTTTAAAGAACTGGAGGTCAACAACACTGGAAACTGAGTGACTTAATAGTAAGCATTTATGCTGCTTGGCCCTAGTCCAGATGCTGTCTGCTAAGTCAATCTGCTAAGAGCGTGCTTGGCCAAGAAGCTACCTTTTGGTAAGGAGCAAATTTGAAGCAGAGAGAACAGCAAGGACAGCACTGTCAGATTCAACTCAGTGTGGACCCATCCCAAGAAATTAATGCCAATCACGGCTGGCAGAAAGGGCAGGGTGGCAGTATAGTTATTGCGTGATGTCTTACGTGGAATGTGATGAGAGGTTGTCATTTCAACATAGATTCTACATCTCATTATGATTCACTCAGAAAGGTGATAATTGACAAAGTTTTCTTTTGTTACATCATCAAAAATTGTTCAATGTTTGAGAGTTTCAACACAGATGAGGGAGAAATTATCATCTCATGTATGCAGTCCAGATTATTCATTTCCATCTTTTATTTCTGAAAAATTATCCCCACACATATGGGGAATTTTAAAGAATCTGGGTAACATTTATAATCTCAGTTATCCTGCAAAATGCTTCTCCATTAGATTTTGAAGCATTAGATTTTGAAGAATAAATCTCTTGTATATAAAAATGATCTGGGATTCACTTATTAAACTGAAGGACCCAAGAGATAAAAATATTTTAGAATACATGTATTATTCTCAGTCCACTTACGCTTTATTAATAGTTACTTGTTTATGCTTATTAAAGTATTAAAATACCTATAAGAATATTATTATTTCTTTTAAAAAATTACCAGGAAATATGATATTACCATGAAAGATGTTAACTACAGATTAACATTCTGGGCTAAGATGAAGATAATTTCTGTTACGTTTCCTAATATGACATACACCACGGTACCAATTCTTGATTATATTTAATCATCTAACTGAAGTACTATATATACCAATTAATTTCACATCCATCGTAGCATTTTGCAGTAGTAGCAGTTATTACCGGTCACTTAGCTCATGTCAGGCTCTTCAGGCAACAAGAATTCAATAGGCTGTTTAGAAAAAAAGACATTAGGGAACAACTTTATTAAATTTAACATTTTGCGTCACCGCATGTATTCCTTGGATATCATTCTTACCCTCTTTTGGGTACTAACAAACAGCAATCATTTTTAGTGGAGTATTTTTATATATATTCCTATTTTTCATTCCTAATGTACCCTTCCAAACTCCCTCAATCTGATCTACATTTGCCCATAATCACAAGCAAATAGTGAAGTTCTAGTTTTCATTTATAGAAAACAAAAGACACATTTTATGGTCTTAAAATGTGTAATGACGTTGTGAAACCAAGGGACCACGTTTTTAAAAATGGGAAAACACAAAAACAGTCCAGCTAACTACATCATTTTAAAAAATGTAATGCAATTATTCATTATTTATTATACAGTTTTCAAAGTTTATAACCTGCTAATTAAACCTGTCTACATTATCTCATTCCAACCTAGCAGATAGATTACTGGACAAAAACTTATTATATTCAGAACTTATCACTCCATACCTGTTTAAAGTTCTGGAGAATTGCACACTATCTCCCTTGTCTAAAATCTTCATGTAAAGAGAAGAATAAAGATCCACCTTTTGTAGTTTATCATTTTCATATTTTCTATTTCAACCTTGACATGTATCGTTTGGAGGGATTCATCTTGACATGCCTGTCAGCGTGCCATTTCCATTTTTAATAGGGTGAATAATAGGTGATAAAGGTTGATTAGAAATGAACCTGGGGATGCATTTTATTAAGATTTTGCTTTCTTTCAAACATAAGTATGCAATTTAATTTTTTGTCATTAACAAGTTACATGAAAGGAATACATTGCTTCTTTAGTATTTTGTTTTGAATATATTTTAAAATGTGCCACTTTGGATCAAATATAAAATGATCTGGAAAGTCAGGTGGCCTTCTTTTTCAAAATAAGTGCATATTAAAATTGTAGAATTATTCATTTACCGTTAGGAGATAGATTTTGCATTTCAGGTGGATAGTCTTAATTTGAACTGTTCTAATATAACTAACCAGGTATTTATAGGAGCTGAAGACAACTACATGACTCCAAAATTTATCAGAATTTATTTATAATTCTCAAGTATGTATTAATAAGATCCTGTGTTTATTACTAAAATATTTAATTATTTTAATGAATCTATTTTAAACTGGATCAAATTCAATTCTTCCTCCCATAAGCTTTCTACCTGATAATTTAAGTACTGTTGTTTATGTAATCCTGGTCCATGTGACATCTTCCTTATCACAATGGATAATAATCAAGTCACGAAGGGCAACTTCAAAACAAATCTATCCTTATCATGATATAAAACAAACGATGCACTCTACTCCTACTCCCAGAGAATAAGAAATCATATGCTTGTAAATTTGGATGTAGGTGTTGCAGAAATTAATAGTATTGGACAAAAACTAAAATACCTGAGAATGTTTTTGCCCCTGAGAGAAAAAGTCAGCAATGAGAAAGAAGGTAACAGAATGATGGTAAGTGAAAAAGTAGAGAAAAGGTGGGGTAAACCAAAGATGTGCTTGTTCAAAGAGACCACTTTTTAATGGAGGTGTCAATATTAAAGTTGTGGTTTGTCCTGTTGTAATATAAGGCCAATGTGTCCCCAAAGTTTCAGTAAGTATTGCCATTTATTTAGGCACTCTGTGGATGTGTTTGTATGCTTTTAAATCATGGAAAGAGAAAACATTCCACATAATGTTCAGTGGAGTGCAAAAGAAGAATAGAAAGAATGGAAGAAAACATATATTCATAAAGAAATTCTACTGCAGCATAATTGAGAGCTATTATCAGACTGTTTCAAGTCGATTTTATTTACACTTTATCTATGTCGACTGCTGGCTACAAACGTTGGAAATAAATAATCTAAACATAAACAGTTACCATAATTATAAATTAGATTTTAATTTATATAAGACCATACTTACAAGGGTACCTGTGTTGCAGATTTCCAAGACCATACCAATTCTATTTTCATAGGTTAAGAGACAGAAATCTGCAGAGGCAAAGTACATGAGTGGGGAATAGTTTTCTGTTGCCCAATCACAACTGATTGTTCTCCCCCGTGGCATAAGAGAGGGGTACAGTCTTCTGAGCATTAGGAACAGTGCAAGCCACATGGCAAGTGATCAGTTCTGGCCAGTGGGCCATGGGAGGAAGAGCTGTGTGCATCAGCTACAGATAGGGTCATTTAATTGCCATGTGAGACCCTTCAATTCTCTTTCTCACACAACTTTAGGGCCACATGATCCAGACGGTGGGACTGCAGAATGGTGGAGAGTCTGTGATCCTAGGCCACGTAATTATTGCATGTGGAAGTTTCCCCCCAAACTCGTGGAGGCTCATGGTAGACTGCAGGAACAAGCAATAGATTTTTGTTGTCTTACACCACTGAGGTTTTAGAGGATTTTTGTTATTATGATAAATTTCAGCTTATCCTAATGCAGAAACTAAGCTTAGAAGTCGAGAGCTTGTGAAACAAAAAATTAAAATTTGTGGTCTTGCTTATGGGAAGCTGGAGAAGACACTATTTATTATAACCTGGGAGGATGGCAATCTCTCTGTCACTTGCAGTGACAACCATAGATTGGAAGGTAGATTGTAAACCTAATTCTTTTGTAGTCCAAGCAGAAAAATTGGAAAAGTCAATGTTAAGCATCTGAGTTGATTACTGCTATCTATTTTTGTTAGAGTATTACTTAAAATTTGGTAAATTCAGATAAAAATTGACTAGCTTGCATATTAAAATGGAAGAAAATGAAGAGTCAAGAAATTTGTAGTTTTAAATGTAGGCAAAGCAACAGCTCTGAGATGACAAACACTAGGAAATAAAATTGAGAAACAAATTGACATAACAAAGATAATTAAAACTAACTTTCCAACAAGGAGAAAAAGGTATGGCTTTTAAGGTGTGACTCTTAGGAGGCCAATGACTTATCCATTAGGCTACTGGGGCTTCTGACTCTTGAAGCTTTTAAGGTGATGCAGAATAAAGATATTTTAGATATCACCAATAGTAATTCTTGTTACTGGATAGAATAAGTTAGAGGAAATATACCTTAAAAGCCAATATTCATTAAAAAATAATCCCACTTAAGTTTTTGAAAGAGGCAATATCCAAAGAAACCATGACACAGGATGAAAACTATAAAGTTTTGAAATACATGTCAGTCCCCCAAACTTCTAATGGCAGGAAAAGTTTGAGAAAGCTTCTCAGCCCAAACAAGTACATTTTCATAAGTTCCTACTTAAAGATGTAGCCAAGGATAGTAGAAAAGAAAAGAAAATATCTCAGAAAAAGGAGACAAGGCCACATAAAAAGAGAGTTCCACACTAAGGAATGATTATTGTTTTGTGTGTGCTTAACTTGGGGAATTGTCTTAGTTACTTTTCTCATTATTTAGACAAAATACCTGACACCCACAAGTTAAAGGAGGAAAGGTTTATTTTAGCTCACAGTTTGTAGAGATTTCAGTCCATAGTTAGCTGGTTCTAAGGCAGTCCAGCATGGAAGTGAGGCATGGCAGGAGAGAAATAGCCCATGGAATGGCAGCCAGGAAGCAGCAGCAGTGACCCTCCTTTCCCTTTATATCCCATCCAGGGATATATGGGCTTGTAGCCCATTGGTTGGTGCCTCCTGTGTCCAGGGTAGGACTTCTGCCTTCAGTAAATCCGTTCAGCCACACCCAGAACTACACAAAACCAATCAGAGAACTGATCCTGCATCATGCACCCTTAATCCAGCATCACACACCCACAATCCATTTACCTCTCTAAAGTCCCACCTATGAGTGCATGAGGTTTTGGGGAGACATCTAGATACAAGCCATGTAAGCATTTCACATTGCCCAACCTTACTCTTGCCATCCTGGTACCTGAATTCCTGCAGAGTGCAGGTATAGATTTTGGAATAGGTGGTAATGAATATTAGAATTTTCAGAAAGATGGGTATCTTGGAAGGAAAACATAGAGATTATAGAAAAGAAGAAAAAAGGGAGAAAAGTATTGACCAGTTGAGTTGTCCCAAGACCTTAGGTTAAAAATATGAAACAAAGCTAAATCTGAGAAAGTGAAGATTTGACTCAGTTGAGCATAACCAGAAAAAATGCCCTCAAACCTTAACTCCATGAGGACTCTGTACGGGTTACCTATGTTTTGCATAAGAAGTAATACTCTTTTCTATGTTATTGTAGATTTTGTTTGGGCTTTCAATTGGATGCAGTGCGGTTGTTAATATACAGTATGTAGTTTGTTTTCCAATTTAAAGGCAAAATATTTGGTTATGATTAAAATAGGGAAAGAAGAGAAGAAAGGCATTCTCTGATGTGATTTGGAAATTTTAAGAGACAGAAGATTAAGTGGAAAAAGAAGCTGCTGGTTGAAACTGATGAGTTACATTTTCAAGAACTATTTTAGCATTAAACTTACTAAGGTTATAGAATGATTAGAACGTGGCTGCTTTAACTTATTTTCTGTCTTTATACCTTATGGTCAAATGCAAAAGTCACATTCTTTAAACTCTCAGGAGCTCACGTTTATTTCCTCATTTGTTATTCTAGTTTCCCATTGTGCTTCGGTTTAGCCATCTACTTTGATAAAAATCCTTTAAGATTTTATTTCCTCCACTAAGTCCTCTCAAGATTCATGTTTGGTAGTTTCGATATGCAAAAATATTCTCCAATAAAAGGACTCAAAATTGTGTTTAAAATATTATCATTTCATTTACTTACACAAAGATTTGGCTCTTGCTATTTATTTTGTAACAAATTTTGATTTGTTCAGTTTGTTTTAATGTGTTCAATCTGCAAAATAATAGGATTTCCATAAAAACCCTGCCTGTCTAAACACAATTATTATATGTACTGTAATTTCTTATGGTCAACTTTATGCCTTCCATTAAGCATGAAGACGGGAACTAATTTGTCTGTCTCTCTCAGGAGTCTAACACAGCACCTGGCAAACTTAAGTTATCTGCTAAGGGCTTGTTTTGTTTTGTTTTTTAATGAAATATACAAGTGTGATCTCCAGCCTTTAACTTTGTTTTGGTTCTTGACAACCACTTTGGTCAACCATCTTGTTCATTATATATAACATTGATCACAAGAAAAATTTCCAGTTATGTAATTTATTTTAAGGAAATTAAAAGCAATACTCAATTATATTGAAAAGCAAGGCACAAGACAACTGTTTGGAGCTGGGAGTGGGGGTCCATGTCTGTAATTTAATCATGCTGGGAGGCTGAGGTAGGAGGACCACAAGTTTGAGTTCTACCTGGGGAACTTAGTGAAACTAACTCAAAACACAAAGAAAGGACTGGACATGTAGCTCAGTGTAAAGTCCCTGGTTTCCGTCCTCAGCACCGTAATAAAACCAACTAACCAATCAACCAACAAACAAAACAACAAACAAACAGTAAATAAATATTTGCCAAGGAGTGAATTGATAAACCAGAACAAGTTGTTATGTGAATTGAATCATTTTCCCACTTAAATAATGAGTCTTGGTCATGTGAGTTAGTTAACTGCTAACTTAATATACTTACTATACTATATATGTGTAAGAGAAATATTAGTATGTTTATTTTTTGAAAGTTAATAAAAATTAACTAGTCTGAATTATTATGAAAACTTCCCATTTTCAAGATGTGACTAATTCCATAGGTACTATCTAAACCTGTCTCTCATTATTAATCATTTAGTCAGTTCTACTGGATGATGAAACATAATTAAGAGAAACATAGATATTACATTTTCCAAATTTTGTTTCTTTTCTTAATTGTTGAATGGCCATGAAAGAAAGAAGGTTGGTGCCATAATTTGAATTTAAATTTTTCATAAAGAGAGGATGAATGGAGAATGAATGATAAAACAACTCACTTCGAGTATGAGAAGACATAAATACAACGATCTTTAGCCATAGGAAACAAAAACTGAGTATGAAGCTTGGCAGCAGATAAAATTGTGTATAAAAGCAAGATTCAAAGCTTTAAATGAATTTTATCCTTTCCCACATCCCAGTTTCTCTTTCCTTTTGAACAGTTTCTTCCCATTTCTTAATATCTATTGTACATTTTTGATCTTATTTACTCTTTCAGTTTCTTATACTAGGGAGACAGTATAATGTTTACACACATGAGGCTTATTTATTTCACTTAAGAGAATGGTCTCAAGTTGCATCCGTATACCTATAAAATTCTCAAGTTTATCCTTCTTTATAGCTGAGTAGTATTCCATTGTACAAAAATACCACATCTTTTTTATTCATTCCTTGGTTAATGTGCATTTGGAGTGTTTCCAAGATTTAGCTATTACAAATTGTGCTGCTATAAACATGGGTGCACATACATCGCTGTGGTATAATATTTTAAATTCTTCTGGGAAAGTACCCAGAAGGGAATAGCTGGGTCAAATAGGACCTATAATCCTAGTTTTTTGAGGAATCTCCACACTGATTTCCACAGTGGTTGCACCAGTCTACACTCCCACCAACAGTGGAGAAGGGTTCCTTTTCCCCCACAGCCCCTCCAGCATTTGTTATTGGTTGATTTCTTGATGATAGCCATTCTTTCTGGGGTGAGATGGAATCTCAGTGTTGTTTTTGTATCTCTTGAATGACCAGTGATGTTGAACATTTTTTCATATATTCATTTGCTATCTGTATTTCTTCATCTGAGAAGTGCATATTCATCTCAGATGCCCATTTCTGGATTGGGTCTTTAAATTTGGGTGGTCTGATTTTTTTCAATTCTAATTCTTTACATGTTCTAGATTTAAGTGCTAAATTAATTTTAAAGGGAGCCTAGAGAATACCAAGAGTAGCAGTGATTATTTTTCATATAATATCCATTTTAATGTGTCTCTGTAAAAACAAAAACAATAAAAACCATAATTTTAGTGACTCAAATATGTGCTCAGTGAAGTAATATTCATTGTCAGGAGTCTCTTTCAGTTGGAGCATCTGTTTAATATATTCCTGCATCCTGTGCTGAAGGATTACCTTTTTCCATCCTTTTTTGCATTTGATTTCTTTTTGGCATATGGATAGAACAATTGGGGTGACCATTCAAAAAAATTCAAAAATCAGTCACTAAGATCAAATACATCAACAGGCTAACGAAAATGTCCTGATTATATCAATAAATGCAGAAAAAAGTGTTTGTCAAAATACAACAGTCTTTCACAAGAAGAAAAGGCTATGGACTTGAACAACAATGATGTGTCAATGTAGATTACCTACTGTAACAAATACACAATTGTGGTATGAGATGTTTCCCAGCAGGAAATACTGCATGTGCAGGGACAGGTGAAATGCGGAAACACTATGAGCTCTGCACAATTCTGCTGTGAACATAAAAATACTGAGTAACTACTATGAAGATAACAATACCCAATGTATTAATTATCGTTACTTGCCTATAGCCTGATTTGAAACTGTTTTATTTTTATTTCGATTTTTCTCCTTCTCTTTCAAATTAAAAAAAAATACTATTAAAGTGTGTTGATTTTTTAAAAAATATAGTTTTAAAAATGTCAACCTCATTATATATACCTACTTATTCTTTTATGGCACAAAGTTCTGAGAACCAGCAGACAAAGATTTTTGACTGTTACTAATTTTACTAACTGTTTTTCTTTGGGCAACTTATTCCACTTTTTTTTTTTTTTTTAATGTGGGTACTGGGAGTCGACCTCAGGACCTCGCGCTTGTCAGCAAGAGCTTGTGCCACTGAGCGATATCACCGGACATTTTTTCCTTTATGTGGGTTCCAGGAGTTGAACTCAGGACCTCGCACTTGCCGGGCAGGCGCTTATGCTGCTGAGCTATCTCACCAGCCCTATTTCACTTTTTTATCCTTTAATTCCTCAACCATCAAATGAGATTAAAAAGATTTATTCCTCAGAGTTGTTATATGGGTACAATGTAAATATTATACTGTTTCTAATCTTAAATCTGTAATGGTTATATTATGGCAATATTATTTTAATGAAAATAAACCCTCTCATTACACTATTTTTTACCTGTTTGGTTGAAAATGGTCACTCGCTTCCCAATTTATGTGACTGGTGGATGAACACTCAGAAGTTCAGGGTAGGGATGGAAGGTTTTCTTGTACTGCATGTGGGACTCACAAAAACAGGCACTGAAAATAGATGACTAAAGAAACAACAAAATCACAGTGGTCAAATGCTTGGTACATGCTGGGGGGCAGGTGAAGGTTATGTTTATTGATGTAAAGCTGCAAATGAGGATCTAACTAGCACCTGGTTCCAAAAATTATGAAGTCAAGGAAAAGTCAGGGGCACTGTAAAATACTATGTTTGGCTTTAATTTTTCTCATTTGAAAACAAAGAGAGCAATACATGAAGGAAGATCAGAAGCAGGGAGAAAGAAGGGTGAAAGACATGGAGGAAAGGATACAAATACAAGATAATTTGTATAAAATATTAATACAGAAGATCTAATGAAGTTCTATTCTATGATATAAAGGAAGAAAATACCTGTAGACCCCTTCTCTATTGAAAAGAATGAATATTAAAAAAAAAAAAACTTTGAGGCTTCAGAGTTAAAATGACTGTGGATAAAATATATATGATATGTTCCTAACAATCAGCAAATAAAGTAATCATGGAGATTCATTCACCCAAGATGAGTCAAAGAAAAGCTATGGGCCTTCATTGAGGTAAGCATTCTTCTTGAGAAGTCATGGAACATTCTTATACTACACATAAAACAATCCATATTCTGTACTGAAATAAATCTCCCAAATAAAAAAGGATGTGTGAAAAAAATCAGAACACAGTGCACAGCCCTAGCTCTGAAATGCATTGGCTGCTGTCCCTCTTCTAACTAAGGAGAACTATATTGATCCAAATGTTAGGTCCAGAAGCAGAAAATTGAAAAAGTAAGGAGCAACACTGGTGAAGAAGGAAAGGAATTAGATAGAATGCAGTTTTTTAGGTACAAAGAAGGATTCCAACAGTAAGTGAATATTGGAACAGGAGAAGCTTAGCGTTGAAGCAGCAGATGATCCAAGTTTAGTTTATAGAACTACTCTAGGAATTGCAAATAAAGTGTAGGCTTGCGCTTCAGGCTGAGACTTCGGAGCATCACCTACCACCTACAATTCAAAGAAATAGTAACTGGAGCTGTGAGGCACCGTATTTACCCTGAGGACACACATTCTGCCCATTCGAAGCAAATAAAAATGTTTATGAATTACTAGAGCAATATAAAGAAAGAGGAAATTGTGCCTAATAGTCACAGGAAAAATATATCTTTGAAAATAACCTTCAAAAGAAAAATAGACCTTTTTTTTCTTTTTCTTTAAGAAAGTAGCAGCTTGTTGTCCTCAAAATAATGCAAGAGGAAATGAGTTATGTGAAATAGCAGCAAGCAGCCTTGGGGAGAAAACTGAGTTAAGATCTAAGGAGGGGGGGCTGGCAGCATAAGATTGGCATAATAAAAATCTACATTGGAAGCAATCCCAATTGGATTTGATTAAAGAAAATCAAGCCAGTGGTATGAGGGCTACATTTGAGGAACTTACCGGGAATGAAGAGGAAAAATGATTATTAAAAACTAAGGAAGATGACACATAAAAAGATGAAAAAAAAATCCAACCTAATTATGAAGAACTGTTAGTTTTCCAGAAAAGAAAAAATGCTATCACAATACACAATGATATAGACAGAATTATTTGTTGCCCCTGCCCCCCAAAAAACTCAAAACAAACAAAAATCTGAATTCATATAAATAGGCTCATCAGTTTAGGGGTTCAGTAGGCTGAATGATGACCATCAAAGATATTCAGGTTCTAATTTATGGAAACAGTGAATGTCACTTTATATGGCAAAGGGATTTTACAGATATGATTAAATTAATATTTTCAAATGGGGAGATTATCCTGAATGACCTAGGTGATCTTGCACCATAACCTAACATCTTATAACTCAAGTAAGTAGAGAATATTTGACTACAGGCATGCAGGAGACAATATAACCTGGGAAACAGACTGGTGTGATGTGACCACAACCATGGAATGGCAGCAGCCACCAGAGACCTCCAGGGGCAAAGAACACATTCCCCCTGGAGCCTACAAGAGGACCCTTCTCTCAACAACACTTGATTTTAGCCCAGTGAAACTTTTTGTTTTACTTTTACATTTCTTTTTTATTGGTATGTGTTTGTGATACATAAAAATTGCATTCACTTGGAGAGATTTACATATATATATATTTCAATCCCCTTTCATCCTCTGTACCCTAACCTCTCCACACTTCCATAGCCCCATTCCTCATCACCATCCTGATTCCTGCCATCTCTCCTTTATTTTATTCTTTAACTTATTTGTATTTCGTACTTCTCATGTAAGAGAAACCATGCAATATTTAACCTTCTGTTTCTGACTTATTTCACTTAACATTATGGTCTCAGGATTCATCTATTTTCCCACAAGTGACATGAATTCATTCATCTTATGGCTGAGTAAAATTCCATTTCGTATCGTTATGCTTTGTGTCTAGATGTCCCCCCAAAACCTCATGTGGTCATAGGGTTTTTTTGGAGGTGGCTGAATCTAGAGTGTGTGATTGACTCATAGTGCGATGTTGGGATTAAGGGTGCTGGTGTTGAGAGCGGGTGATTGCTGGATCAGTCCACTGGTTGGATTGGCACCGCCCTAATCCCAGTACACTGGATGAGGGACAGAAAAAGGTTTGTCTCCTGTTTTCTTGTTGCTTTTGCTATCTTCTGCCGCCATGAACTGGTGCCTCTCTGCCGTGAGCCACCCTGCCTTGGAGCCAGCCATTTATGGACTGAAATCTCTACAAACTGTGAGCTAAATAAACCTTTCCCCCTTTAACTTTGGGTGTCGGGTATTTTATCTCAGCAACAAGAAAAATAAATAAGACATGTATATACAGCACATTTTCTTTATCTGTTTCTCTACTGATAGCTTTTAGGCTGTTTCCATTATTTAACTATTGTGAATGATGCTGCTATAAACATGGGTACACATGTATCTCTATAGTGTGTTGTATAACTTATTTTAGGCCTATGTTCTCCAAAATTGCATAGGAAATGTGTTGTTTTAGGTTAGGACATATTTGGTATTTTGTTACAGCAAAAGAAACAAATTTTAAATCCTTGATATACATTTGTGACTCAAGAATGAAATATAGCCCTCAAATCATCCAGGAGGAAAAACTAAACAAGTAAATGTGGAAAGAAATGTGATTAGTCCGATGCTTCTCCAGGACAAGTTAAAATCTAGAACACAATGAACAAAGATTCACCAAAAAAATAACTTGAAAATTCTATACATAAACCAGGGTAACATTCATATCACTCATATGAAACCCATCATTAACACACACACTATTGCAAAAGATGCATTCCCTATAATTACTAAAAACTACGTTCTTAAAACTTAAAAGCTGTGAAATGAAGCTTTTATGAGAGCATTGAACCTGATAAACCAAACAGTGCTTAAATAATTGCAATTGATAACACTGAGATTAGAATAAAAGTGTAAAATTTAGTAGAAACTGAGATCTCAGTGATAATCTAGATTACAAAATTTGTATTATGGCTACATGATTGGAAAAGCCAAGATACATGACAAATGCATGTCAAATTCTTTATCTTCAGTGTGGAAAAATCAAACCTTATCTTTACTAGATTTCATTGCTTCCTCCAATATTTAATTATGAAAACTTTCGAACATAGAAATGGCAAAAGCTAGAGTTGTCTTACTTTCAAAGTCTCCAGTTTCCTTATATTCACATTACATTTCTCCTTATTTTTTATTTCTTTCCCAAAAAGTAAAATTCTATGTACCTGATAACCTATATGAGCATGAGAACTCCCCCAACTCTTTTAAGACTCCATAATATTTCACTTTGTGAATATACGGCAGTTTCATCACTTAGCCCCTATTGATGGGCATCTACTTGCTGTCCAATATTTTGCTCCTATACATGAACTACATGAAAAATCTTGGGCATATGTTGCTTCATATTTAAACTAGTTTATCTTAAGGATGGATTCCAAGAAGTAGAATTCCCCAGTCAAAAGGAAAATATATAACTATTTTTTCTTGATAGTGCTAAATGATCCTCCAGTACATTTGAGCAATTTTTTATGCTTATCAGCAATACACAAGAATTTCCGTTCTCTAAAGTTTTGCCAAATGAGTGTGTGGTCAAATCTTTGAATTGTTGCCAATTATTTAATAAGAAGTGCAATTTTAGTGTAATTTTGCTTTACGTGGTTGTTTTCCAAGTGATAGTGGGGCATATATTCATTTTAAGGGCCATTTTCTGTTCTTGGAATTGGTTCTCATAGTTATTGCCCTTTTATCTATTAGTTGTCGTCCTCTGTTTTTAGGAACTAATTATATATTTGGAGATTATATTTTTGTTTTTGAAACAAGTTGGAAATATTTTCTCCTAGCTCATCCTTTTGATTTTGGTTATGGAACCTCCTTCACGTTCTTCCTACACACAAGCTTATTTTGTTTTCTTTTCTTTTGAAATGCACATATGCTCTTCTATTTATGATAGGACAGCATATGATATTTGATGGATTAGGTATATTAAAAAATTTTGATTTACGATATTTCAATTTGTTGCACACTGAATACACCTAATCTACCAACCTCATAGTTTAGAAACTCAAGACACTGGAGAATATTCGTTGTTCACACTCATGAGTGCGTGAGAAACTGTGAGCTGTGTCTGGCGGCCACTGAACAACATCTCCAGAGAATATTATACAATGTGTTGGTAGCCCAGGAAAAGATGGAAATACAAATTTTTTTTTTTATATGTGGGTACCGGCAGTCGAACTCAGTACCTCACTCACACTTGCCAGGCAGGCACTTATGCTGCTGAGCTATATCACCGGCCCAGAAATACAAATTTGAGATATGATTTCTGCTGAGTGTTATAGCTTTCTCTCCATTTTAATGTCAAGAAATAATGAGGTGGACCATCACAACCCAAGGATTAACCATATATGAATTTATTACTCCTATGTATTAATGCTTCTAAATTTTAAGCCACAAATTATCAGAAAAAAATTTCGTGCTCAGTTTATAAAGGACTTCATCCATGTTTTAATCTACTAAATTTGTAGTTTCATTTATTTTAAATGTAGATTTCTGGATCTTTTTTTATATTTCTAAGTGGTTGACCTATTATTTCAAAAAGATTTAAAAGTCCATCTTCCCACATATTTTAGAAATAATATTCATCATATCTCACTTTATTTTTATGTACTCAACCAGTTTTATACTTCTGGGGTGTTTTCCTTTTCTTGCTTATTATTCTAGAAGAATTTTAACTTGGATTTTATTTGATTTATATGTTAAATTGATGAGAATTGGTAACTTTATGGTGTTGTAGTTTACTACCTAAGGATGTCGATGTCTTTCTGTACGTTTAATTCTCTTATCATGATATTTAGGTGTACTTTTTTTTTTAAGCACTGTACTTTTCTTATTTGTGTTCTTTGGTATGTTATCACTGTGTCTTTATTTGAAATATCCTCTTCTATTATACTTTCTAATGAATTATTATTTGGAAAATGAAAGCTATTGTGGTTTGAATATTAATTCTTCTTCTTGCTACCCCACTGATATTTTGTCATTGATTTTCTTGATTTTCCGAGATAATTATCATATCTTATGTCTCTTCATTCTAGCATTGCTGATATCTCTTGATTTGTCTTGTCTGACTGCATTTACTGACACTTATAATGCTATCAATAAAATGGTATTTGTGATATTATACATACATTCATTGGTTCTGACCCTAGTGGGAAATACTCCTATTTTCTCTACATCTAAAAAGACGCTGACTTTTAAATGAGTAATACATACTTTACCATATTAGAGACTATCTATTGATTGCTCCTCCCTTAAATGTTTTGTTTGTTTTTTTTAAATCATAAGTATTGCATCTGACTCAATGACTTTTCTGCATTAATGGAGCTGATCTCAATATTTCTATGAAATAATGTGTGAAGTATGTTTATTGATTTCCTAATGTTACACTTACAGTCTAACAATAAATTTGGTCATGATACATTATTTCTTAGTATTATAAAATTGTTTCATAACATTTTATTTTTTCACAAATCTCTAGCTTTCATTTGTGTGTGTGTGTGTGTGTGTGTGTGTGTAATGTTAACATTATGCATAGATGTCAATATTTCCTTCACTCAAAATATATTTGGAGTTTTTCTTTAATTTTTCATGTACTGAAACAATTGAAGTAGTATTGAAATTATCTGGCTCTTTCTTGAATTGGTAGAGTTTCCCGATGTTAATATTTGTCCCTGATGCTTTCTAAGGGGAGGTGAGGTAGTAAAGGTATAATCATTGATCTCTTTTTTTGTGTGTGTGGGTACCGGGGGTCGACCTCAGGACCTCGTATGCCAGCAGGCGCCCTTGCCGCTGAGCGATATCACCGGCCCTTTTTTCATATGTGGGATCTGGGAGTCGAACTCGGGCCCTCGCGCTTGCCAGGCAGGTGCTTACGCCGCTGAGCCATCTCACCAGCCCTAATCATTGATCTTTGATGAATTTGTCCATTTACTCTATGAAAGTTAGCCCAGCTTAATTTTTCTGTCCACTTAGATCAAATTGCACTTATTGTATTTTCCTTGGAAATTATCTAATTCTTTTTCAAAGAAATTTCTACAGATACATGTAAAATAGTCTCGTGTATTTACTTATTCATCTTCTGAGTTTCAGCACTTGTCTTTGTAATTTATTTTGCATACTTGTGCTTTTGCTTTTTAAGTTTTCTTGATTAAGTTATCCAATAGTTGTTGTATTTTATCTATTATTCTCAAAGAGCTACCCTTTAATTCATTTCTATCACTTATTTCCCAATTTTATTAACTTCAGTTCTTTATTTCTTCTTTCTTTTCAGAATAATCCATTATCAATTTATGACTTTATTTTCAATCTTATATTTATATTAATTCTTGATAATATAGTTATTAAATTAATTTTATTTAGTTATTATAATTAATTTAGTTATTAAAATTTTCTGCTTAATAATTGAGTTGTTTTATGTAAAATGTGATATGTGGTATTCTAAAGTGATTTGTCTTAGAATCACTGTCATATTTTATTCAACAACTTTTTAAGCAAAGTCTTTAACTTTTAGTAGAAGTGAATTATAAGAACTTTTAAATATTTAGTATATTTTTGCTTTAATTTTAATAGCAATCAGATAATATTTGTCCATTATTCTTACCTTATTAAATATATTGAGGATTTCCTTTGTGAACTAATGTATGGTCATTTTAAAATGTCCATATGTATTCTTAGTAGTGCAAAGTCAATGATATTTAAAAATAATTTTTGTTGTACATGTTTCTTAGGGTTTTCTATATCCTAACTTATATTTGATCACTTGGCTTTAATAGTTGTATCATCAACACTCTTTTATGGAGTTCATATCTGTTTGCTTTCACATCTTCTGAAGTTTCTTTATGAAAATTGCTACTGTGTTCCTCAAGGAACATGCATAGCTGTTCATAACAGATTTTTTTTTGAGGGGAGGTTTTTTTTTTTGAGACAGAGTCTTACTCTGTCATTCATGATGGCCTTGGACTCCCTGTGTAGCCTGGGCTGGCTTCAAACTCAAAGCAATCCTCCTCAAGAAATTGTCAAGACCAAAACTTGGAGAAGTAATATTTTTGAAAAACAATGTGTTAAAATTTTAATAATGGAAATAAATATGAACCAAAATATCTCAACATCATATCAATCAAAATAAAAATATTCTCCTGGAAATGCTTAACTTTTAATAGTCATTAAAATATTTTCTTTATATAATGAAATTAGAAGACATTCAGCCAAACCTGCAGTATGAAACCAATTCATAATATCTATGAGTACATGGAATAATCAAAATAAATCAGCACATAATTAAATTCTAAAACAGAAAAAAAGATACCAAATACAAAGAAACAACAAAAAAATTTAAAAAGAAAAATATCAAGTAAACAAAACATTTAATCACTAAATCTTTAATCTTTAGGTAAAAGAAACAAATTTTTAAAAATTAAAAAAGGAAATAGAAGCCAGCCATAGTAGTGCACTCCTGTGATCCCAGCCCTCAGGAGGCTGAGACAGAAGGATGGCCATGAGCTCAAGACCAGCCTGGGCTGCATAATGAGTTCAAGGCCAACCTGATTTACAAAAGAAGACCCTTCTCAAAAAAATTAATATTAATAATATGATTATTTTCAGAAGCAATTGTCAAGAATAAAAGAAAAAAATATAATTTAAAAGTGAGTTCAAGAGGAAAAGTAACTGTGTATCAGGTAGATTTACAATACTATATTAAATATAAGCCTGTACTAGTAAACTGGTCTTTCAAACAAATGGAAAAATATAGATTATCAAAATTGGAGAATTTATTACTTATGAAATTTCATTTCTGGTTAGTGAACTGTTCAGGCTTTCTTGTTCATAATGATTCAATTCTAGTAAGCTATTTCTGTCCAGGAACTCATCCATTTTTCAATAAGTTTTCTGATAAATAAGGTTTCAGAATACAACATAAATATACAAAAATTACTGGCATTTATATGTAGAACGGCAAATTACCTAAAAAAGAAATCAGAAGAAACTTCCCCTTTATAATGCCTATGAAAAATACCTAGAAATAATTTAAAAAGACGTGTAAGATCTCTTTAATAAAAACTATAAAACATTGCTGAATGAAAATGCAAATATATTCCATATTCTTGGATTGGAAGAATTAATACTGTTAAAATACTCATGGTATTAAAAGTAATCATTTTTTCAATTCAATCCCCATCAAAACACAAATTATATTCCTCCCAGAACTGCCAAAGGAATCCTAAAATTTGTTTGGACCCATGGAATACCCCAAACAGCCAGTCATCTTGATAAAAAAGACCAAAGCTGGATGCCTCACATTACGTGAATTCAAAATATACTACAAAGCTGAAATAATTGAACCAGCATGGTGTGGTACTGGCATAAAAAATGGCTTCACAGAGAAAGAAAAAAAAAAAAAAACTAGAGAGCCCAGAAGCAAGTGTCCACATCTACTATAAAATTTATTATCAAAAAAGGTGCTAAAGGGCCGGTGAGATAGCTCAGCGGCATAAGCGCCTGCTGGCAAGCACAAGGTCTTGAGTTCGACCCCCGGTACCCACATTAAAAAAAAATAAATTGCTAAAATACACATTTTTAGAACAGACACTCTTCAGTAAATGTTCCTGGAAAAATTGTATATTCACACGCAGAAGAATGCAAGTAGAACCGTATAGCCACCATAGGCAACTATCAACTCAACATGGTTTAAAACTTAAATATAAAGCCTAAATCTATGAAACTGCTACAAAAAGAAAATCATAGTGTAAATGCTTCAAGACTCTGGAGTGGGTAAGTATTTTTGGAATAAAATCCCAAAATCATAGGCAGTAAAGCAAAAATACTAAGATTACATTAAACTGAAACACATCTGCATAGTCAAACAAAAAAAGAGTAGGAGACAATCCACAAAATGGGAAAATATGTGTAAACTATACATATGATAAATGGATAATATGCATAATATAAAAGGAACTCAAAAACTCAATTTAAAAACACCTGGATAATGCTATTTAAAAATAAGCATAAGACCCAAAGAATCTATGTTCATTTTCTAAAAATAAACATAGAAATTTTCAACAGATATATTTTTAAAAATTCTCTACATCATTTGTCATCATGCAATATCACCAGACTCTGTTCAGAATAAGTACTTCCAAAAAGAGAAAACATAAAAATTATTGATGAATATGTGGTAAAAAGAAATAAACTGTTGATGGGAATGAAAATTAGCACAGCCATTATGGAAAATCTTATACAGTTTCCTCAAAAAATTAAAGTTGGAACTATCATATAATCTTGCACCCTCACTGTTGGGTATATACTCAAAGGAAATAAAATCAAAGAGACATTCGTACTACTGTGTTTATTGCAGTGTTACAACAATGAGGATATGTGATCAAACTAAGAACTTAAGTACTCACCAATAAATGAACATATTTTTTGCATGTGGTGGTTATATATAAATTGAAACAATACTTATGCATAAAAAGATGAAATCTTATCATTTACAACATTGATTACCCAAGCAACATTATGAATGTGAAATAAACCAGACACAGAGAGACAAGTAACACATGATCTCATTCATGTTGAATCTAAAAAAGTTAATCTCATAGTATTTTAAAGTGTAGTTAGTCATCAGAAATTAGGGATGGAGAGAAGTGTGGAATAGGGAGAGTTCTGTCAATGAATGAAATTATAAATATACGGAAATTAAGAACATGTTCCTGAACAATCATTGAATAAATGAAAAAAATAAAAGTGAAATTTTAAAAATTATTTAGACAAATGACAAGGGAAGCAACATAGCAAACCTTATGGGATACAGTAAAAGCAATTCTGATAGAACTTATAGCAATTAATGTCAATACCAATAAGAATAAAGACCTCAGATGAACAACTTAATTATGCATCTCAAGGAACTTGATAAAAACTGAATGCAAAATTAGTAGAAAGGAAATGAATAATCAAGATGAGAATACAGTGGTTTGGAACATAGATCAGAAAAAGAGCAAAAATAAATGAAATTGAGACTTATAAAATACAAAAGGATCAACAAAAACAACAGCATAAATCAAGAGTTTAGTGCTAATTTCCATGTTTTTAGTTTCCAGAGGTTCTACTGCCAATTTCTAGTTTCCATTACAGCCAGAAACAAAATATTCAGTATAATTTTTGTTTACTTCAATTCATTAAGATTTGTTTTGTGGCCTAATAAATAATTGCTCCTGGAGGAAGTTCCATGTGCACTTGAGACAATGGGTTATGCAGCTGTTGGATACAATTTCCTGTAAATGTCTGTTAAGTGCAGTTGTACACGAGTACGGTTGAAATCACACGTTTCTTTGTGGGACTTTTTTAACAATCAACCTATTGCTGAAAATGAGGTACTGAAGCATTTACTGTTAGCATAAGGCAGTCCATCTCTCCCTTTAGGTCTACTAATATGTGCTTTAGATATTTAAATGATCCGATGTTAATTGCATATATTTACACTTACTGTATCTTTGCTTTATTGGTGCGCCTATCATTATATAATGACCACACGTGTTCTTTTTTATAGATTTGATTTGCAGTCCACTTTATCTAATACAAATATAATGATGGCTGCTCTCTGTTCTCTATTTTCGTAAAATATCTTTTTCTCCCATTCACTTTTATTCTGTTAGTGCCTTTACATCACTTACAGGCTTTCATCCGCTCTTCAGCTTTTAATTGGATAATTTAATGCATTTAAATTCAAAATAATTCTTTTTTTTTTTTTTTGTGGGTACCGGGGGTCGACCCCAGGACCTCATGCACCAGCAGGCGCCCGTGCCGCTGAGCGATATCACCGGCCCTTTTATCGTATGTGGGTTCCGGGAGTCGAACTCGGGCCCTCGCGCTTGCCAGGCAGGCGCTTATGCTGCTGAGCCATCTCACCGGCCCTCAAAATAATTCTTAATGGTAAGGACTGAGTACTGTCATCTCGTTGCTCGGTTTCTAGTTGTTTTGTAGATAATTTGTTCATTTCTTCCTCTCTTGCTCTTTCATTTGAAGCCAAGTCATTTTCCCTATCATTATTTGATACATTTTTTTAATTTTTAGCATATCTAATAGAGGTATATTAGTCCATTTGCTTTTATCAATAACATGATACCACGCACTAGATACGTTTTAATGAAAAGAGATTTATTTTGGCTTGCATTTCTGGAGATCCACAATTGAAAGGCCACCTGTGGTGATGTATTCTTGCTTGAGGAAGCACAGGGTGTCACACAGCACAATAAAGGGAGTGTGTGTTGTGTGTGTGTGGGGGTGTCTGTGTGTTCCTCTTCTTATTAGGAAATAAGGATTCAATCAAAAGGAATTCATGCATTCACCCTAAACCCTTTATTTTATAATACTCCCTTCCAAAGACCGTACCTCTAAACATTAGAGTCCAGCTATGTTTTTCCTACTCTTAACATCTCCTTCACAGCAGGAATTGAATATCAACACATAAAGACTCAGACCACAGAAATATGTTTTACTTTGTTGTTACCATGATGCTCACAAAAAATATCCAACAATTATAAAAGATTAAAGTTATCGTTACTTTTTTTTGGGGGGGTACCAAGGGTTGACCTCAGGACCTCGCATGCCAGCAGGCACCCGTGCCGCTGAGCTATATCACCGGCCCTTTTTTCGTATGTGGGATCCGGGAGTCGAACTCAGGCCCTCGCGCTTGCCAGGCAGGAGCTTACGCCACTGAGCCATCTCACCGGCCCGAGATTAAAGTTAATAACAACTTAATTTTGATCACAGAAAAACACATTTAAACTCCATTTCCTTTCATGTTTTGAATTTTTATCTCAATTTACATCTGTTTATATTGCCTACTCCTTAACAAGTCATTCTGCACTCTACCATTTTTATTCATATGTCTTTTAATCTTCCTACTTATAAAACAAGTGATTTGTACCCTGCAGGCATTTCTGGTATTAGTACTTTTTTTCAGTTTTTATTTTTATTAGTACAGTTTTATTGTACATAATGACTATATTCATTATCAAGAATATATATATATATATATATATATATATATATATATATCACATCTTAATTCTTTTTACATCCCCTTCCACTTCCTTCTCACCCCCTCCCTCCACCTCTTGGTCCCTTTCCCATTTGCAAAAGATCTGTCTCCTTGTTTCCTATTATCTATCTTTGATTTTGTTCTTTGATTTATTTGTACTTTGGGTTTCACAATAAGAGAAATGATGTGATATTTATGTTTGTACATTTGATTTGTTTCACTTAAAATTATGGTCTCAAGGTACATCTATTTTCCTAGAAATGACTCAAATTTATCATTCATTATAGCAGAGTAGTAATGTGTATAAATACCATAATTTCTGTATTCATTCTTCTGTTGATGAACATAGAGGTCACTTCCAAGATTTAGCTACTATGAATTATGCTGCTACAAACAGGATATGCATGGATCACTACAGTATGATGTCTTTACCTCTTTTGGGAAGATACTTAGAAGGGGATAGTCAGGTTGAATGGAATTTCTAGTTTTAGTTTTTTGAGGAATCTCCATCCTGGTTTCCATAGTGGTTGCACCAGTTTACATTCCCACCAACAATGGAGAAGGTTTCTTTTTACTGGTAGTTTTGATAGCATTTGACTTACCATTTGATTTTTTGATGATGGCAAGAAACCCAACTGCACAAAAAAAATAATATCAAGAATCAACAAATGGAATTATATCAAATTAATAAAGGTCTTGGGGAAATTGGCTATCCACATGCAGAACATTTAGTCTAGGCCCATAAATCTCTCCATGTAATAAACTAAAATCAAAATGGATCAAAGATCTAAATGTTAAAACAGAAACACTTAATTTCCTGAAAGATAAAATAGGTAAAACTCTTGAAGACGGAGGCATAGGCAAGGACTTTCTGAATAGAACCATGGTTGTATAAGAAATAGTACCAAGAATCAAGAAATGGGATCATATCAAATGTAAAACTTTTGCATGGCAAAGAAAACAACCAACAGGCTGAAGAGACAACCTAGAGAATGAGAAAAGATGTTGCCAGCTACACTTTGGAGAGAGGACTAATATCTAGAATATATAGAAAACTTTAGAACCCCCCATAAAAGATCTAATCAAATAATGGGCAACTGAAGCAAAGAGAAACTTCTCAGAAGGGGAAGTATTCGAGCATTTTGATTTTTTCTGCAGTTACTATTACCAGTGAGTTTTATACCTTCAGCTGTGTTTTTGTTATACATTACCATTCTTTTCTTTGTACTTGAAGGCTCTAGCATTTCTCACAGGACAGGGCCAGTGTTAATCGGTGTTCTCAGATTTGTTAGGTAATGACTTTATGAATTCTCATTTTGCAAGAACAGCTTTCTCTGCTATAGTATTTTTGGTTGGCAGCCCTTTCGATATTTCATCTCACTCTCTCGTGGCCTGCAGAGTTTTGCTGAGAAGTCCCAGGAGTCATACTGGGACTTGTTTGTATGTAATGCATTTCTCATCTCTTGCTGCTCCTAGAACTTTTCTTTGCCTTTGATATTTTGATAGCTTGACTATTACGTGTCACAATGAACTCCTGGTTGTATTTGATTAGAGATCTCTGCACTTCCTAGACTGGGATGTTGGCTTCTTTCCTCAAGTTAGTGAAGTTATCATCAATATCCCTATAAATACGCTTTCTTTCTCTTTTTCCCTTTATCTTTCTTTCATTCCTACTATGCATAATTTTTGATGATGTCTGATGAATCCCATAGCCTTTTTGATTCTTAATTTTTTTTCCTTTTGCTCTCTGATTGGGTTACTTTACATGTTCTACCTTCAAATTTACTGGTACTATTTTCAGTTTGATCAAGCCAAGTGTTGAAGTTTTCTGTTGTTTTTTGTAGTTTAGTCATTGTGTTCATTGTGTTTCTCATCTCTAAGATTTATATTTTTATTAGTATTTCTATTTCTTTGTCAGAGTTCTCATTTTTCTCATATATTGCTCTAAATTTCATTTTTAAAAAATCCATATGCACTTGGAGTTTACTGAACCTTTTAAAGCGAATTATTCTGAATTCTTTTTCTGTCATTACAGGTTTCCGTTCCTTGGGGTCCACTATTGGAGGTCAGTTAGCTTCTTTTGGAGGTATCAAGATTCTCAGAGTCTTTGGAATCTGTTTGTGTTTATGTTGATGTCTGTTCAATCATCTTTTATGGCTTTCATGGGTGTTTTACGGCAGTGACAAACCTTCCCTATTTATTCTAGCCTGTGATTCTGGCAATCTAGCTGGTGATGCCCCTGTACGGGCAGAGCTGACTTCTAGGTTCTCTAGATGGCTGGGATGCTGCCTTTTTTGAATGCAGGTAGAGCAGATGACTGCGTCCTGCTATCTGCAAGACCATTGGTTGAGCTATGCTATGAGTCTGGAGTGTTGGATGAGACCATGATTGCTTCTGATGTTGCACAATGCATTCCCTGGACAAGTTATCATTATTTGAGTTTAGCAGTTGGAGACAATTGCATCAGGGGACTGATGGCTCTGTGGATCAGAATGGACAGATCAAGTGTGAAGTGCAGTAGAAACATTTAGGAAGATTCACCTCTCTTCCTGGATGTACACTGGAAGTGAGCTTTGAAGTTCAGGGGATCACTGATTAAACTCAGAGTGTGGCAGAATCGGTTCCTGCTCACTGGCTTTGTTCACTGTGGTGACTGTGCCCCTCCTAGGCAGGGTTTGAGAGTAGGCTTTGAGGCTGCAGAGAGCACCATTCAACCCCCCAGGGATGCCTGCTTGACGGCATAATTCAGCACGGTAGCCATGCCTTGCCACGGATGGAGTCTGGGCTTTGAGACTGAGGGCACACGATTACACTTTTAGGAGTTGCAGCTTTGGAGTCTGCTTTATTCTACATTACAACATTGTTCATGTCTCTCTCTGGGTGAGGCCTTGGGTGTTCTTTGAGGCACTAGGGAGTGCTTTTTACACTCTTAGTGATGGCACAATTAGCAGCTGTTTGTTGGCAGACTTCATGGGGAGAGTCTCCTCCCTCCCAGGGACTGCAGAAGTTACTAGTTGGTCTTTATACGGAGAAGAGTAAAGCCTGGGATGCCCTCGCCCTCCCTGGGAGGTTATGGCTGACACTGGACCTGTGTGCTGCCTGTATGGGGATTCAAGCCAAGGAGCTCACCCTACCCAAGGTTTAGGATAAATCCTAGCCCTTGCTGACAGCTTGATTGAAGACTGGAGAGATTCCTTGAGCCAGAGGAACCCAACTAAACTGTACCAATATTCCTCACCCACAGAGCCTATGAGATAATACATGTTTGCTATTTTAAACTGCTAAAACCTGGAATAATTATTATGCAGTATTAGACAGCTAATACAATTATTAATAGTCTTAAATTAGTAAAATATAACTTACTTGGCTTTGAATCATATACTCCAGTCATGGGTAAAATTTAGTTTTGGTAAGTGAATTAATATCGTTGTCTTAAACTTTTATTTCTAATCCTTACCAAAATATATGAAACATTCAAACTGAGCATTCTGAAAAATAAAACTTCTTTCACTAGAGGAGAGAAAAAAAGTTCTTTTTTTCCAAACAAACAACAACACCTCCAATCATGCAACTGTATTATAAACCAATATTTGAATGTTTCTATCCATGGGCATATTTGCCTGCTTACAAAGATAAAATTAGGGCAAATGCTTGGGATGCTTTTTCTAGGATAAAACTTTGAATCCAACCATATAGAGGCATAATATAAGCCATAAATTTTATTTTAGGTTTTAAAAATCAAATGACTATCACGTAGGTGGCACCATGTCTACATATAATAAGGGTGCCCTATTTCCCTAGGCATTAATTTGACTTCTTAAACTGAGTAAACCCATCTTTTTCCTAGAAAGAGAACCCCGCCAATTATCCTTTTATTATATTTTCATAATAACAAATATTGCCTCGTGCAAGATTCCCCATTAGTGTTTTGTATTTAAGTGCACACAGTCTGTTTAATCCTTCAACTTTATCATACTTCACTGATTAATCTAGTTTAAATATCATAAAAGTCTATAACCATTGCTATAAAAACTTAAGCTTGCTTATTAAACTAGCTACTTTGCCACTGTCAGATGCAAGCAATAAAATTGTGCATAAATATCATGAAAGCAAATATTTTTGCATTTTGCAAAACAGATTATATCTCGTGCATATGAATGCCTTCAGTTTAATTCAAGCTTATGTAATGAAACACCTAAAATATATTTTGTATAAATATAATTTGATCTTTAAATGTTCCGCTCTGTAATCTGGTATGGATGTCTCTTCACTGAATAGTATTTGAGAGAATATATACTTTTAGACACAAAAAGACCATTCTTACAATGTTTTTCCACAATTGTTGTGGCAAAGAAGTCACCTCAGATTCAGAGACAAATAAAAGGTTTCAGTTTTTTTATTCTATATAATTTAAATATATGGGTTTTTTAGTTCACTCATAAAGTAACAGGCTTTGTACAGTAAAAAAAGATTTTTTTATAAAAGGCCAATATTGAAGCTGGGAAAGGAAAATACTAGAAATTTGGCACTAAAAACACCAATTTCGTCTTAATCAATTTGCAATTCTTTCCTGGATTTGTTGCCAAATCTTTTTTGATAACAAAAAGTCCTTTAATAACTTTTCCAAAAACCTTTACTCATGCCATGTTGTCAATAAAGTTTAAACATAGAGCACTTCTAGAAGAGAAAAATCACATAGCTAGAAGATTGGGCGGGGTCCCCTCGAAGTCCACTCGAGGACAGTTTCATGTTAAGTAGCGGCAATGAGTTGTATCATTAGCTTAGATTGGGCTTTGCTTGTCACTGTAATGACAGATGGCTTTTAAATTTGCCCAGCACTGGATTGAAATAAATGGGCTGTTTGCCTTCTTACTCAGCAGATACATATATATTCCTTTCTTATTTTATCATTGCATACTTCTTACAACCATAAAGGAATTCAGCATTCTTTGGGAAATGGAAGTTGTTAATATACATCCATCAACAGAGAGAGGAACAAGCAGCAGTAAACACAAAGAGCACATTTCATTTTTCATCAAATTCAGAGAGAAAATGATCTATTTTTCATTTAATCAATGAATGGCTAAAAATACCCTTGACTTACTATTACTATTTGTGTCTAAACACAATTCATAAGTCCTAATTCATTAGACTAATGTGTTTATAAGGCAGTCGAAATGTCAAAGCTCTGCTGGATTTAGTATAAACTTAAATTCCATTACCTGGCAGGCATTAATTGCTTATGGAGCATAGGGATTCTTCCCAAGGGTCTTATATGTTTCCTTTTGTCATTTTGCTAACTATTCTGTCTAGACGAACTTAAAGCCCTTAATCCACCATAGGGATCAATAAACTGCACAATAATTCAGTCCTAATAATTAGCTTTCACTTAAACACAAATGGTCATTTCATTGTGAACTGCGGTACAAAATGATAATGAAATAATTAAAAAGACAGATGAAAGAGTGACTTAATAGGAAAGAGGCCTTACTGTTCAATTAGAGGCATTACCATTCAACCTTTTTATTACTGCCACAACCTTTCAGTTTTTTTTAAAAAAATAATACTTCAAGCTCTGCTCATTTAACCCACGGCAGTATCACTATGATATCCAGGGTCTTATGATGTGAGCCTTATGCTGCAGACCGCAGTAAAGCAGTTCTCCCCTGAAATTATTAAAATACTGAATGTCTGATTCACAGGCCCACAAATTGTGTAGAAATCGTAGTACGATACTGTCCTGATTTTTCACATAAGGGATTTTCCTGAGGCTTCAAATTTCTTTTTAGACAGGATTAGCTCTACATAGTTCCTTTGAAATAGCCTCAAAATTGTGTGGAACAGTTTTAAGATACTGGATATTCTGAAATGAATTGTAAAGGCATCTCATTTTTTTCCTCTGGAGAATTTCCTAGGATAGTTTGCAGTACAAAAATTCTTCATATTTGCTGACCTGAAAATTTACATATAAGTCCAAAAAGGTATGAAACTTTATTAACCTTTTAATATACTCTCGCAGATGTAGGGCGATAGATACGTTTGAATCTTTATGATCAAAGCATTAGCCTAATAGTGAAATCTTTCATTTTACCTTTGCCATATCTTGCTTTCATTTTAACTCCTGTTATATCCTCACGTGGATGTGGACAGGCTATACTTCAGCACTGCCAGCAACTGGAGACATTCATGACCAATTTCAGCAAAACCTGCTACTCTTCCTGCTATCACGAGGTAGAACCCTTTGGCCTCTCCATTCTCTTTGACCCTGTGGTGTAAGTAAGTCTCTGTGGAAAGTCTCAGCTCATTAATCCTGATCAAACTTGAAAAGATACCCCAGGGGAAGATGGACATACCTGTGGGATACAGCTGTGTTTTTCAAGTTGAAAGGGGATTACTCCTCAAGTTAAAAAGTAATTCAGACCATGTCATTATTTTAAAACAACCGTACTTTCCAAATAGAGATAAGGACCCAATAAATATTCTGTGAACGCATATATGAAATAAATTTTTAAAATTTGAAGACGTGCATTTCATACATCTTACCCTATTCATTGCTCTTATATCAATAATCTCTTTGCTGTTATTTCTCCACTCATAAAATGAACATCGGATTCTTCTCTGTCACACTATTTGATTCAGACTCACCTGGTTAAAAAAAGGTCTGAAGGGTATACATACAAACACACACACACATACAAACACACACACCCCTACATTTGTTATAGAGCATGGCTCCATCCTTGCTAGAAGTATTATGTAATATACAGCATATATTCCATTTTTCTTTTAAAAAGTCACAATCATGAGTCTTGTAACACAAACAGTGGCACAGGTTTAGGACAGTATTGT
This sequence comes from Erethizon dorsatum, assembly GCA_028451465.1. Lineage (NCBI taxonomy): Eukaryota > Metazoa > Chordata > Mammalia > Rodentia > Erethizontidae > Erethizon > Erethizon dorsatum. The sequence goes on along the minus strand of CM051838.1, from coordinate 47,158,505 downwards.
GGATGCAAGGCTTTCTAATTGTGTACCGTAGAGAAATTGAGTGTCTGATTAGACACAAGTCATACAAAATGTAACTTTCAGATTAAAATGATTATTGTACACACATGATAGCAGAGACCAATCATCTGCAAAATAACCCCTCAGTAGATGATGCGTAAATATGTCATTATTGAGATCATGGTACTCCCTGATTTTTTTTTAAATCTAAAGTTATATTTATTTCTCAGATAAATCATGGATAGGAACAGGAACTATAATTAAAATAAATCTCAAATTAACCACTTGGTCACAGAAGTCAGAAATCTGATGGGTCATATTTGGTAAAGAGAAGAGATTCATTGTGGGAATGTTTCTAAACTTTACCTCATAGTAAGAATCATCTGAGACATTGGTCCCACATCTGGAAATCCTGATTCTCTCTCTGTAGTAGAACCTTGCAATTTGACCACTACTGGCCACATACCTAAAATTACCTTTATATAGGAGAATTATATCTTTCCAGTTCACCTACTTTTGTAGCAATTCAAAATCTCCTTTTATTTATTTTAATAGGATGCTTATTACACATATCCTATCACAGTATTTCTCTTGTGTAGCTTTGAGCATGAAAGAAAAGCATCATATATAAATGAGGGGTATTTTGTGAATGAATAAATGGATACCATGGATTATAATTTAGAGTTTTATGACTTTAATTGCTCACAACTAAATTTGAGTCAGACTTTGAAAAGTTAATAATAATTGAATAACTTTTCAAACTGAATTTCTGGAAATGTTAAATTGAGAATATGACTCTAACCTGTAGTAAACCCATTAGGACCTCAATGACCTGATCATTTTGTCCAAAAGAACCAGCTGGCCTTCTCATCTTATAATCTATTATAACAATATTTTACTTTATAAAATTTTAGTCTGTGATTTATGTTAGCAAGAGATGAGAATAGCATGTGATATTTACAGTATTAATATTGACTCTGGTTACATCAACTAATTCAAACATGAAATGATCCACATAATCATGAAGGCTAATTTAATACAGAAACCCAGCAGTAAATATCAGTACCAACATATGTGTGTGACAACTTCTACACTCCTATAGTAAATACAATGAACATTTAAAAGAATAAAACCAAATGAGGTCAATATCCAAAGTTTCATATTCAAAAATTAGAAATTAAATTTACGGGTTATTTCCTCATGATCATTTTGCCATTTTAAGAACTCATTACATATAAGATAGATACACTACCAATTTTACTTAGTTCATTGAAGAGTAAGGTTTGAGCCAATAATGTTTGGACAATTGAATGCTAATGTCTGGTATCCTGAATAACTAACTTAAAGATAATAATACGTAATGTGTTGACCATTGTTACTTTCATATTATGTTGTTCTGAAAATTTGTTCTTTTTTTGATTTGTTTTGTTTTTTCTTCTCTTTAAAATAAAAAAAAGAACTCATTACATGAATTTAAGTTGATTATACTTAATTTTTTAATCTTATTAAGTTCAACCAATTAATAAAGACTTCTTATGCCTCATTCTTTCTTATACTATGTCATTCACAATCTGAAAGGGAAAACTGAGAGGAAACAGCTAAGAATTCTAAGACTCACATATACTTGTATTATTATTTTCTACTTTGTGTATGATTTAGCAATTTCCACATCTATCTTAAAATTTTTGAACATGTCATTTTTTTTTTCTAGTTCTAGGGATTGAACGTAGGGAAACCCTACTGCTTAGCTACATGCCCAGCCTTTTTTATATTTCATTTTGAGACTGGGTCTTGCCAGTTCGCCCAGGCTAGCCTCAAAGATGTGTAACGCCAGTGGTACAGCTGGCATTTAGACTTCCAAATTCTGAGGTCAGACCACATTAGTTCAATTGTAAGTCTAACAACATTAACATGTGAATTAGGTCCTCGATTTCTCCACCTTTCAAGGGAAGGTGTAAAATCAAATGCTACCTATATAAAAGTCCATGATAACTAAACTCAGAAATTTTTAATATTACAAAGCCAAAAGTTAGCACTGATTGTTTTAAATTTGAACACTGTGACAATAAATGCAAGGCGCTTTGTCGCTTTGCATGGATCTTTTCATTCAGCATTTCTGAATATGGTTAGATGGTAGACCCATCATCCCACAGGCCACGCAAGTTTGCCCCTTTAGAGTCACATTACTTCCCAAAATTAAATAATGCCTTCACCCAAGATTGCTCCTTTTTGGTTAATTAAAAAGTCACAAACTAGTTAGTGAACGTGAAGAATTATATTTAATTTCTTGATGGGATAGCAAAGGTTAAATGGAAGATGATAAATCTAAAAACTTGTGTTCTAAAATTTCACTTATTCACAGATGAGATCCTCATTCGTGTGTATGAACATGTCTAGATTCCTAAAATGAATATGAGATGTATTCACTTTTCATCATAGTTTGAAAGAAACCATAGCTATATTTTATATGTACCTAGCAGCCAGAACCTTTGAAAAATCTCGTGCATTAAAAGAAATGTAAGGTCATGGATCTGAGACTATTACTGATGCCTCCTAGGAAATTAAAAATGTACTAGAGGAAAAAGAGGAAATATCTTAATATTAACAGAGTGCTAAAAAGAAAATCATAATCTGATTTACTTAAACGAGAGTAGATACTCTTTATGCTTATTGTACAAATGCAGTTTTTAAGCACAATGTTGTGCTTATTATAAAGGAAATTTTAGCAACACACATTTGGGCAGGAAATTAACTTATTTCATAGCCTAAAAATAGTCTAAAATTGCTCAAAGAGCTATTTCTTTCTCTGGATTCAGTGTATTTTCCCTCCTAACAATCTGTGAGCTCACTTTTCATTTCACTACCCAGAAAATTTGCAGGTAATTGAAAAAATGTGTTTTCTATGAATGGTAAGTAGTTGAATAATTTAAATCAACAATCTTTTACCCCTAGGACTCTAACTCCTTTTTATAGGGAGATATTAGGTAATTTTTTTCAATAGAAATGTCATACATGGTATTTCATACCATTAATTTGCTTAACTTAATATGAAACATTTGTTATACTTATCAATAGCAGAAATATTTTTAGACTGTGTCCAAAAGGGAGACTGTTTAGCAGACAGATTGATATTCATGACAATTACAGAAAATATGCATAATCTATTAACAAAAAATGTATGTTAATTTCTTACAAAAGCAATGAATCTAATGAAATACTTTTGATTTTTGTTTTTCAATTCTTAAAAGAAGGGCATATTAAATGGAAATTGTCAGTTTAAATGGCCACCTTATGGTAAACTGACTTTATTGAATTTGTTTCTATGCAAATATTCTCTTCTGCTTTACTAACATAAATGACTCATAATTACATATGATAGAGAAAGAATAAATATTAACACAAATATAATTAACATTGAAAAGAATGGTTTGTTCTGAAGAACTTTCTATGAAGGTCACTTGCTGTATTCGGAATTTTCTGCTTTTTTGTGTGCAAAGACCATTGGAAGACAGATTTTGTATTTCCCTGTCAGCTCATGTTTGACTTTTGCCATTTATATAAATATAATGTAAAAAGTCATAGACGAGGTAATGGGTGCTTCCAGCTTTTCTACTAACATAAGATGCAGGAGCTCTAAGATTCTTAGTCATTGACATTTACAACTATGGGTTTGTTTTTAATATAGGGCAGTGAGCAATGTACTTAAGGCCTCAGAAAATGCTTTATGGCATACACTAAAGGTGAATCACTTTTTTTACTAGATTTATTAGCTAGAGGAATTGCAATCTCAAGAGGAAATTTAGCCAGTTTTAACCCAAGGAGTGCTCCTTATAGTTATTTCCTCTCAAATTCTCAGCAGGACTCAAGCATTCTAAATGTCCTACTCAGGGATCCTGATTTCCTTCCCCAGCTGGTTTCTGTCACCTTGGGTACTGGCAGAGTACTCATTAACAAACTAATTGATTTTTATTAATTATCTGTGGTATAATCTTGCCACTGTTTTCCCCCCTAGTATCTAAGCTTATTAACTCCAAACACCACACACACACACACACACACACACACACACACACAACACAATTAGTCCTAAAGAAACTTTGGAATGAAAATGACTTTACTTAAACATACAGATTGATTGCACAAATCAAAATGTAGTTTTATAAAAGCTAGATTTGTAAAATTATAAATATTGAGATAAATACAAACAAGGAGAAAGTCCATTAATGTGGCTTTCAAAAGTTGTTCAAATATTAGTTAAGATGGCCTACCCAGCTCTGTATTTAAAGTGCAATTATAAAACTGTTCAAATGAAAACAACTTAGTGGAGAACAAACCCTCACAAAGGAAGAGTACAGACAATTCGGTATCTTTTAGAAGGGTTGAACACAATCTTTAATAGAATACCAGACTGTAAGTCAATGTAAAATGAAATGTGTTATTAAAAATGATTAAGGCCATGAAAACAAAGTAAATGTAGAAATATTGGTCTAGTAGCCTAAGAGGGACTCAGTGGTGATATTAACTGAAAACATGGAAGTCGGGATAAAAGTTCGCATATTTAGGTTCTTGCTCTGCTTCTGTGTAGCTGTGTGATTTGGGTCGAGTTCCTTAACCCTTGTAAGCCTCAGATGTCTTAGTCCTAATGCTGAGGTAACACCTCACAGGACTGACGCAGAATTACAACGGGTAGTGCTGACTAACATACCTAGAACAGAAATGAAAAGCCAGTAAACGCTACATGCATGGTGACTGTCACATTTTTTATTAATTACTCTTGTATTTATTGATGTAAATGTGTCTTAATAGCTTATTTTAGATTGATTTTAAAACTCTTCTAAATTAACTCACTATGTTTTTTTTTTGTAATTTTATATTGGTTCTTTTTTTTTTCAAGGTCTAGTACAGTAAGGATGTCATTAGTTTGGGTGCTACATTTTCCCCCATACGAATGCTTTCTCCATCATTTGTAATACCACAGGCAGCATGGCTGATTTGCATTTTATTATTATCTTTAGTTTTCCTTTTTATCACTTCTTACATCTACCCATCACTGAATTCAAACGAAGTTCCAGCTAAAGATCTATGAAAGGTATTGTCCTCTTCAGTTCCCTGGCTGACTGAATGTCTTGAAAAATTGTTTTCTTTAGCACTTAGCAAATACCACCTTTACTAAAGTGTGTTTTTGGAATGGTAGATGAGAAAAACAAATGGCTCAGAATCCAAATCATGAGTTATCTTCTTCCAACATTCTGGTGATGGCTATCATTCTTTGAGAAACTTGTCACAAACTCCTGAATCAAGCTCTGCTTCATATTTATAACCTTAAAAATTTACTTCATCATTTAAAATATATCTTTTCCTGAGCGAAGTTTGCAACTCCTTTCTCCTCACTCACCAGAATTAATATCATACACATGGTGGTGGCTAAGAGCGAATTTCAAATTCTTTTTTCGTTCATTACTTCATTTAATAATTTATAGTAAGCAATACCTATGTATCAAGCAATATCCTAAGCCCTAAGGATGTTTTTAAAAGCAAATGTAATATGCCATTCCTGCTACTCTGTCATCAGATTAACAGTATTAAGGGAAACTATTTTAGAGCTGTAGAGGATTAGATTACATGATATATGGATTTAGCAAAGTACACTTTTTGAAAACTGGACAAAAAAGGGCTCTGTAGTGACAAATATCCCTCCAGCTTCTTATCATAATAGTCCAATTCGTCAAATCAATTTATAGAAACATGATGAGCATTGCCACAGCAAGTTATGTACCAGTGTCCAAAAGCCACAAACGCATTTAAAAAGTGTACAGTGTTTGGAAAATCGTAAAAAGTTTGGCATATATGGAAAGAAGATTTATTTAACAGAGAGGAAGAGGAGATGGAGAAGTAAAACACGGACAAGTTACAGTTGCATGTGTAGGTTATAAGGAGCTTGGTTGTATGTGTGCTAATTCATGAAAGCACTTAAAGAAGATTGGTAACCACAGTTACTGCACATAGAAGGCTAAGAAGCCTATTAGAATGCTGAAATGGCATTTGGTTTTGGGAAAAGGCAGAATATTTACAGGTGTTCATTTAATTTTCTGAAGATAATTGACAACTTTGAACACTGGTGATTTGATAGGATAGCAAGGCCAAGAAAACGTGGTTTGTAAGTTGTTTTTCCATTTTCTTTTTTTAGGGAACAGCTGGAGACTAAGATGAAGGAGGGCAAGAAGCCCTGAGAACGTGGTGAGACGAAATGTGTAAGCAATGCTGGAGGTAGCAGAACATGAAGGATACAGTGCACAGCACCTTCTTGAAGAGTGAGGGAAAGGAAGGTAAGTATGTAAGCAAATGTCTGTCATTACAGTAGCCACCAAGTAAGGAGACTAAACATGCATATATGTCTATATTCATGTGTATGTACATGGAATTTTATAATATTTGCATTTATTTTCCATGATCCATATTAGATGATAATTCTATGAAAGCAGGTAATACGATCTTTTCATGTCTTTAAATATATCTCTCAGACCAGTAGAAGCAAATCTCAGATATAAACGAGTGAGTTTTTTGTTCTTGTCACAGTTGTTGGCTTGACTGTCTTTTTTATTTTATATATCATGCAATGTCTCACTTCCAGACTCATCTTTTTCAGCATTTTCTCTTTTAACTGGGAATGTTTTCCCATTTGCAACCAAAGTTCAACACATTCTAGATACCTTTATATCCATACCTCCAAACTGAAATTTTCTCTGTCTGCACTTGGATAACTACCTTATTTCCTCTGTGCTCTGGTATCTAATTGTCAAGGAGAAAAAAAAACTGAATAAATTAACTTTTACTAACACTGATTGATAATAATTTAATGAGACACCTGCAGGGAGCAGTGTCTTAACTTGGAAAGTGATTATTTAATGATGGAATTGCCGGCAGTATGGGATAACAGCAATACCACATAAGCTATCTCTGTATTTCACAAACACACAAAAGTTTCTACTACCCTAAACCGAATATTAGACCTGAAATTATTTAAATTGAAATGTTTAAAATACTGTATGACAGAATTTGTATTGAGGTATGAATATTTATAACTTTTTTAGGTAAAAATTAGACAAAATATAAAGTAACAAATTGGGAATACATGTGCAACAATGCAAGACGTGCAATACATCTGTAATAGAAAAATCTAAAAAGGCAAATGTCTGACTCCACATACAAAATTTTAAAAATTACTTTTATATAATGAATGCTGTGCTTTTGTTAAAAATGTTTTTTTAATTATTTTCACACCTCTTCCCTTTTTGTGTACTGCAAGACCCTGTTATAAAGTACATAAAACATTTTTTTAAAAAGAAGTTGTTTAAACATCTTCAAGGAGCTGAATATCAACAATCAAGACTTCCTAGTTTCAGGATATTTCATCTTTATGTATAGGCCTTTAAGAAAACAGGAAACCAGTACACATCTTTAACAAGTTTTGCCATATACATGTGGCATTTGTGTACTCTATTCAAAATTATTTTCCTTGTTTTGAATCTATCTTAGCTGTAACTTAATGCATTACTTTCCATGATAAACCTAATAAAAATGGTCTGGGATGAATCACATTATTTATTCTTTCATGAAAAAAGAAAATTTATCTATCAGTCTATTTTTCAAGTTAGTTAAGATTGTGGTAGAATGTTTGCCATGCAATTTAGCCCTTATATTTTAAGTGCACAATATAATATTCCTAGTTATAGGCATAATATCGCACAGCATATATCTAGAAACTTTTCATCCACGTGTCGAAACTGAATTTATGGAAGGCCACTTTCACATTGTCCCTTTCCTTTGAATCACCATCAACCAGCACTCTGTTCAGTTTGTGTCTGTTTTAGATACTACATAGAAGAACAGTCATGTGGTATTTGTCTTTTTGTGATGGACTTATTTTACTTGGCATAATTTCTTCCAGATTCATCCATCTTGTCTCATCTGGCAGGACTTCATTCTTTTGAAAGACTGAGTAATATTTTATTGGAAGTATATACATTTTCTTTCTGTCAATGGGCTTTTGCTGTTTCCGTAGCTTGTCTTTCGTGATTAACACCAAGATCAACGTTGGAGTGAAAATATCAATTTGGCACCCTAACTTCAATTCTTTCAGATAAATAAAAAGAAGCAGGATTGTTGGATTATATGATATTTGTACTTTTGGTGTTTTGAGGAACCTGCACTTTTTTTCACATAGCAGCTGCCCCTTTTTACATTTTCACCAATAGTGCATGACGGCTTTGGTTTCTTCACATCCTTGTCAATAGTTGCTATTTTGTATTTTCTTTGATCATGGCTGTCCTCACAGGTGTGAGATGATACCTTACAGGGGTTTTGATTTGCATTTTCCAGGTGATTAGTGATGTTGAATATCTTTTCCAGTGTCTGTTGGCCATTGTATATCCTCTTCAGAGCAATGCATGCTCAAGGTTTTGCATAATTTTAATGACCAATTAGTAGTTTTGCTATTGCATTGTAGGAGTTCCTTAGGTATTTTTGAAGCTGCTTATCAGAGCTAGGGGTTGCAAATATTGTATCGCCTTCCATTCTGCAGCTTGCTCTTATGTCTGCTCATAATTTCCTTTGCTGTATTTGGTGGTTCAGTTCAACTGAATCAATGTGATTAACCTGGGTGCTGCCATGGGGATTAGTAAAGCTCAGTTCTAGGTGCATCAGGTTGGGTCGTGAATGTTTTTAGTGCAGTGTGTGTCCAGTTTCTTTCTTTTTCTTGTGAATATAGTTTTCCCATCCCCATTTATTGAAGACTATCTTTTCCCATTGTGTATTTTTGGTACCTTGGTGAAGATGAGTATAAATGCAAGGACTGTTATATATGCATGGGTTATTTCTAGAATGTTTACCTGTTCCATTGGTCTATGTTTTTTTTATGTGACAATATACATGAGAAAATATCATATCCTATTTAGCAACTTCCTCAAAGAAATAAGAAACTGGTGTCTACTGGCCAAAGGAAAAGAGTAATTTTGAGAAAAGAATGGAGTGAGACACACAAACTTAAATATCACAGGTTTTCTCCTACATGAAAAACCCAAAATATAAATAAAGAACAAAATAAAAGGTAGGTAATAAGAAATAGGGAGATCATTTGCAAGAGGGAAGGAGACCAAGAGATGAGGGGAGAGGGAGGGAAGGGATGAAAAAAGAACTAAGATGTGTTACACCTGTGTACCAATTCCCCAGGAGGAATGGAATCGTTATTATTGCAAACGTGTACCAATAAAAAATGAAAATTAGAAGAATAAAAACAGAGTAGAGTGAATGAAATGTCTAACATCTCTAAATTTTATCTGTGGTCTTATATTCCTATAACTATCCCTCTAATCTTGCACAATATACCAGAGAATCTTAGGAGAAACCATATATGTTTCTCACAAACTTTCCACTGATGTCGTCAGTCACACAGCACACTCTTAGCATCTTTTAGTTACAACTTTGTTCCTTTGTTTTCACAGATAGTCATGGACATAGGCTCTCCATGGGAACCTCTGCTGTCTTTGGTTAAGCTGGCAGTGTCATCTAATATACACAGTACCCACTCAACTCCATAATGTCTTACTTGAAACAATTGAACTCACGGCAAAATTCAAACTATGTCTCATCCAGTGACCAATTCACATATTACCTACTGATGATTTTTCACTTGATTTAAATAACTACCTTTGAAAATAAATCCTCAATATCACAAGCACCTTTGAAAATAAATCCTCAAGATCACAAGCATTGACAAACTTTTCAAACTTCCTATGACTTCCTTCCTATTTGATAATCAAATATCTCTATTCTAAAAAGAATGAAAATTGTTGGTTTTTCCATTTTTAACTCTCTTCCATTTCCATACCTGCCCATTTTGATACTTCTGGGGGAATGAGCAAGACCAAGTGAAACAAAACAACAAATTAACAAATTGTTAAAAACTAGAGTATATGTGAAATGAGCAATAATAGTTTAAAAGGCTTAAATCACTGCACTGTATAATTTTTCAATCAATAGAGTGATAGGAAATTTCAACACTGCAATAGAGTGATAGGAAATTTAAACACTGCAACCAGGAATTATAAATAATATTTCTTCCCAGTGTTAGGATGAGCTGCAATGGAGTATTTTTTTTGTGTGTTGTTTTAATTTTTTATATCAACAAATACAAACTCCAAAGCAGTGATTTTTAAACAAACAAAACACACACGTACACAATTCTTCAACCAGGTTATACAAAGTTCTCACTGATAGAAACAGTCAAGAAAAGTCTTCAGTGGTGGATGAAGCAACAAAGCAGGATGAGGAAAATATTCTGTCCCTAACATCAAAGTTTTATGACAATTTTGTCAGACATAACAAATGAGGTAACTATAGAAATGGCAAACTATGATTTGTGGCTTTCCTAAAGTACCATTTGTTTCTGTCCTGGGCATGTTACCTCTGGAAAAACTGTAAGATTTAATGGAATCGTGCTGGTAGGAATTAGCCTATATTTGGATGAGGAGAACAGAAGAGGAAAGAGGAAAATCAATGATTCTAACTAGTTGATTCTTTAAAAATGTTCACATGGGCAAAGAGCAAGGGAATTAGATATCTACTTTTATGCTTTTGTCCTTGTAAGTAAGTTAATGGTCCTATAAGGGGCCCAGTAGAATCTCCTGCTTCTATTCTATACGTGACAACCAGTCAAGTGATATATTGTTATTTAAATTCTAGCACTACGTTTTTTTTTTCTTCGTTGTGTTTACTTGAAAGTAAATTTAGTATTCATAAAAATAAGCTGTTCTAAGGGATTGACTGTTTCATAGACAGATTGTTAGGTTTCTGCATGTTTTCCCAGTTTGAGGAACCCATTTTCAATGGAAAAGTGCTCCTGTTTGTGTGTGTGTGTGTGTGTATTTAGATATGAAATAAATGAAGTAATCATTTATAACCTCCTTCATAAATAAACACTTTTAATGACATTTTATTATTTTTATATATTTTCCTATTTTCACTTCGTTTTATCAATAGCCAACAAAATAATTCTAAAATATTCAAGGAAAATTTTGGAATGCCTCAAGAGGGGTTACTCAACTATTTCTATGAAGGATTTGTCAAGCGCTACAAACACTGTGAACACAATACCACAAAATAACTTCGGAAAGCCAAGTCTTAGACGGATGGGCCTCTGCAAGACACTGCTCGGCCTCACGACTATCCAGGAGTTTGGTGTCTGAAATCAAAACAGTGAGATGATTACCCTGCTTTGTTAAAGCCTCAGAACAAAGATTCCTGTGATCTAACTTCAGACACCCAAGACATGGGCACCAGTCCTGACTGTCCGAGGCTTCCCAATTTCAGCACCATTTCAGACACACTACTCGCTGCTGGTTTATTTTTCATCTTTTCAAGAAGAAAAATACTTGCTCAGAAAGTTAAAATTCCAATTAAGTTGCTTTTAAAAGCAATAGCTATACAAATGTACACACAAACACATATATACATGAGGACTAAATATATAACTTTATATAACAAGCTTCTCTCTCTCTCTCTCTCTCTCTATATATATATATATAGAGAGAGAGAGAGAGACAATTAACAGGAAAAGCCATTTTACTCAGAAAAAAAGTGTTAATTATCAGCTCTTTCTTTCTTTTCTTCAAAATACCAAGGATGTCCTAGCAGCCATGTCTAGACGGTATGCTTATGGCAATATATATAAAAATAAGAAACAAAACAAAATAAGAAAAGAAAGAAAGCAGCCAGGAAAAATTAAAAATCATTAAAGCATGATTCTTTGTGTATGTGATTATGTTTAACTAATTCAACAAATTTGCTCAACACTTATTTTTTGATCTTCTTTTAAAATAAAAAAGAGACAAAGCTTTTATGTCCATAAAAGATGTGAAATAAAAGAAAATAAATTTATGTAATTTTAAGAAAATCTATTCTTACTGATTTTGTGGAGCGACTTGAATCAATAAATACCAAAATACTATGGAAATGGGAATTCAATACACAGAAATGTTTATGCGGTTTCTAGAATTATTTCACAAATGTCAAGAGAACAATGGGCATGGTAGAAAGTACATTTATTGAGAACTTATTGAGTGAGTACATCCCACCTGATGCTTCATGGAAAGTAGACTGGCAGTCAGAGGATTTACCTACTACTTTTGTTCTAACTACAACATCTTAACTTCCTTGAAAAGGGTGTATTATTTTAACTTGCTTTTTTTTTTTTTTGTGGGTACCGGGGGTCGACCT